>CM042169.1:50669363-50713124 GCA_023376005.1 Doryteuthis pealeii
TATATATATATATATATTATATATATATATATATATATATAATGTTTAAATAAAGATTTTGATATCTAGCAGTTTGCACTGATGAAGGAGTGTTCAAAAAATTATCTACGCATAAATCTTTTATACGCATATATATATATATATTGTGCTCCAATGTGTCAAACTGGCTCACAGCCAAAATATACTTTGCTAAAATATAATATGATATATATATATAATATATAAAAAACACACACAAGGTGTGTCAACAAATCGTTAAGATTTTTTATATTTTTTTGACACACCTTGTATTCTGAAAAAATTAATGTTCCATTCATGTTTCATTTCTATCTTGGTAAATACAGCTTCAATCTTGATACTTTTATGACACACCTTATATATGTGTGTGTTGTATATATATAATATATATATAATATATTAATAGTGCACACACACATACGGGTCTGGTGAAAATTTCTCAGTCTACCAAACAAGGAATGAACATATTTTATCTCTCTCTCTCTCTCTCTCTATATATATATAATATATATATATATATATATATATGTATATGTAATAGACTGAGCAATAGCAGAACAAGTGGTCATAAATGCTGTTTCTGTAAATAAAAGAAACTTTATCTTGTAAATTTCTTCCTGTTATCTGCTTTTTATCTAACAACAATTGAAACACTTAAACACTAGGCGGTGGGAGGGGGGGGGTGTCTCCTTTCCTTGAAATTCACCTTAAATTCTTTCTTTGCATTTCTCTTTACTTTTCTTCCTTAGCCAAATTCACTTGTAAATGTGCATCTGAATTTTGTTTTATTTGATTTTTTTTTTTTTTTTTTTTTTTTTTAATTTTTATTTCTCTTTTTGTTTGAAGAAAAGCTTTTTTTCTGTAATTGTTCAGAGAAAAGTTTATTGAAAAAGAAAAAGAAGACTTTTTTTTCTTTTGTTTTTAAAAATCAGGAATTAAAAATTCTAGCTTCTTCAAGTACAGACACCAGGTTTTTTTTGGGTTTTTTTTGGGGGGGTGGGGTGAACCGACAACAACTATTAACAGATGTTTCTTAACTGCTGTGTGTATGTACAAGGTGTGTCAAATTTTAGTGAGATTACATTTTCAACATACAAGAAATAAATCCTAATGAATGAAAGATGGATTCATAAGTAGAAAAAAACAATGAGGGTTTTATTTAATGCAGAGCAGAGTTAATGGCTTCTACCAAAGTCCATTTTAAAGTTCAGACAGTGTGGAACCAGATAGATTGCACTTCTCACCGGTGCCATGGTAGCCGCTTCTCTCTTTCTACCCACAATGCACCATATCCGAACGGGAGGTCAGTTTCTTTTCTTTCTTAGCCAAATTGACTCGTAAAGTGTGCGTCTGAATTGTTTTATTAGATTTTTCTTTTTTAATTTTTATTAAGTTTATTGAAAAGAAAAAAGGAGACTTTTTTTCTGTTTTGCTTTTAAAACTTCAGGAATTCTCACTTTCAAGTAGAGACACCATTTTTTTTTGGGGGGGGGGTGAACAGACAACTAGTTACAAATATTTTCTTTACTGCTGTGTGTTTGTATGTATATATATTTGTGCATACATAGATGTGTGTGGTGTGTCTTTTTATGTGTGTTGTATGTGCAAATACACTCATGAAAAACCAACGGAAATTTATGTGTGTGTGTGTGTGTATTATATATATATATATATATATATATATATATATATATAAGTAAGTAAAGTCAACGGGGCGACCTAAAGTCGGTATCAGCCAGTCAGCGAGGGAGTCTATCCCCTTTTCAATAGCGCTAGACCAAGGAGATTGTTTTAGCATCTGAGGTGGAGCGCCACACCTACCATCAGCTCCTTACTTTACCGCACAGATCCCTATGCTACTCATACGCTGAGTTGGCGGGGACCGGTATCGAACTAGGAATCTTGTGGTTTCTAGCCGAACGCTCTACCAAGTGAGCTAACCCGTGTGTGTATATATATATATATACACACACATTTAGAATCCATAGTACAAATTGTAATGAAATAATTGCTCAAGGCAAAGAAGATTTTGTGAAGTTGAGGTTCTAAAAACACCAAACCAAAAATATGATTGAATCATTTATGTGTGAATTGGCTCTTCTGATGTCAATGGCTTTCAAGATGGTGGCATTAGTAGTGTTGGGGTAAGTTGAACACAGGTGCATTGGTCAACTGAAATCCTTTTGACTTATTTTAAATCCAAGATTTGAAATCTGTTGATTATATTTCCTACAATGAGAACCATTACACTAAGAACGCCTCCATTACAAAGTTTAGTTTGGTTTGTTTTACGGTAATATCAACATCAGTGGGTCATTAATGCTGACATTAAGCGCAGTTTAACAGGTTTGAATTCAGAGTTTTCCTTCTCCTGGACAGGTTACCTAGTGACGGTTAAAGAACCCAGTATGTCCTACTAATTACCCATAGCTGGAAGGAGAATAGTTGGATTCATACCTTTCCCAAGGGTATTAATGCTATGAGAAATACAAACAGCTTCGTCCAGGATTTCATCTTGGGTTGATGAGTCATTATACCACATTTTCCTTCTCCTAGACTGGTGGCCTAACTTTTCTCATTTTCTAAACTAATTAAATATTTCTGGTAAGAGGTGATAAATACTTGAGCTATATTTGACACCAATTAGAATATTATTCAAGAAAATGTTGTCAATGGTTAGGAATTAATGCAAATATCATGGGTTGAATAATACGCAATCACCTGTTTAAATTTTTAGAAAAAGAAAACCTGTTCGTTTCAAAAAATCATTTCACACAATAAAATCAAATCACTTTTTTTTCATGAATCACGTTTATTTTTTTTCTCAGTTTGAATGGGTTTTTTTTAAGTAGAGAAAAAAATCAAAATGTTTGAAATCTTTTTTTTCAATTTTATTCAATGTATGCATTTAGCCAACCCTCCCCCCATGAGTAGGATGTGACATAAGGTCAATTTTTTAAGCAGAGTTCAACAGGTTTGAATTCAGAGTACTTCCTTCTCCTAGACCCTTTGACACGGGCAGATGTGTCACAAGGTCAATTTTTTAAGCAGAGTTTTAAATTTTTTTTACCGCCCTGACAGCTGGGGCGTTAGAATGCACCGACTGCACCTCTGTAGAGGGGTAAGACTCCCCCAATGGGGACACCTGTTTGCTGTGGGTGGCGACCCGTGATGCTTAAGGATAGAGACCTGGTGGATGAACAGTTCATGACTTGCAATACTCCACTTTGGCCCTATCTTGGGCTAGACGGGCGGTCGGAGAGCCCCCTCCGATCAATCGGCTGGTCACGTCAAGCCCTAGCACCTATATGATTGCCCCAACCCTATTGCCCTTATGGCAAGCCCCAACCCCTTTTATCATATGGGTGCTAGAAGGCGGTGGCTGCGGGTCTACATGTCCTGGAATGACGTTAAACTCTATCTGATGGTGAGGTTCCAGTTTTGGAGGTTTGGGGAATGTGGACACCCCTTCATCACCATTGCTCCCTGGTCCACTCTGACCCGGAGTGGTAGTACCTGTTAGGGTCCCATCTATGGGTTAAATAGAAAAATGTATTTATAAAAAAATTGTATTATCCATTAAGAATTGATTTATTTCAAAACTTTATCGGCATTAAATGAACCACTGAGGTTGATATGCCGTAAAACAAACAAACAAAATTTTTTTTTTTAAATAAAAAAAACAAACAAACCAATAATTTCATGTCTATAAAACCTATGAAAATAATTTTTCTCTTTAAAAACATTCAGTTTATGAAAATCTCTTTAAACCAATTATATATGAATAGTTTTTTTGGTTAAATCAAACTTAACAGACCTAAATTCCACCATCGTGTGTCACCCCACCAAAAGAAAAAAAACCCAAAAAATTGATATATTAATGAATAAAAAGATATAATGCACCAGTTATTTTATTTAAAAACTTTTACATTTTTTCAGCTCAGTTAACTTTGAACCATGTAAATTTGAGGCATAACACAGATTCTTAAACATACGTAGTTCAAATGTACAGTGATGCTGATAGATTTTTGATTTAGTGCATCCTGGGACACACATATTTGATTTGAATGAGTCCCCAGGAAAATTTATGGGTCCCAACTAAAGTTTCTTAATAAATTGTAAGGTTTTTATTTATGAACTGGGGAAACAACTAAATCTGTCTAACCCCTACCTTATAACCTATCCTGTGTAATTTATTTCTAAGAGACTATTGAAATGCATTTACAGTTAGCTTGAAATGGTGAGGGAAGAAAAAAGAAAAACACTGGGACATTTTTATTTAAAAACTTTTACATTTTTTTCAGTTAACTTTGAACCACGTATGTTTGATTTTCTTTCTATTGAAAATTAAAAATCTTTTTTTTTTTTCCTCTTCAATTTTTCAGGGAGGCCGTAGCTTTTGCCAAAGTCCGTTTATCCCCATTTGATCCGGTTTTTGAAGATCTCTACAATTCCTGGGCACAACAACTTGCCAAAGAAGGAAATTATGAACAAGCAGCTAAATGGTAAGTCCGTGTCTATCCGGGGGGGGGGGGGGTTCTTGTGGGTGATGGGGGTCGGGGGTGGGGGTTTGTAGTTTTGAAAAGAAATCATTTGATCTTTTGATGAGATATTTCTCCATGAAATTATTGAATTCAATTTTCTCATTTTTACAATTTCGTAAAAATAAAACAAACATTTTAGTGTTACATTAGATAGCTAATATTTATGGCAATAGTGTAGAAATCAAAATGGCCGTTATAAGTTACAGCCCACGGCCTTGAAGGATGAGTGACAAGGCTTGACCTCAGTCCTAACCTTCCGGTGGATTCCGTGAGAACCGGTAGAGAGGACCCTCTCTTCCAGTTTAGATAGTAAGTAAGTTTCAGTCAGTTAGCAAGTAGGAGAAATCCCTAACAGAAAACCAGACCCGAAGTCCCCAAGAAAGTCCAGACCTTAGAAGAAACCAGACCAAGATAGAAGATCAGAATAGCAAAGCCGGCCAGAAGAAAATACGACCAGAAGTAAGAAGTAAGAAAGGGTTTGCAACATTAGTTGATATATTTTCGATCAACCTGGAATTTCTCTGACATACCTTGTATGTATCGATAGGTTATAATTCCAAAAACTAAATAAATACTGAAATAAGATTTGTCTACATTTTTTTGTCGTTGTATTAATATTAATTTTTTTTTTTCTTTTTTTTTTTTTTTTTTCTTATCTCCACCAGTTTTTTGCCATCAAGCAGGTAAAAGATGCAAGTCGATGCCTTAGTAAACGTAACGACCCCATCTGTCTGCGAACAGCTGCACATATAAGTTTGCTTGCTTCAGAGAAGCAAAATGGATTTTTATTAGCGCACAAAGTTATTTGTCAATATTTGCAAAAATGCAATATAATGAGATCTACAATTTCACGCAAGAACATCATCATCTCAAGGTAAGAGTAGCATTCCCAGTTGATGCGTTTTTATTTCAGGTTATTGTTATTTAATCACATAGTTATATAGAGCTCTCTGTAAATGGAGTTCAAAAACTTTTTGAATTGTGTAAATATCCCAGTGGTTCAAAAGTTATGAGAATTTAAACTCCCAAAATTGGGTGTATAAAATGGACATGATTTTGTTCAAAAAAATGTCAAATCACAGACCAATTCAAAACAAGAAATTAAGTCATTTTTTCACCATTTCTTTATTTTTGGAGGAATTTTGATAAAACTTGGAATTCTCATGTAAAATTATCTGTTCTTTCTGATTCTGTACTCAAATTGTATCTATGTGCTGTAATCCATTATTTAGAAATTAAAAAGTACGGATACGTATTTTTGGGTTTTTTAAAAGTTTACAAATTTATTCAACATTATCATTTTAATAATGCCTCTATAACTCCAACCTAAAAAAGGGGAACCACTCTGAATGAATTTTATCTGTTAATTAATTTACCCATTATTTTCCCATTAAACTAACTCTAACCCGTCTTCTTTTTTCCTCATAGACCAATAAATAAATAGTTTATAAAATTCATTCAGAGTGGTTCCCCTTTTTTTATTGGAGTTATAGGAAATAACCAATATTTGTGTTTTTTAATTTTATGACCGTTATCATCTTGTAACACCCTCTGGTTAAAAATGGTATGGTCCAAATTGTCCAAGATGAAATGCATCTATGTATTCATGCCCATATTCCTTAATTGTACAACCATTATCATCTTGTAACACCCTCTGGTTAAAAATGAGACTGTCCTTGACAAATTGGTAGCAGCCCTAAATCAAAATGACCTTCTTCTATTGTGCACCTTAAATCACAGATTTGGATTCAAGGGGTTAATAGATAAAATTTATAATAATTTCCTCAAAACAATATTAAAACTTCTTAAAATTAGGTAAGACAAAATGGTAATCTGAACATTAGCTACATAAATGAGAGTAACCTCTCCTTGTTTGTTTCACTTTGAGGAAGCAGTGTGTTTTGGTTGGCCATTTTCATTTCACCGTAAATCTATACTGAAAATATGAATTTGTTTGAATCAATACAACTGTATGTTTTAACATGAAAATATCATAAAATGTGTTCTTGATAACAATTAAGTTCCTTTAAAATTTATGTGCAAGCACAATTAAGAACACATTTTGATATTTTCGTGTTAAAAACATACAGCTGTATCGATTTGAATAAATTCGTATTTTCAGTGTAGATTTATGGTAAAATGAAAATGGCCAACCAAAACACACTGTTTCCTCAAAGTGAAACAAACAAGGAGAGGTTACTCTCATTTATGTAGCTAATGTTCAGATTACCAGAAAAATGCCACCATTTTAAAGTTTTAATTTTTTAGACATTTTTGTGAGAGTCTTTATTGCAAGGGAGGTAACTACAAAATTCAAAACTAAAATCTCTTCATCTTCTGGATATGACACTCAACGGCATCAGATGGTGAGGCTCCAGTTCTGGACCTCAGAGTTCAAATCCTGTCTGCATTTCACTTAGCGCTAATATCCATGGGAAAGGTATGAATTCATATATTCTTCCTCTAGCTATGGGTAAAATAGTAGGACTGACTGGGCTCTTTAACCTTGAATAAGTAACCAGTCTAGGAGAAGGAAAACTCTGAATTTGAAAATCCTGAGGTCAGTCGTTGATTGGGTTTGTGGCATTCCTTGCATCAATCAACTGTGCCAAAAAGTGCAGATGGTCCAACACAAGCCTTCACCACTATAAACAAAACACCATGTAGATTGTTCATTGTATGAACTCTCATGCGTCGAAATCAACAATATGTTTGGTTTGGAATTGCTACATTCAATCAAGAGAATTGCTTTCAAATGTTTATCAGTCAATTTCGTTCAATGGGTTTTGATTTCACATATTTCAATTTTGAAAAAGTTTGCTCAAATACATAAGTTAATCCTTTTTTAAGAAATAAATTCAAGTACCATTGGCAGGCCTGATAAAATGCCTCTGTAGGCTGGATCTGTGTGGGTTGTTTTTTCAGCAGGCACTGCCTAGCAGATTTTAGGGCAGGAGGCCAAGATGTATTTGTGTGAAAATACCTTTCATTTTAGGGTCCTTTTTAGAATAAAGGATGATCTTTTTATAACTGTTATTTGTACTTTGTAGCAGTTTGGTTTACCAGGTAGAGTGTCAAGGCAATTTTAAAAGTTTTGCTTTGTCCCTACCACTGGTATAATCGTTAATTTCTTTCAATAACCAAGTTGATCTTAGGTCATTCAGAAACTGAAATTTCGTTCAATGGCTGAATCTCCATTATAAGATTAATAAATTTAAGCCAAACTCTGAAATATTTTCGTATGAACTTGATTGGTATTGCCTGAATTAAAGTTTATTTCTTAAAATTTCTTTCTTTTTCTTCCGTTTCAGGTTTTTACTCTTGTCACCAGCCTTCACGAATTAATGATGTCAGTATTAACATCTCTGATGCCGAATGTTATTTATTCAAAAGACGATACTGAGTTTGTGCTTCATGAAATCAAATCTATGTCTTCTTCTTCTGACAATGGCACGACCCAGCTTCCTGGTTTGTAATTTAATTCTTACTCATTGTAATTTTTGTTCTACTTAGAATAATTGGTACACTTTACTGAGAGCTTATATACTCTAGTAATCCCCAGCGAGTTCTCCAAAGGGGAGGTAATTATAAAATAGGGGAGATTACTCTCAATTACTTATTACACACTGACTCGTCAGATTTGCTACTAAGCGAAACTATTAGTAGGTATATCTGACTCATTTGGATTAACTTTATACATTTTAGCTTTAGACAATTCTAGCCGTTTATATATATATATATATATATATATATATATATATTTTATTTTCTTCTTTTGGCCAAGTGTTAATTGATTATTTTCAGTTGGTGTGACCCTCTTGGTCTTTACTTTTTTATAATTTTTTTCTCCCCCAGGTGAAGTTTGGTAGTATATTTTTACTAACAAATTATTTGCCGTTTTTTTTTTTTTGTTTTGTTTTTCTTACCACAAGGGTTTACTAATAGGATTAGTATATACATACATACATACATACATACATACATATATGTTTGTGGCCCATTTTGTAAATTGTGTGTGTTTATATATATATATATATATATATATATATATATATATATATATATATATAACCTTGACAAATACTTCAACTGTAATGAAATGATCCTCTGAATACCTTGTTTTCTTTTTTCATACTTAATATCTCTCTCTCTCTCTCTCTCTATCTATCTATCTATCTATATATATATATATATGTGTGTGTGTGTGTGGCTCATCTCGTAAATAGTGTGCGAGTGTGTGGATGTATATATATATATATATATATATATATGACAAATGTTGTTAATCCAGTTTCTAAGAAATAGAAGTGTAATCATTTATAGTTGTCAAAATGAATAAATTAACATTCCAATTAGTGTATTATGAAATCACGCCCATTCTTCTATTTGGGGAAGGGGATGGGTAGGTGGGAGTTATCTCTCATTTGTGGGGAGGGGGGTCGGGTTGAAGTAATAGGACAGTCATAATCTATTGTCTGCCCTGTTACTTCTGCCCCCACATATATATATATATATATATATGGTTTTAAAGATAAAACATATTTTCCCCTCACCCAGTAGTACCTCATGATGCCACCAGGTTTTGTTGGTTTAACATCCGTGTGCAAGAGTGCCAGATTGATGTAAATATATATATATATATATATTTACCAATGTCACCGCAGGATGTGACACAAGATCAATTTCTTAAGCAGAGTTGGACCTTTAACATGTTCACCATTCTAATCCTATTCTCTAACCATTGTGCTATACCAGCAAATACTGTTGATGTTTAATCAGTAACCTCTCCAATCTGACAAATTTTTTTTTTTTTTTTTTTTTTTTTTTTTTTTCTTTCAGAAAAATATTATTTGTGTGTATTTTTGAGACAAGGCTTGATGTGAATAATTATGATTATTTTCGGACTATTGTCCTCATCTTTATTGTGGTAGTTATTAACACAAATATACAATGATTGATAGACGTGCGAAAAAAAAAAACAATGATGTCAAACTATTAAAAGTGATTTCCCAGGTTGGATCACTACTTACTCGGATACACAGGAAACACACAAAGAAGGCCGGAGGATACAGTGGCTGAAATGTTGTTAATAACAACTACAATAAAGATGAGGACAACAGTCCAAAAAAATCAAAATTATTCATATTAAAAAATCAATAAAAAAAAATTCTGTGTTAAGAGAAAAGTCATTTTTCCTCAGTTTTATCAAATTTTTAACATGTTCCTTCGATTCCCAACTAAATCAATTATTATTTCTCAGAATTTTTGAGATGAGGCTTGATTGATAATTAGTATTATTAGTAATTAGAATAATCCAAATAATACTAAATTAATTATTACAAAAAATAAATTGAGATTTGCAGAAAAATAATTTCTACAAAAAAAAAATAACTACCACAATAAAGTTGAGGACAATATGTAATATATTGCCTGGTCAATGAATTCACACTGAGAACCAGGGTTGCACACAGGAAGTGTGTGGGTGTCAAACAGGGGCCTGAAAAACAAAAACAGGATATGGCCTAGAATGCATTGAACTGACCTTTACCACCCCCAAAAATACAGGTGTAGGCGTATCCCATAAGCAATGAAAACAGGTTGCGTGGGCGAGGAGGTGTGTCTACAGAAAAACTGCGTAGATGTCACGATCAAAGAGGCATGACCCTTTGAGTTAAACAATTATAAAAAGCCCTTAGAAATCTTGGAGATCGAGATCGCTTGCAGTCAGAACTCCCGAAAGCTCCAGTGTATATGCATCCTCTGCCGACGACTCTCAGTCTACACACAATCAAGGAATAAAAATATAATTTTATATTTTTATATATACAAGTGTTCTTTGTCCGGTCCAGTGACAGTATATCCAAATAGTCTGAAAAATCAAAATTAGCATTATTTGGATTATTCAGACTCTTGTCCGCATCTTCATTGTTATCTGTACAACATTTCGGCCAATGTGCCCTCCGGCCTTCTTCAGGTATTTCTTGTCAGACTCGGGATCTTTGTCAGACTCAGGAACCTTCTTGTCATAATTGGGAGCCATCATGGAACTTTGAACCTAACCCTTTATTCAGTCAATGGGGTATCCTGTTCTCATTCTGCTAACCATAGCTGGGGTACAGGTGTTAAGCTGTGTTAGTTATTACTGCTGCCCCTAACCAGGATTGAACCTGCAGTCTAGAGATAACTGTCACTTAGAACTGTCTTAACCTAACTCCTTTATCCACTATGCTATGTATCCAATACCAAAAAATAAAAATCCTGAAAAATATTTGGACATTTTTTTTCCCTCCCTCTTAATTTTGTAAAATTCTTCCTAACGTTTACCAATTCCTTTTTTTTTTTTTTTGTCTTTGATCAGATTTCATTCTTGACAGCTGTGATATGGATCCGTTGTGTCCGTGGAAACCATTTTTGATTGACAACCATACGTTTCTGAATTATGTTTTGCGGATGTGGCACAAATGTTTGAACTTTGACCTCAGCAGCAGCAGCAGCATTGAAGAAATGTACAGCATGCTGAGCACGCTCGTTGCAAGTCGGCAGAATATGCTCAATACTGACCAGGTAAAATGGGACATACATACATACACATTATATATATATATATATATATATATATACTTTCAAAGAAAGAAAGAATTAACAAAGCCTCATTTGACTTTTATAAATTCATTTTGACCAGAACTCAATATGAGCCTAGTCTCATCAGATAGCTACATCTTTTTCTTTTTTTCATCTTTACACACACACACATATATATATACACACACACACACACACACATACAAGGTGTGTCAAAAAAGTATAAAGATTTTTTGTACTGTTTGACACACCTTGTATTCTGAAAAAAAAAAAATGTTCCATTCAATCTTCATTTCTATCTTGGTAAATACAGCTTTAAACTTGGCACTTTTTATGAAAAAAATTAATGAATGGAATATTTTTTGTTTTTTTTCAGAATACAAGGTGTGTCAAAAATACAAAAAATCTCAATACTTTTTTTCTCATAATGTGTGCGTGTATATATATATATAATAGGGCTGTGACATATAAGTCAACCCTTGTAAACTTAGTTCAAAATACAGATCTCAGCTAAATAAGGTGTACCCCCCTCAATATTACCCAGACTCTCTGCCACTCTCCCATTGGTCAGACCCCTCCCCTTCCCATGCCCAGACCCCCCCATTCCCCAGACCCCCTCCACCCTTTCCACTGACCTGATCCACTCCTTTCATTTGATTTATTCTAATGTTGAAAAACAAAACACAAAATAAGGGGGTGGGGGGGGGAATGGAATGTTCATTGATTTATAAATCATTTTTATTATTTTCTTTTCTTATTTAAAATGTGAACTAATGGACATTTCTTATTTTGTGTATGGTATCGCTAAGGCAATGGGTGTTGCCCATCTCCTCTCCTAGCATGTAACAGGTTGTACTCGGTGACATCTTAGTAGTCATTTACTCAGTTTAGCCAGAAATATGGTGGCACCCAGTGAGAATCAAACTCACAAACAAACCAATACATCAATAAAACACTTTAGTTGTTTATGAAGTTTAACTTGGGTAAGCACAAGACCAGTAGTATGGGGCACCCAGTGAGAATCAAACTCCCTGATAATGGTCTGCTAGCCTAGCTCCCTAACCATCATCTATTTTTTTTTTTAATTATAAATGAAATAGATCACTAATTAGGATTGAACCTATTCTAGTAGTGACAACCCCAATTGAAGTTTAACAGGTTTGAATTCAGAGTTTTGGTTCTCCTTGACTGGTTGTCTAACCAAGGTTAAAGTGCCCAGTCTGCCCTACTATTTATCAATAGCTGAAGGGAGAGTAGTTGGATTCATACCTTTCCCAAGGGTATTAGCACTAAGTGAACTGTAGCTTCATCCGGGATTTGAACTCTGGTCGATGAGTCCATTTCCTATGACTCTTAACCATCACACTATACACTTCCATCACACCACTTGCTGTACCAACATTTCAAGTTAGAAATATCTGATGATAACCTTCTAGAGTTATTTCGGAGTGGTAGTACCTATAGGTTAAATAGAAAGTGAGTTTGATAAAATATTGAGTACCCATCAAGAATGAATTTCCTATAACTCCAACCTAAAAAAAGGGGAACCGCTCTGATTGACTCATAAATTATTTATTTATTTTCCCATTAAATTAACCCTAAGCCATAACCCCGTTTTCTTTTTTCCTAGTAGATCAATAAATAGTCGTAAAAAGTCGATGGGGCGGTCTAAAGTCGGTATCAGCCAATCAGCGAGGGAGTCTATCCCCTTTTCAATAGCGCTAGACCAAGGAGATTGTTTTTTAGCATCTGAGGTGGAGCGCCACACCTACCATCAGCTCCCTACTTTACCGCACAGATCCCTGTGCTACTCATACGCTGAGTTGGCGGGGACCGGTATCGAACTAGGAACCTTGTGGTTTCTAGCCAAACCCTCTACCGACTGAGCTAACCCGGCCCCTTAGATCAATAAATAAATAAATACTTTATCAGTCAATCAGAGTGGTTCCCCTTTTTTTATAGGTTGGAGTATAGGAAATAACCCTTTTTCGGCCTAAAATAACCCAACAAGAGTTGGAATGCTGTACAATATCCAACCAACCAACAAGACACAAACTCACTAGTAATGTTTTGCCAATCTAGAATACTACCCCCCCCCCCTACCCCCCCCAATCTAGAATACTACCCCCCCTCCAAATCTGTTATGATTCATGAGATTTAAAAGAAATATTTATCAACTGTTTTTGTAGCAGTGTGTACTTGTCTTGTGACCTTTTATGATGATGGAGTTCACTCAAAAAAAAAGAAAACAAACAAGTCTCTCTTTATGACTGACCCCCCCCCTCCCAACCAGATACGAAGCACTCATTGACCTTAGACATTACTACCCCCCCCCACACACACACACACCCATAACTGTCACTACACAAAATATGTCTTCTCTTCTGGTGGAATTAGCCACAGAATGATCTGAATGGAAATTAATTCATAGATTTTTAGGTTGGTTGAATTTTATGGCATGTCAACTCTTGTCGGGTTATTTTATGCTAAAGACGTTTTGTTTTATTCATTCTTTATGGGTATTCAACATTTTTCTTGCAGCTCATCTCTTATTTGATTTGGCTAAGCTTAGTATATATATATATATATATATATATATATATATAAGCATTCAAATTTATTTTAGCACTATTCTACAATTGAAGAACACTCACATTACTAGGTTGAATTTTACAGCATGTCACCCCTTGTTGGGTTATTTTATGCCAAAGACGTTTTGTTTTATTCATTCTTGATGAGTATTCAACATTTATTTCAAACTTATTTGTTTTCAAACTCAAATTTTCTATTTAACCCCTAGATGGGAAATTGACAAGTATAACCACTCCGGGTCAGAGTGGACCTGGTGATGAAGGGATATTCCACATTCCCCAGAGCTCCAGAAGGGAAACTTCATCATCATCTCTTATTTGATTTGGCTAAGCTTAGAATATATATATATATCACTGATCTTTGCTAATCCATGAAGCAAACAAATTTACTTCTGGGTTAATAAAAATCGATTTAAAAAGTGCTCAATAAAAAGAGCTAAATATACATTTTTAAAAGCGAATATTATAGAATATTCCGACTGCAGTTTCTTGCTGTAGCAATCTTCAGGGAATTCTATATATATATATATATATATATATATATATACACATACATACATACATACGTACGTGTGTAAGATTAGATCTATAAGCATTCAAATTTATTTTAGCACTATTCTACCATTGAAAGACACTCACATTACTTGGTTGAATTTTATGGCATGTCAACTCTTGTTGGGTTATTTTATGCCAAAGACGTTTTGTTTTATTCCTTCTTAATGAGTATTTAACATTTTCAGTATAATACTCCCATATTTTTATGAGGATTTTGGATATACTCATTAATGTTCCTAGGTTAGGGTATATAACGGCTGTCTGTGTTTCATTTGTACATAGGGAATTGTTTTTGGTTGTTTGGATTTTACAGCATGTCAACCCTTGTTGGGTTATTTTATGTCAAAGACATTTTACTTTATTCATTCTTGATGGATACTCGAGTTTTAACACATTTATTTCTACTTAACCCATAGAGAAATTAGTTTGGTTTGTTTTACGGCATATCAACCCCGATGGGTCATTTAATGCTGACAAAGTTTTAAAATAAATTCATTCTTAATGGATACTCAATTTTTTTATAAACTCATGTTTTTCTATTTAACCCATAGATAGGACCCTAATAGCTACTACTATTCTGGGTCAGAGTGGACCTGGGGGTAATGGTGATGAATGGGTACTCCACACTCCCTAGAGCTTCACCATTAGATGCAGTTTAATGATAAATTTTAGGGTTATTGGTTTGTTTTAAATCTGTTTTTATACATTTCAAAAAGTTTTGTTGAATTTTATTAAAGTTAATTTTGTGTTAAAATTTGTTTTGAACTTAAAATTCAAAATAATACATAAAGATTACGCTTACATATTTTTTTTTTTTTCTGCACTAAGAATATTTTATTTCTCTGAATTTTTGAGATGAGGCTTGATAATTTTGGGATTGTTAACAGAGTCCACACCTTGAAAAAAATTCATAAAAATTGAAGGGGGGTGGGTGACAATTTTACTTTTTTCTGGATTATTTGACATGGAATTTACCCAGTAGTCTGAATAATCCAAATAATACTAAGAATTTTTTGTTAAATGTGTATTTTTTTAAATTGTTTTTTTAAAAAATGTTTGTAATTAATTTTTTCAGTTATTGATCCAGAACTGTGTGGATTTAACCCTTTGTCTTCTGGCTTTGTTGCAAGCTGAAACGACGTCGGCCATTAAACATCTTCTTCAAATGTTGTCCAGTATTCACGATGATGGGCAATTTGAATTACTTCAAGTTACCTCTCAATTATGTCTTCCACAAGGTGAGAATCATCTTCTGTTCTGTTCGTTTATTGATTTTAATGGCATCTCAACCCATCTGGTGTTATGTCATGCCTAACAGTTAGGAAGTAGTATATGTTGTGTATTTATATTTATACTTTTTTAGTAATTGGTTTTAACAATGTGTTAGCATTATTGGCGATCATGTTGTATGGTATTGATTAGTTTCATGTCTATATTATAATTTTATTTCTCTCAAAAAGAGAAAGAATATCCTCCATGTTGACATTTTCAAACATATCTTTCATATTGTTTGCTTTAAAATAACGGTTTCTAATGTGAGCAAAAACCCTGCATTCCATCAATAAGTGTTTAACTGTCAAAGGTGTTTGACATATTTCACACTGTGGTTGTTGTTCTTGTTTGAGTATATAGGAATGCATTAGTCTTGTGTGACCAATGCGTAATCGGGACACAATGACTTGTTCCTTTCTAGACTTTTTTAAAGTTGGTCTCCAGCCTCCCAAGATGGGTTTGATTAGAGTTTATTGTGGATGTTGTTATTCCAGCATCAAACCGTAAGAATCTAAGCCCCTGTGCCACCAACAGAAACATTTTAAAAAAAGAAAAAAAAATACACAACAATAATTTGCGAACAATCCAATTGAAGGGAGATAACTTTTTTTTTCTCCAACAAACAAAATTTTTCTTTCTTATTTTTTTTTTACCGCCGAAATATAAATCATGTGTAGACGAGATGGATCGATGTAGTGGGAATTATGAGGTAATCTGAACATTAGCTACATAAATGAGAGTAACTTCCCCTTGTTTGTTTCACTTTGAGAAAACAGTTTGTTTTGGTTGGCCATTTTGATTTCACTGTAAATCTACACTGAAAATACAAATTTATTTGAATCAATACAATTGCATGTTTTAACACGAAAATATCATGAAATATGTTCTTAATAAAAATTAAGCTCATTTCAAATTATGCTCAAGCACAATTAAGAACACATTTTATGATATTTTCGTTTTAAAACATGCAGTTGTAATTCAAAGCTGAAAATTCGAACAAATTTGTATTTTCAGTGTAGATTTACGGTGAAATGAAAATGGCCGACCAAAACATATGGCTTCCTCAAAGTGAAACAAACATGGGGCGGTTACTCTCATTTATGTAGCTACTGTTCAGATTACCCAGAACTGGACTTTAACTCTTTGCCTACTTTAAACTACTCACAGCAACTCTCCCGCCACTGCAATCCTACCGTAAACCATTGTACAAAAACTGATGGTTAATTTATTATAATTGAGCAAAAGGATTCAGATTGCAATAATAGTAGGACTCTATTTGAATCGAATAAGTTGTGAGGTGAATAGATAGTAAATCTTGAAATATCCTATAATATAGGTAAAAGAATACCAAGAAAATGTTGTAGGCAAAGAGTTAAAACTATATTTTTACATGGCTCTGTGTTTTGAATGTTTGGGTTTGTTTAGTTTTTTTTACTAGGGTTAGTCAAAAAGTAATGCCATTTTGTTTAGGACAGGTATAATTACCAACACAACATCATATCAGATAGGAATGTGATCCACAGAGGACCAGCTTCATTTTGATGTATGATACATGTTCCTGTGTTGGTAATTATACCTGTCCTAAACAAAATGGCATTACTTTTTGACTAACCTATGTAGAGAAGTAGGGATGTGATCCACAGAGGAACAGCTTGATTTTGATGTGATACCTGTCCTAAACAAAATGACATTATTTTTTGACTCACCCTCGTATTTTTTTTTTATCCCCACTAGAAAAGAAATACACAATTTCTAATTCATCTTTTAATTTCTTTGCAGGGCCGAAATATTTTTTGAAATTACAACAAGAAGTCACGGCTATACGTGTATTGGTCAGTCTTGATAAAAACGGTGACGACATATCGAAACTGGAGTCAAGTCTCAAACTGAACACAACCAAACGTTATTTATCGGACGTCAAGGAAGACAACAGCATCGCTAATCCCAGTCTCCGGTGTCGAGAACTCGATTGTGTGCGTGCCTATTACTACATTGGTGTCCTGCGATATCTTCTCGATCGACAGAACTCCGAATCTACCCTCATTCCGTCAAAATCACTGCCAAAGATTATCCATGATAAATCCGAAGATGATAATTCTTTTAATCAGGTGAACTTATTGGATGTGGAAAATTCCGAATGGATTTCGAATCAAGGCAACGTTGAACTCAATAACAACAATAATAATAATATCAACACTGACTCAAATAACGACGACTCCGTCTCGAATGAAATTAGAAAACAAAATTCAAATAATTATTGCAAAAAACGATCTATGGTGAGGGAAGACTACAAGCTCGATTTCCACAAGATCCGTTATTTATCAAAGTGTATTTTGTGGGACATCCAAGGGAAAAGATTTTCCCTCACGGAAAGACTCGGATACATTCACAAGTCCATATCTCGACTGCTTCTTGAACAAAAACCGCAAAACGAGCTCAACAAATCGGAACCCGTCGGCTCGGAGGTCAGCAATGTAAATCACTCAATTAAATATGTAAATAGTTCGAATGGCGAGAAGGTTAAAAATGCTGACGAGGGGTCAGTACCGCCCCAGCAGGATGCCGTGCGTCTGCAAGCTCCGGACCTGATACCGACAGGACACGAAACTTCTCCCTCCCCATCCAATAACCCACCCCCACAACCCAATGAAGAAACGACAATTTCTTCACCCCAACTTGTAAAAGAACTACTTTCCAAAGAGTCTTCGTTCTCTTCGACGACGACGTCGTCAAGTGCATCGTCTTCGCATTGCACTTCTCCGTGTCAAGAGGAGGACACTTACTGTTCGGCAACCAAACCTCGGAAAATTCTTTGGAAGGATGAACCCCCCCTGCGTAGTCGGGTGTGTCCCTTGCACAAGAAATATATCAATGTTCCTGATATGTGGTATGATTTGCCCGTCGATGAGAAATATGGCCAACAGTACATCAACATGGGTGTCTTATTGGACGAACAAGATTTTGTCATGTCCGAACTAAAACAGGGACCAGAAAACCCATCTCAGGTGAGTCAAGAAAATTTAAAGGTGAAAAAAAAAAAATTGGGTTGGTGAGGGGGCGGGGGGAGAAAAAATAGTTACAATTTTATAGACCATCCTTTAGGTTTCAAAGCAAGAGTGCTTGTCCAGTGGAAATCCTTAGTAAAAAAAATCCTTTGGTTGTTCCTTGGTGCTCCTCAGTATTGAAAGTCCTTTGTCAATGATTGCAAATGGATGTCTCTCAGTATCAGTGATTAAGTAGTCAACCAGCCACACATTCGGGCTGTTGATAGGGCAGACTGGGCTCTTTAACCTTGATTAAGCAACCCATCTAGGAAAAGGAAAACTGAACTCCAACTTGTTAAACTCTACTTAAGAAATAACTTTGTGTTGCATCCTGATTGGGTGGAAGGGTTGGGTAAATATGTATAATCAGATGAATCTATAAATCAAAGACTTTTTGGTAATCTGAACATTAGCTACATAAATGAGAGTAATCTCCCCTTATTTGTTTCACTTTCAGGAAGCCGTTTATTTTGGTCGGCCATTTTTCATTTCACTGTAAATCTACACTGAAAATACGACTGCACGAAAATATCATAAAATGTGTTCTTAATAACAATTAAGTTCATTTCAAATAATGCGCATGCACAATTAAGAACACATTTTATGATATTTTTGTATTAAAACATGTATTTGTATTGATTTGAACAAATTTGTATTTCCAGTGTAGATTTATGGTGAAATGAAAATGGCCAACCAAAACAAACGGCTTCCTCAAAGTGAAACAAATAAGGGGAAGTTACTCTCATTTATGTAGCCAATGTTCAGATTACCAACAAATGATTAATATTAAATAGAAATAATTACCTAAAGTCATATAATTGCTTGCAAATTATTGGTGTTAGATTGTACATAGATAGGAATACTTGAAACAACAAATTATTATTAAATAGGATTTGTATTAGATAGTTGTATGGTTCCAAGTATTCCCTGTGTGTGTAAATTATTTGTATTACATAAGGAATACTTGAAGCCATAAAACTGAATTATTTGGATTAAGAATAGTCACTTAAAGCTATAATTTTTTTTTTACTAGGGCAGTGATGCTGATAGCTTTTTATTTAGCACGTCCTGGAATGTACATATTCGCTATGAATGAGTCCCTGGGAAAATTTATGGGACCCAATTAAAGCTGTCTAATTCCTACCTTATCCTGTGTAATTAATTTCTAAGAAACTATTGAAATGTATTTACAGTTAGCTTGAAATGGTGAGGGAAGAAAAAAGAAAAACACTGGGATGCACGGATATGATTTTACTGCATCCTTTTAGATTTTTGTATGTCAGGGACGCAGGACATAAACCTATCAGCATCTCTATTAGGGATTATTATCATTAGTTACTTGAAACCACACAATTGTGAGCAAATTATTTGTAATAGGAATTTTTGAGATGAGGCTTGATGATTAGTATTATTTGGATTATTCGGACTATTGTCCTCATCTTCATTGTTATCTGTACAACGTTTTGGCCGATGTGCCCTCCATCCGTCTTCAGATATTTCTTGTTGGACTCGGGAACCTTCTTGTCGTAATCAGGAGCCATCACGGAACTTTGAACCTAACCCTTTATTCAGTCCATGGGAATATCCTGTTCTCATTCCGCTAACCATAGCTGGAGTACAGGTGTTAAGCTTGTATTAATTATTATTCTATGTTACTGCTGCCACTGACCAGGATTGAACCTTCAGTCTAGAGATACTGTCACTTAGAACTGTCTTAACTAATTCCTGAGTTCGAATAGAATGTTCCTGAGTCGAAGTCAGCCGTACAGATAACAATGAAGATGAGACCCAACCAATACCTGAAGAAGGCCAGAGGGCACATCAGCCGAAACATTGTACAGATAACAATGAAGATGAGGACAATAGTCTGAATAATCCAAATAATATCAAGTATTTCTGTTTGCAAATAAAATAGAGAAAAATAAAAACTTAAAAAATACAATGGAACATAAAAAAAATAGTTATGATTAGAATTAAACGTTTACAAATTAATTGAATTTCGGCATTAAATAACCCATGAGGTGTTGATATGCCTTTTAAACAAATAAACCAACGCAAACAAAAACTGGTTAAGAAATTAAAAAATTTGTGTAAATTAGCAAAGAAATTAAAACTAAATATTTTCGGAAGTAAAATTCCATCTTCAGAGTTATTGAAAGTATTACTGATTTTTTATAGTACTTATCCCACGGCGATATTGTAATCATCTGTTGTTTAAGAAGTTGATGAATGCCGTATATTTGAAAATTTTTTCCGTGATGTTATATCGGCTCGGCTGCTGCTCCCGCATGGAAAATGTTCGAAATTCTTTTAATTTTTACTATAAATATAGCCTTGCTCGGCATAGTGAAATACAGTTTGTTTCTTTATAGTATCATTGAAGAATTGTGTGTATGTGTAATATAAAGTAAGTACTTTCAATAACTCTGAAGATGGAATTTTACTTCCGAAAATATTTAGTTTTGAAAAAAAAAAAAAAAAAAGTTAAATAAATTCAACACATATTGCATTGTAAATTGCCTTCAAAATCTTTATATTACACATACACACAATGCTTCAAAGATACTATAAAGAAACAAACTTTATTTAATTATTAAGTATTACTTACCTGTTGATAATCAGAGTGAACAGGTGAAAATGATCAAAACAAGAAGAGATTAATATCTTAATCTAAATATTAGAAATCATTCACATTTAATAATTATTTAATAATACAGGATTTTAAACGCACTAAAATGGGCTGGTTTTTTTTTTTAGGCAAATCTGAGATTTTCATAGAGACGTTAATAAATAAGATTTATTCTATGTATTAATGATTTTGACTATAAATTAAATACTCATTGATAAACTTACACAATTCCTGGGGGTATTGTGACGTATACAGTGAAGAATTGAATCTCCATTATAATAAGGTATAACACACATTGCAGGATTTTAAACGCATTTATAACACAGGTTGTTTTAAAAAAAACTCAGCTAGACATTAATGGAGACGATGTTTATTAAGTTTGAATAATGATTATTTGCTAACACTGAACTGTAATGTTTTCAAGCTCAAATATATATAACAGCTGATTTTAAGGCAGTTTCATTTATGCGGAATCCAAAAATCAGACTTGTTAATTAATTATTATTCTATGTTACTCTCACCCTTGACCAGGATTGAACCTCCAGCCTAGAAATGACTATCACTTACAACTGTCTTAGATTGTTCACTATTGGGCAGTGGAAGAGGCAAACACCTCCTCAGCTTAATGGACTAGTGGACCTCAGGGACTCTTCCTGGCAGTAGCGGCAATAACTATTTAATCTGTTACAGTTTGTTCTTTAACACAGACGCTGGATCAGGTGTTGTAATTAATAGCGTCGATCCCAGGGGGGCTATCCCCCTAGGCAATACCTGCTCCCTTGATTTAAAGGGGCAGGGCTGGGTTTATTGTCCAGTGAGGCGCCCCCTTGAGGCGGAATGCCGACGGGATCGACACAATTTTTCCACCTGCCACCCATGAATCTCGGCTTGTGGGTGGTCCCACATTAATAGGGCCTTTGTGCCTGACCTTGTAACTGCCTGGAGAGGCTATAACACTTTAACTTTTATTAATACTCATTCTTTTCTAATCAGATCAATTTTTTAAGAAACAAACTCTTAGTTGAAATGTATAAAACAGTATTATAACTATTTATTTGTGACAAATAGAATCCACAGGATTTTGAATAAGTGTTATTATTATGTACATGGCCGGGTTAGCTCAGTTGGTAGAGCGTTTGGCTAGAAACCACAAGGTTCCTAGTTCGATACCGGTCCTCGCCAACTCAGCGTATGAGTAGCACATGGATCTGTGCGGTAAAGTAAGGAGCTGATGGTAGGTGTGGCTCTCCACCTCAGATGCTAAAAAACAATCTCCTTGGTCTAGCGCTATTGAAAAGGGGATAGACTCCCTCGCTGTTTGGCTGATACCGACTTTAGGCCGCCCCATCGACTTTACTTACTTTTATTATGTACAACTTATTATGAAGTATTTAAACACATCTTAAAAACCAGACCTGACTAAACACAATGACTGGTATTTTTGAATTCAG
This sequence comes from Doryteuthis pealeii, assembly GCA_023376005.1. Taxonomy (NCBI): domain Eukaryota; kingdom Metazoa; phylum Mollusca; class Cephalopoda; order Myopsida; family Loliginidae; genus Doryteuthis; species Doryteuthis pealeii. Next base: position 50,692,050 of record CM042169.1, read on the forward strand.
CATAAAATGACAATCACTTGATATACCTTTTGACCATTAGAAATTTTTTTTTTTTTAAATATCAGGCCAGTGTAATCATTCAGAATATAATGTAAATAACTAAAGAGATTTTGACGTCAGTGGTGACATAGTTTCAGTTACCGACACAGACAGTTAATTTTTTTTGTTTTGTGCTAATAAATTGAATTTTATATTTTTTCAGATTTTATTTCCGCACCCGTTGTCAACTGCTCAACTTTTATTGAATGTGATACGGAAAAGTGAAGATTTTGATCGTTTGGAACAATTGCAACTTATTGAGGATGTTCTTTCTTGGGCAATGGAATATTCGTGTACGAGTGAACAGCAACGGAAATTCCGGAACTTTAAGGAACAGATAAATGTATAACACACACACACACAGTCACCCCCCACCCACAAAAATTTTTTTTTTTTTGTATTTCAATGCAAAATAAGAACCCTTCCCTCTCCTCCCCCCTTTCCACTCTCACATGCCCCTTTCCATCCCCCCACCCCCTTTCCACTCTCATGACTGCAAATCCCAAACGACACGTTTCAATGCAATTTCTGTCTTTTTTTTTTTTTGTTGTTTTTCTTTCCCCTTTCCCCGCAGCCTGTCCAACACAAAAAAAACTGGGAAAAAGAAAGAAATAAAAAAATTAGGGGAAAAAACAAAACAAAAAAACAAAACAGAAATCACTTTTGCATTAAAAAAAAAAAAGAGAAAGAAAAAACCCCAAAAAACTGATTGACAATTCCATGTAAACATGTCTCTGTCTACAGAAAAAAGAGAAAAAAAAAAACAGAAAAAAAAGTTTGGAACATTAAATGTTTTGTTGTCCTGGTAAAAAAAAAACAAATCTAGAATTTTGATTCATTTATTTTTATTTTTCAGTTTTGAATTTTATTTATTGACCTATTATGACATTTCTCTGAATTTTTGAGATGAGGCTTGATAATTGGTATTATTTGGATTATTCGGACTATTGTCCTCATTTTTTTATTGTTATCAGATAAGGGCTGGGTTAGCTCAGTCGGTAGAGCGTTTGGCTAGAAACCACAGGGTTCCTAGTTCAATACCGGCCCTCGCCAACTCAGTGTATGAGTAGCACAGGGATCTGTATGGTAAAGTAAGTAGCTGATGGTAGGTGTGGTGCTCCACCTCAGACGCAAAAATAATCTTTGTCTAGTGGTAGTGAAACGGGGATAGACTCCTTCACTTATTGGCTGATACCGACTTTAGGCCACCCTGTACAACGTTTCGTCCGATGTGCCCTCCAGCCCATGGATTGAATTGGATTGGGTTCAAAGTTTCATGACGGCTCCCGATTATGACAAGAAGGACCTGAAGAAGGCTGGAGTGCACATCGGCTGAAATGTTGTACAGATAACAATAAAGATGAGGACAATAGTCTGAATAACCCAAATAATACCCATTGTGGCATGTACAGTATTTTTCTGTTTTGAATTAATTTATTGACCCCTTGTGACATATACACAGTGTTGCCTATCAATATGTGACCATGTGCTATAAACTACATAACATATACAAGGTATGTCAGAAAAGATCTATTTATTTCAAACCCGTTCACTGCAAGTTTTTGCCACAGGGCCAGATGATCAACCAACATGTCTACAAAGAGATACTGTGGCATTTGCTTCATTCAGTGTATGAGAAGAGGCGAGAGATGTGGCAGGACAACTCACCATGACAACGCACCTGCCCACACTGCCCTGAGTATTCCGAGTGTTCCTGGCCCAGAAGAACATCACTGTGCTGAAGCAACCTTCCTACTCACCCGACCCGGCTCCATGTGATTTTTTTCCTCTTCCCAAGCTCAAGGGGTCATCAAGGAAACCTGTTTTGAGGATGTGCACGACATCAAAATCAAAAAGGCTGTGACGACAGAGCTACGGCAGATCTCAAAAGAGCCTTCCAGGAGTGCATGCAAGTGTGACAGAGAAGAATAGGAAAGTGCATTAGACTCCAGGGGGATTACTTTGAAGGGGATACTTTGAGTTTGGATTTGAAAAAAAAATCTTTTATGACACCACAAACTTTTTTAACATACATTCAGCGGTGGAGTGACCTATTGTTGGTATCACTGGACAGTGAGAGAATTTATCTTCTTTTCACTAGCACTAGACAAGGGAGATTGTTTTTTTGCATCTAAGGTGGAGCACCACACCTACTCCTACATAGATAGCCAAGTATTACCAAACTCTACAGCATTGAAACTAACAAACATTTTTAAAGTGTGCATATATATATATATATATATATTATAAAAATAAGGAAGTGAATCAGAGTAAGAAATTTGAAAAATCTCCAGATGTTAATTAATATTGTTTTATTAGCCTATATTGCAATATTTCAATCTGTTTTTGGATCATCCGAGCATGTCTATTATAAAAAGAAGGTTTTTTTTGTTTTTTTTAACATAACCAGTTGTAGGGGAAATAACTCATAATGGACTTTTAAGAAAAGAGATATTTTGATTTTTTTAAAAATTCTTTAAAAACACACGCATGACGTTTAGAGCATGGAATAACAGACTTTTACAGGAAAGAGATATTTAAATTTTTAAAATATATGACCGGTACAAGGGAAATAACTCTTGGAACATGAAAAAATATAAATCTATAGTTGTATGAGTAAGATGAAAATAACGGACATTTGTATGAAAGGGTGTTTAGTTATTATTAGAATATGTTATTTGAAAGGAATTTTATGATTTTTTAGAACTAGTTTTGCTAAATATGAGGATATGTTGTAAAAACCTAAACATTGAGGTAAGAATAGTACAGGATTCAATAATCCTTTTTGTAATTTTCTATTGTGTTTGTTTATTAACATTTTTTCACCTTTTAAAGTGGAAAGTCTGATTGGTTTCTAAATTGTATTTGGCTAAAACATTATTGAGTAAAATGTGTTGGATATACGTTTAGATAAACATCTAGATGTTTCACCTATATATTTCCGGTTACAATCAAGACAATTGTATAAACACCTGCATCAGAATGTGTGTGTTTTGCTCAATAATGCCTTAGCGTGTATTTTAGAATTTAAAAATCTAAATCTCTCTTTTCTTAAAAGTCCGTTTATGAGTTATTTCCCTTACAACCGGTCATGTTTTTCAATAAACTGTTTTCTTCTTTTTATAATAGACATGCTCTGATGATGATCCAAAAACGGATTGAAATATTGCAATATAAGCTAATAAAACAACATTAATTAACACATCTATGGGTTTTTCAAATTTCTTACTCTGATATACTGTCGGATTCATTTCGTTATTTTAATTAATTAATATATATATATATATATATATATTTATAATCAGAGTAAGAAATTTGAAAAATGCACAGATGTTAATTAATGTTATTTTATTAACAACATCTGTGGGTTTTTCAAATTTCTTACTCTGATTATATATACTAGCACATTTTTGATACAATATTTTATTACATCGAATTAGAAACTACTTAGAAAATGATAAACTGAGGGGGTATAATCGAAGAATAGAACAGCTTTAAATCTAACTCTTCCATCATTTTCCATCACTCCCGTCTTTCATTTTTCCTTATTTATTTATTTAGTTAGATTATGAAAATTACAGTTCTTTCGTCTTGTTTATGGATTTCTTTTAAGATTTAACCCCGAGATTTTTGCTCAGATCCGTTAAGATAAAACCAAACAATTAGAAATCAATAATACTAAGCATATATTTATTAAAATCAAATTCTTAATATCAATATGCAAATTAACCTTCTTGTTCACACTGTAAACCGCTATTTTGTTGACTATATAAATATACTTGCATGTAATTAGTATGTAGATTAATCCAACAGTATTAATAAGGTATAACAATTTTATCAATAATTGAGGTTTAAATAAAAATAAAGTCATGGTGAATGTGACGTCAATAACTAAGGGAATTGTGACTTAAGTAGTGATTTAGTTTCGGTTACAGACAGACAAACACACAATCTCCATTATAATAAGATATATATAATTAATTAAAAGATATTGACTTTATCAGAGAAAATAATGTAGAACTCTGGTTTCACCAAAAAGAATCTTGGTTGCAGGTCCATTCATCAATGGCGAATTGCAAATAAATGGCTTTCAAGATCGATGATTAAATAGTAAACTATTTTTCAGCTTCAAGTGAGAGAGTACAGTACAGATCCCCTTTATGTTAAGTAGAGGCTAATCCCTTAGTGAAGAATTCTTTGGTTGTTCCTCACTGTCCCAGCAGAGTCCATGGTTGCAAATTTCTTTTTAAAGAGTCTATAAGTTTAAGTGGTGGACTTCAGCACACCTTATGACAAAAATATTCCAACAAAAATATGTGATATAAATTATATTGTACAATTTCTACTTGTGCCACTTTTAAGAAAACTAGCATATATATATATATATATATATATATATATATGTACCCTCTTAATGTAATAAAATGTTAAATTTAGAAAGGATGATGAAACTAAATAAGAATGCAGATAAAAAGATGTAAAACAGAGGGGGAGTATTATCGAAAAATAGAACTAAAATTCCTGTCTTTCATTGCTAAATTTTCCTATTTAGTTAAAATAGGAAGTAAAGAATAAAATTACAGTTATTTCTTCTTGTTAATGAATTTCTTTTAAGATTTATCCCCGGAACTTTTGTTCATATTCATTAAGATAAAACCAAACAATTAGAAATCAATAATACTAAACACATTTTTAATATCAATATGCAAATTATCCTTCCCATTCACACTGTAAACCGCTATTTTGTTGTATATATAAATACAATTGCATGTTCTTACTATGTAGATATTACCAAGAGTATTAATAATATAAAACAATTTTATTAATAATTGAGGTTTAAATAAAAATAAAATCATGGAGAATGTGACATAAATAACTAAAGGGAATTGTGACTTGAGTAGTGATATAGTTTTGGTTACAGACAGATCTCTATTATATAATAAGATATCCTAAATATTATAGATTGAATCTATTCAAAGAAATCCCCATTGACCTTCTTTACAGACTGCTGCACCCAGAACTTTTCTTTACTGAAGAGTCAATGTCTTACCACTCGATGAATTGTCTTTTCACAGACTTGTAGTGGCAAACTCATGTTTAGCCCACCTTTAAACTTTCTTTTTAAGCGAAAAATTGTTTCTCCGTACAAATCACATGGTTTGCACTTCTGTTCCATAATTGTATGGTGGCGTAGGGCTTATCAGAAGCCCTGTAGCGAGAGGGCTCTGAGGGAATGGAAATATACCAGTGATGGTTACTGGCCTCAGAGGCAAGAATATCTCAAGTCACATGAGATTTAGTTAGTGAGTTCCAGCCAAGATGTGATGTAGGACAGACATGTCCTGCGATGAGTTACAAAAGGCAAATAAAACTTTTCAAAAGCCATAAATCTTGTTGATCAGTTGTTGCATGACTTAAACGCATTCCGTTAGTTAGAAGAGCGGGTCAGACAAGAAAATGAAGAACTAACAAGAGAAACCATACTAGACGTAGACATCACGGCCGAAGTAGAAAGAAGAAGAAGTAGAATCCAACATGGCGACTAGGTGAAGAATAGCAAGTAAGTTATATATGTATCTGTCTAAATATCTCTTTGATACTCTACACTCTCTTTATATATAAGAACTCTTGTGTATATCCCTAACGAGGGTAGTAGTATCACGGAACGGAAAATTACTGGACAGATTTTGACTTAGTTAAGGCAGTTCCAGCCGAGATGCGACGCAGGACAGACGTATCCTACGGTTGTTGGACTCACTCTGTGCAATGAGTTACAAAAGGCAAATAAAACTTTAAAAGGCCATAAGTCTTGTTGATCAGTTGTTGCATGATGGCTGGCCTTAGTTAGAAGAGCGGCCAGACAAGAAAATGAAGAACTAACGAGAGAAGACTAAAAGCAAGAACTTAGGCGATCACACAAATGGCCGAAGTAGGAAGAAGAAAAAAGAATATTCAACATGGTGACTAGACAAAAAACAGCAAGTAAGTTATATCTATCTTGTCTATATCTCTCTCTGATACCTCTACACACACACACACACAACACACACACACACTCTCTCTCTCTCTATCATAAGAACTATTGTGTATATACCCAATGAGGCTATATGGCATTGTAACACTTCTCAACTAGCAAAAATTTTGATGATAAGCCTCGAACAATCTGAATAATACATTTGAGAATAAAACAAAATTACAGATCAATAACACAAAGTAATTATTTATTAAACCTTGTTTTGTTAAAACCAGTACGCAAATTAACCACACCATGTAAATTTTTATTTCTTAGTAATATATAAGACACATTGAAGGATTTTAAATGCACAAATAACATGGGCTGTTTTGAGGCAAATCTAATTCAGCTAGACATTAATAGAGACAATGTTAATAAAGATTAAATAATAATTCTTTAATAACACTAACCTGCAATGTTTTCAAGGTCAAATATATAACAGCTGATTTTAAGGCGGGATTTTTTATGCTGAATCCAAAAATCAGACTCATTTTTTTCGGACCAGGTAACCAATAAGCACCCCAACTGAAAGCAGTTTTGAAAAGAACGGACATCGTTAATAAGATTTATTCTATGTATTAATGATTTTGACTATAAATTAAATACTCATTGATAAACTTACACAATTCCTGAGGGTATTGTGATTAAGCAGTAACATAGTTTCAATTAGACAGACACAAAATCTCCATTATAATAAGATACTTTCTTCTGGTATTTTCAGTCTGCCTTATTTGAGAATTTGCAGTTGTCATAGTGATATTACCAGCATCATATACACAGTACAATAACTCCTTCCTCTGTTTCATTAGTGTGACACTTTCGGACGAACAGACAAACAAATTTAATTAGTGTGACACTGTATTATCTGCGTTATTTGGACTATAGTCCCCATCTTTATTGTTATTTGTACAATTGGACACATGGCCTAATAAGGTAGGTTGTGACAGTTATCTCTGGATTCCGGGTTCAATCCTAAGTTGAGGCAGTAACATAGAAAAATAATTAACACAACTCCTACTCCAGCTATGATTAGCGGAATGAGAACAGGATACCCCCATGGACTAAATAAAGTGTTAGGTTCAAAGTTCCATGATGGCTCCCGATTACGACAAGAAAGTTCCCGAGTCTGAAAAGAAATACCTGAAGAAGGCCGGAGGGCATATCGGCCAAAACGTTGTACAAATAACAATAAAGATGGGAACAATAGTCCGAATAACGCAGATAATACTAATCATCAAGCCTCATCTGAAACATTCAGAGAAATAGTGTGACACTTTCGGCTGAACAGACAAACAAATTTAGTGACAATAGATTTTCTGTATTCGTGGATGTAAATGGAAAAAAAAAAAAAAAAAAAAAAAAAACTAACCTGAATATTTGATTTTATTTTCCATTTTTTTTTTTTTTTTTTTTTTACAAAAGAAAATTCTGTAAGGTCACTCGGTGCAGAATCAAACTTTTTCATTTTTTAAATTTCTGTTCGTGTTTGGTTTTTTGTAAATCAATTTTTTGGCCGATTGATTGGTTGACTGCGATCTGAAAGAGAAAGAGAGAGAAAAAAATCAGGGATAGAAGATGATTCTCTTGAAAGGTGGCCTATCCCCTTTTCACTAGTTCTAGACCAAGGAGATTATTTAAGTGTCTGAGGTGGAGCGCCACATCTATCATCAGCTCCTTACTTTACCACACAGATCCCTGTGCTATTCATATACTGAGTTGGTGAGGGCCGGTATCGGACTAAGAACCTTGTGGTTTCTAGCCGAATGCTCTACCGACTGAGCTAACCCGGCCCGGTTGAAGATGAAGGAAAACGAAAATATAGACAAATACCTGGACCTTGCCAGAGAATTGAAAAAGTTGTGGAATATGGGGGTCAAAATGATACCAATTGTAGTTGGTGCATACGCTGAGTTGACAAGAGCCGGTATTGAACTTGTGGTTTCTAGCCAAACACTTTACCAACTGAGCTAACCCAGCCCTGATGCTTGAAATGGTAATTCCAATAAATTCAGGTAATCTGAACATTAGCTACATAAATGAGAGTAACCTCCCCTTCTTTGTTTCTCTTTCAGGAAACCGTTATGTTTTGGTCGGCCATTTTCATTTCACCGTAAATCTACACTGAAAATATGAATTTGCTCAAATTAATACAACTGCATGTTTTAACACAAAAATATAAAATGTGTTTTTTGTAACAATTAAGTTCATTTAAAATAACGTGGAAGCACAAGTAAGAACACATTTTATGATATTTTCGTGTTAAAACATGTAGTTTTATTGATTTGAACAAATTCTTATTTTCAGTGTAGATTTACGGTGAAATGAAAATGCCCAACTAAGTGTATATGGCATTGGAATCTTATTATTATTATTAATTCATAAATTAATTATTATTATTATGAATTAATTATTCATTATATTATTATTAATTTAAATATATATGTATGACGGTTCTTCCAGGCCGTTGTCATATCAGTACTGCTGTATGGCTGCACCACCTGGACCCTAACTAAGCGACTAGAGAATAAACTAGATGGGAGCTGCACAAGAATGCTGCGGGTGATCCTGAACAAGACATGGAAACAGCACCCTAAGAGAAAACAGCTGTACGGCCACCTGCCACATATCACCCAAACCATCCGAGTAAGACGGACAAGACACGCGGGACACTGCTGGAGAAGCAAGGACGAACTCATAAGCGACGTCCTCCTGTGGAAGACAGCACATGGACAAGCCAGTGTGGGCCGACCAGCAAAGATGTACATTGATCAGCTCTGTGCGGATGCAGGATGCTGCATAGAGGACCTCCCGAGAATGATGAGCGATAGGGATGGATGGAGAGAGATTGTCATGGATATCTGCACTGAAAGCGCGACATGATGATGATGATATATAATTGATGTTTTTATTATATATTATTATATATATAAAATAATCTTATTAATTAAAAATTAATTATCATTAATCATTAATAAATTTATTATTATATAATCATAATAGTATTATGTGATACTGTGGTTGAAGACGAACATGGTCAGAATAAATAAATAAATAAGAAAGAGAGTAGGTTAAATCCGGCGTAAGTAAAAGGGGTGGGTGGCTGACCTTTTTACAAATCCAAAGATTAGGTTGTAAAGTTTAAAGAGACCTATATGCCACCATGAAATGGGACCACTTGGTGATAATATCTTAGGCACCCAGGTATTAAAAGCAAAAAGGATTTTTAGGAGAAATTCTCTTTTGAAAAAAATTAATGATCAACGTATTGAAGACATATTGTCTGAAAAAATGTTTAAGTACTTTAATTTTAAGGGTTAATGGCGACTATAAGTCTGCGATTTATTTAAGTGCTGGCCATTTGTGTGGTCCGGAGAAGATGGTTTGGGGAAGGGGGATTTGACATAAATACAACTAAACTCGAGCCCTAAAGCAGTTACAACCCGGGGATCGAAGGGTTAAGTCCGCCAGTAGGGATAGCAGTAATAGCCAGTGAACGCATCACACACACTCTTCTTCCATCGTGTCTTGTTTACACTTGTAGTTGTTGTTTTGTTTTTAATCCTTGTGAGTCTGTTTTTCTGACTCGTGCCTTAAATTCGGCCAGCACATAATTCACAACGTTGGGGTCTAGACAAGTACATCGACAGGGCAGAGTGAAGAACAGGTCTTCTCACAATTATATAATATTATAGTGTATTATAATTGTATTATTATTCATTTTATTTATATCCCCTCCCCCCTGAGGGAAGAAAGAAAATGGTATCGTCCTTACCGACTGTAAATGGCATTGGAATCTTCTATTGTCTGTGGAAGTGGCACATCTTTTGTTTCTGGCAAAAACAGAACAAGAACGCCAGTGCCAATTGACACTAATCCAAGTACAATCAGTGACCAGGGTCCAGGAAATTCAAGAACAAACGGGGCAATTGCACCCCCAAAACCAGCTGCAAGAGTCGATACCCCAACTCCAAGATTTCTGAAAAGAGACAAATCGACAATTTTAATATTGAAAATATTTTCTTCATCTTTTGGGGATTTTTTAAGAAAAAATTTTTTTAACATATTCTAAGTTGCTACACTTTTTTGATGGTTAGAGTAAAATGGAAATCCAGGGTTCAATCCTTATCCAAAGCAACTTGGCTTAAATAAACCATTAATAGATTTTTATACATCTATTTCCTTTTTTAAATAAAAATTTAAAAAAAATTAAAAGTTTTCAAAAAAGTTAAAATTTTTCAAAAAATTTGAAAATAATTAAACAAACTCAGTCTCTAGTCCGACGCATATGTTCACTAGTCTCATATATACGCCTCTCTTCTCGACAACAACAAGAGTATTAATATACTGATAGCAAACATTTTGTTGGTTGGTTTTACGGTATATCAACCCTTTTTAATCAATCCTTGTTGTTATTTTTAACCAAAGGGTGTTGTAAGATATCGATCCAGAGATGTTGATAGGCACAGTCCTGCATCTCTGACACACAAAAATCTAAAAAGGATGCAGTAAAATACGTCCAGTGTTTTTCTTTTTTCTTTCCTCACCATTACAAGCTAACTGTAAATACATTTCAATAGTTTCTTAGAAACAAATTACACAGGATAGGTTACAAGGTAGGAGTTAGATGACTTTAGTCATTTCCCCAGATCATAAATAAAAACCCTACAATTTATTAAGAAACTTTAGTTGGAATCCATAAATTTTCCTGGGGACCGTTCAAAGCATCACTGGTTGTTGTGATATATACAAAAAAATTGAATCCTTATATTGTGACAGGAAAAGATCATCCCTACCCCCACCCCAAAACAATTTTCCGTGGTTAACTCACCGAACAACTGTTGGAAATATTTCTGCACTCAAGATATAGACAATCCCAAAAGCTGCCGTCGCTCCAAATTTGCCCACTGTTGCCAACAACAATTTGAACCAAGTTAAATCTAAGAAAAAAAGAAGAAAAAAGTTTTTATTCATATATTAATAATGAATTATCTGTTAGAATTTTTTAGACGTGGTTAATAATTTGTACGATTTAGATTTTTCAGACTGTTGACCTCATCTCTGAAGTTCTGTAAAACAAGAAACACCTGAAGAATGCAACTCGAAGCTTGAAAAAATGTTTTCAAAAGTCATGTGAGCTATGCTGTTTTCTGACTTTGTAGGCATGCCCATGTGTGTTAGAAATATGGAGATCAAAAAGGTGCTCATTATGGTAAGATGATTAATGACCTTATGAGCATTTACCAGGTCAATTGCCAGACGCTGGAGTTTAAAAACATAAAAATGTCACTTATTCAACAGTTATTATCTTAAAAAAAAAAAAATAATAATCTTTTTAATTGTTAATATTTTCAGTTCATTAATAAAAAATTTTTTAAAAAAACATAAGCTATCATTAAAATCACATCAAACAGTAAATTCAAACAGTAAACATTTCAAATAATCTTGAACACGAATGATTATGATATTTCAAACTGTTGTCCTCATCTTTATTGTGTATATAAACACAATGTTCAGGCCACTGTAACCGGTAATCCTTAACTTGTTCCTTGTAAATTCCTACTATAAAATAAACTGAACCCTCATTTTATGTCCGTGTTTTTGCAATAAATGTTTTTAAATAAAGAAAATATATTCAGTATTGTAAAATAACGGGTGCAAGAAAAATAAAACATTTATTGCAAAAACACGGACATAAAATGAGGGTTCAGTTTATTTTATGGTAGGAATTTATGAGGAACAAGTTAAGGATTACACTGTAACCTTGGGCTATTGTTATCTACCCTTTCTGCTGGGTATATTATAGGAGGGGGGGGGGGGCCACACATTTAATCTTCTATTTTACTTATGTTTCCCCCAATTTACTTGTAATTTGCAGTTACCATTTTTTTTATTCAAGATAATTTTATTCTCTTTGCCAGAAGAGCTCCTACTCTCATAGACTGAAACTGTTAAAGAACATATAAGGGCAACATAAAGGTTCATTATTCTTTTGTGGTGGGTAAAGTTAGGGAAAATGAAAAGAATTGAAAATTATCATAGTGTCATGTCCTAAACAAAAAAAAAAAATGAAAAATAATAAAAACAAACGTTGTATCAAGTCGAGAAATAGGAAAGAAATTTCAGAGAAAATGGTTCCTAGTGGAATGTATGAATATTATTACTTACATTAGAGAAGTAAGACTATTTAGTTTTGTTTGGTTTGTTTTACAGCATATCAACCTCAGTGGGTCATTTAATGCCAATAAAGTTTTGAATTAAAGTCAATTCTTAATGGATACGCAATGTTTTTTATAAACATTTTTCTACTTAACGCATAGATGGGACCCTAACAGGTACTACCACTCTGGGCCAGAGTGGACCTGGGAGCAATGGTGAAGAAGGGGCGCTCCACATTTCCCAAATCTCCAAAACTGGAACCTCGTTATCAGATAGAGTTTAACGTCATGCCCAAGACACGTAGACCCTCAGCCACTGCCTTCTAGCACCCATATAAGACTATTTAGAAAGAGAGGGAGAAAAAGAGAGAAAGAAAGAGAGAGAGAGAGAGAGAAAGAGAGAGAGAGAAAAAGAAAGAGAGAGAGAAAGAGAGAGAGAGAGAGAAAAAGAAAGAGAGAGAAAGAGAAAGAGAAAGAGAGAGAAAGAGAAAGAGAGAGAGAGAGAGAGAGAAAGAGAGAGAGAGAGAGAGAAAAAGAAAGAGAGAAAAAGAAAGAGAGAGAAAGAGAGAGAGAGAAAAAGAAAGAGAGAAAGAAAGAAAGAGAGAGAAAGAAAGAGAAAGAGAGAGACATATTGGAATGTGGAGAAAATGTAGAAACAAACACAGGATGGAAATTTATAGTCGATGTTTGAACATTTCGGTTTACAAAGGAAATCTTCTTCAGGACTATGAAATCAAGGATTTATGCAGATAAACGATGATGGATGTTTTGTATGCATTGAATTTGGAAAATGTGGAGAAAATTTTCTCCACATAGTGTCGGATTAATTTCCTCATCTTACTTCCATATTGGAATGTAGGAATATTTTTACTTACATTAGGGAAATAAGACTATTTAGAGCAGTGGTTCTCAACCAGGGTCCATGTGGACCCCCGGGGGACCATATAACATTTTTGGAACACAGGTAAGTAAAATGTATTTAACTATAAAAATACAATGGGATTTTTAAACAATAAATGGCTATGTGTGTGTGTGTGGAGGGGGGGGGGTCCACCAGAGTAAAATAGGGTTAAAAGGGGGGGGGGGTCAATAGGTAAAAAAAAGGTTGAGAACCATTGATTTAGAGAGAAAGAGGGAGAGAGAGAGAGAAAAAGAGACATATATTGTAATGTAAGAATATTTTTACTTACGTGCAGGCATAACACTTGCCAGGATACACATGAGTCCACCCAAAACCATAAAACTAAAAAGTGGTTTTAATCTTCCAACCAAAGTCAACAAGAATATACACAACAAATAAGCTGGAATTTCCACAAAAGCAGAAAGACAAAAATTTAAATAAGGGTTTCCATCCATTTCAACTGAATTCATTGATAAACCATAATACAACATTCCATTGACAAACCTGGAAAAAAAAAAAAAATGAAGTAAAAAGAAAAAGTTTCAAGGTAAGAAAAAGGATTTAATAAATCAAATAAAAAATAAATTTATCATTGGGTAATTCCATGTCCAAGTGTGGATTATGATAAAGTTAGACAATTCCCAAAATTTGAGCTTCCAATTCCAAAAATTCACGGAGTTATGTCAAATTTTAGCTCTCCAAATGAGGGGGGCTTTGTAAAAAAAAATGGCAACATTTTGTAACCTATTTTTGTCTGTAAAATGAGTTCTAGAATTTCCCTACTAACACATTGGGATATTCATCTTGCTATGAAAAATGATAAAGCCTCAATAACATAAAATTGATTGACTTTAAGATTTTTTTGACAGCATTTTTGGATTTCTTGGGTGAAAATGTTTTTATTAACAAATTTTTAGGAGTAGAATTCATTTCGCTTTAGAATTCATTTTACAGACAAAAATAGATTACAAAAAGTCACCATTTTTGTGAACCCCAACAATTTTTGGAATAAAAAGCTCAAAAATTGAAGGGGGGGGGGTGACAATTTTATTTTTTTCTGGATGATTTAACATGGAATTACCCAATGAGATTTTAAAAGTGGTTTTGTTTTTTTTTTCTAAATTCTTAATTTTTTTAAATAAACAAATCTGGTTTTTTGAGTATATGAAGTCATGTGATCTATATTAATGACTGGAATTTTGTTGAAAAGTGGCCACAAGGTCGCATAGTGCAACATACTGGACATGTCCCCGGTAATCTGAACATTAACTACATAAATGTATGTTTCACTTTAAGGAAGCCGTATGTTTTGGTCGGCCATTTTCATTTCACCGTAAATCTACACTGTAAATACAAATTTGTTTGAATCAATACAACTGCATGTTTTAACATGAAAATATAAAATGTGTTCTTAATTGTGCTTGTGCATTATTTGAAATGAACTTAATTGTTATTAAGAACTCATTTTATAATATTTTCAAGTTAAAACATGCAGTTGTATTGATTTGAACAAATTCGTATTTTTAGTGTAGAATTACGGTGAAATGAAAATGGCCAACCAAAACAAACGGCTTCCTCAAAGTGAAACATACAAGGGGAGGTTACTCTCATTTATGCAGCTAATGTTCATATTACCATGTCCCCTATGATCATATTTTACAGGTAGGTCTTATTTGGGGGGGGGAACACATCATGTATGTACAATGATTATAGTTTTCTACTTAGGATCAGAGTGAAGTATCTGTTTGATTCTTGGTCCTCTAAGAAAAATTTAAAAAGTGGTTTCGTTTTACTATTTCTCTGAATGTTTGAGATGAGACTTGATGATTTGGATTATTCGGACTATTGTCCTCATCTTTGTTATTATCTGTACAACATTTTGGCTGATGTGCCCTCCGGCCTTCTTCAAGTATTTCTTGTCCGACTCGAAAAACAATTGGACACATAGCCTAGTGGATAAAGGAGTTTGGTTAAGACAGTTCTAACTGACAGTAATCTCTAGACTGCAGGTTCAATTCTGATCAGGGGCAGCAGTAACATAGAATAATAATTAACACAGTTTAACACCTCTATCCCAACTATGGTTAGCGGAATGAGAACATTATACCCTCATGGACTGAATAAGGGGTTGGGTTTGAAGTTCTGTGATGGCTCCTGATTACAAGAAGGTTCGCAATTACGACAAGAAGGTTTGCGATTACAACAAGAAGGTTCCAGAGTTCGATATGGTTCCTGGGTCCGAGAAGGTTCCCATGTCCGACAAGAAATACCTGAAGAAGGCTGGAGAGCACATTTGTCGAAATGTTGTACAGATAACAATGAAGATGAGGACAATAGTCCGAATAATACTGGTTTTGTTTTTTCTCTCCAAGTTGTTCATCTTTAAAAACAACGAAATCTCTTTTTTGGTATAGTTATTTACTAAGTTTAGCTTAGATGTGGCACAAGGCCAGGAATATGGGGTGCTCATTGAACTCACTAACAATAGTCTGCAAACCTAGCTTGCTAACCATTACATGATATTTTCATGTTAACATATGGCCTCCTCAAAGTGAAACAAACAAGGGGAGGTTACTCTCATTTATGTAACTAATGTTCAGATTACCAGCCCTTCTATAAAAGAATAGAAAAGAGACAAAGTGTCAACAATCCAACAATAAGAAAATGTCTCAAGAAGAAAATTTCTAAGACAAAAACTTGAAGATTAAATCAATTCAGTATTATCTGCGTCTTCATTGTTATTTGTACAACGTTTCAGCCGATATGCCCTCCGGCCTTCTTCAGGTATTTCTTGTTGGACTCAAGAACCTTCTTTTCGAACTCATGAAATTTCTTGTCGTAATCGGGAGCCATCATGGAACTTTGAACCTAACCCTTTATTTATTCCATGGGGGTATCCTGTTCTCATTCCGCTAACCATAGCTGGGGTAGGAGTTGTGTTAATTATTTTTCTAACTGCCCCTACTCAGGATTGAACTCGGGATCCAGAGATAACTGTCACTTAGAACTGTCTTAACCTAACTACCTTATCCACTAGGCCATGTGTCCAATTGCAGATGAGGACAATAGTTCGAATAATCCAGATAATACTAATTATCAAACCTCATCTCAAACATTCAGAGAAATAATGTAGATAACAATAAAGATGAGGACAATAGTCCGAATAATCCAAATGATACTAATTATCAAGCCTCATCTCAAAAATTCAGAGAAATAGTGTATATAACAATGAAGATGAGGACAATAGTCCGTATAATCCAAATAATACTAATTATCAAGCCTCATCTCAAAAATTCAGAGAAATAGTGTAGATAACAATAAAGATGAGGACAATAGTCCGAATAATCCAAATAATCCTAATTATCAAGCCTCATCTCAGAAATTCAGAGAAATAGTGTAGATAACAATAAAGATGAGGACAATAGTCCGAATAATCCAAATAATACAAATCATGTGTGCCTCATCTCAAAAATTCAGAGAAATAAAAAAATTCAAAGAATTCAAAGAAAATCAATTCCTACCAACTCCACCAAATATTCAAAGAAATTTTGGCCTGATTCCAAGTTCTTAGAAGATCAATAATCGTATATGTCTTTGGTGCCTCCTCGTTGACTTCTTCTACAGCCGAATTCTTCAATTGTTCCATGGAACCAGCCGGAAGATTCACTTTATTCATACGAGCAATTTTTTCAATCAGATCATCAACCTCATCAAATCTTTTTCTCGATATAAGCCAACGAACGGATTCGGGAAGCAACCTGAAATTTTAGAAAGAAAGAAAATTGAAATAAATTGAAAGGAATAAATGAATAAAAATTAATAATCCAAAAAAGATTCACACAGCAGAAAAGAGAAAATACACATTTCTTTATATATACATATAATATAGTATACAGAAATAACCTAGTCGTGTTTCACCATAAGGATCTTCAGGAATTAATCAAGATATTCATTAATTACAGTTAATTGTGGGAGTTATTTCAGTGGATTTAACCCTGAAGATCCTTATGATGAAACTCGAGTAGGTTATTTCTGTACACACTATAATACTAAATCCGCTCTACTTACGTATTGAGCACTTTATATTTGTTATAACGCTGACTTATCCGAGTAACACTTATACCAACCAAATATTGAGACCAACCCAATATTTTTACCGGTAAGTCATTCCCTTTATATTTATATATATATATATATATATTTACCAACAACCTGTACACAGGAAGGATGTGACACAAGGTCAATTTCTTAAGCAGAGTTTAATAGGTTTGAATGCAGAGTCTTAGCCTCATCAGATGGGTTTTGGAGTTTCTGGTTGAAATAAAAATATAACAGGATGAGGGTTTGTTAAGTTTTTCTTTCTTTGAAAGTCAAATATTGTCCTGTATATAATTTAATTTGTAGATTATTATATATTGAGCTCTCTTTAGGGATTTATAAAAAATCCTTGTATGAGTATATATGTTTGCATCTACAAGAGCATACAGTATGGTTGTTATATAGTGAGATTTTGGAAATCCAAATAGAATCATCCCTTCAGTCATTTGGATACCTTACATTTATATATATATAAAGTAAAAAAGTAAAGTCGTTGGGGCGGCCTAATGTTGGTATCAGCCAGACAGAGAGGGAGTCTATCCCCTTTTCACTAACGCCAGACCAAGGAGATTATTTTAGCGTCTGAGGTGGAGCGCCAAACCTACCATCAGCTTCTTATTTTGCCGCACAAATCACTGTGCTACTCATACGCTGAATTGGCGAGGAACCTTGTGATTCCTATCCGAACACTCTACCGACTGACAGGATTTTGTTTTTTTTTTTTAATTTTTTGGTTTAAAGGGGAAAGAGAGGGGGGGGAATGTTAAAGAGGATAAAATGTGACTAAAAATGAAGTGATCACCAGAAAATGACATCCGGGAAATTGGAGAAACGCCAATAATTACAAAGTGGCCATTTGTAATTTTTAAGGTCATGTCAGAGTTACTTCCCTTGCCTTAATGATCGCCAACGTAGATCTTAGATTTTCAATTTATTTTAATAATGAAATTTATTGTGTACAATGCTCAGGTGCACCACAACTCATCAAAGTCTCATGTCAAGTACACAGAATAATGTATTAGTGTCAGGAACATGAACAGTTTACAGTAGTAATATGCATGTATGTGTGCGCGTGTGCGCATATGTGTGTGGAGAGGGGCATTACGTATAGTGTCGGCGGACTACAGGAAGCATGGAGGCTTTGAAAGATTCAGTGTTTCGGCAGCCTACAACAGACGCGGGCAGCTTATTCTATTTTTTTAATCATACATTAATGTTTACAATGAAAGATATTATTGTAATTATTTGCATATAAGACGCACTATTTTATTTCATCACAAATGTTAGGGGTGTGTACTTATGTAGGAGAACTATATAACTTTTTTTTCCAGGTACATACTTCACCACATTTAGTATAAAATGACCAAAAGTAAATTCTATCTACTAGTCCAAAACTAATGTGTTTTATGACATTACAGAGAAATATCCACTGGAATTTGGGTAAAATCGAACTTAACAAACCGAAATTCCACTATCATATGTCACCCCGCCGAAAGAAAAAAAATATTTTAAAAATCAGGGAATTAACCGAATTTAATGAAATTTTCAGTGTTGATATATTAATGAATAAAAGATATAATGAACCAGTTATTTAATTTAAAAACTTACATTTTTAACTTTGAATGACGTATCTTTTAGAATCTGTGTTTTGAGTCAAAGATATGTGGTTCAAAGTTAACTGAATTGAAAAAATGTAAAAGTTTTTAAATAAAATAACTGGTGCATTATATCTTTTATTCATTAATATATCAACACTGAACATTTCATTAAATTCGGTTAATTCCCTGATTTTAAGTATTTTTTTTTTTTTCTTTTGGCAGGGTGACATACAATGGTGGAATTTAGGTGCGTTAATTTTGAATTAACCAGAATTTGTGTTTGTTTATAATGTTGTTTCTCGTAATGTGAGATTATTTTTGCTGCAAGTTTGTTGCATTTTTGTGTGAACATGTCTGCGAATTTGTTTTAAATACTGTGTAGATTTTGTGTTTTAAGATTCAATGTAAAATAATTTGTATTTTTGAGATAAGGCTTGATGTGAATAATTTTGATGTTTCAGACTGTTGTTCTCATCTTTATTGTGGTATGTATAAACAACATTTCAGATGCTGAATCCTCCAACCTTTCTCAGGTGTTGTCTGTGTATCAAAGTATAGTATTGAGCCAACGTGATCAACAGTGAAACTATTAAAAATGATTTCCCAAATTGGGTCATTATTATACTCAGGTACACAGGGAACACCTGAGGAAGGTTGGAGGATACAGTGGCTGAAATGTTGTGTTTATAAATACCACAATAAAGATGTAATTTAATAGAAATCATTCAAAGATCTTTGTGAAAAAGAGAGAGAGAAAAGAGAAAGGAAAGAAGGAAGAAAGAAAAAAGAAAAAATGAAAGAAAGAAAAGGAAAAGAAAGAAAAGAAAAAAGAAAGGAAAAAAGAAAGAAAGGAAAAAAGAAAGAAAGGAAAAAAGAAAGAAAGAAAAAAAAGGAAAAAGAAAGAAAAAAAAAAGAAAGAGAGAAAAAAAGAAAGAGAGAAAAAAAAAGAAAGAGAGAAAAAAAAGAAAGAGTAAATTATTACAATGAGACAGAAAGAAAGAAAGAGTAAAATGCTTCAAGGAAATTAGAGATACAGAGCTAAATATAAAAAGAAAGAAAAAGAAAAAAAAAAAAAGAAAAAAGAGAAGAAAAAAGAAAAAAAAAAAAAGAAGAAAAAAAACTGAATCTTACCACCAATAAAAGACATAAAGGATACAAGGTAAATTAATGGCCAATTCCAAATAACTCCATTCTCTTATAAAATAGCTGAGACCGGCCAAAACAATTAAACCAAAACTGAAGACAATATGAAGAAGAAATCCAAATGCCATTCGATATTTTGCACCAATTATTTCCATTACTGCATTTTAAAAAAAGAAAAAGAAAAAAAGAAAAGAAAATAGAATTAAGAAAAAATTAATTCAGAAAATTATTGAATAAAATATTGTTACAATTCATAAGAAAAATTTGAATTAGATTCTGTTGATTTAGAATCAAAGAGTCCCAATGGAAAATTACCGGTGATTGTTAATAACCCTTGACCTCTTAGAGGGACATGATTTGGGCGCCATGTCGGACACGTGATATAGTTAAGTTAGTTTTTCAGATTTGACTGGATTTTAAAAATAATAATAATAAGGAAATTTATTGTGTACAGTGCCCAGGTGTACCACAACCCATCAAAGTCTCATGTCTAGTACACAGAATAATGTATTAGTGTCAGGAACATGAATAGCATACAGTAATAATATACATGTATGTGTACAGTGCTCAGTGCACCACAACTCATCAAAGTCTCATGTCTAGTACATAGAATAATGTATTAGTGTCAGGAATATGAATAGTGTACAGTAGTAATATACATGTATGTGTGCACGTGTGTGCATATGTGTGTGGAGAGGGGTATTAGGTATAGTGTTGGCGGATACTGAAAAAAAAAAATGAATAAAACGTCTGCCTTAAATCAATTTTCAGATATCTATTTTATTTGATAAAAAAAGAAAGAAAAAAAAACAAAACATTACTCTAATGTCGAGGGAGGTCAGTCAATATCACCACCGTCAAAGTCAATATTAAAGTACAATAGTCTATATATTTAGACTAACAGTCATGTCAAGTTATTTTTCATTTATATGTAATGCCAGCCAATGGTTACAGATCTTTTTCTATACTATAAAAATTAACTCTGTGTCTGAGTGTGTGTGTGTGTGTGCATAATTTATAGATGCAAAAACTACTTGTTACGATTCCGATTGCCATTTTAGGTGTTAAGTTCTTTTGCAGGTAAATCTCTAGTCCAGTTCCTTTGTGTCAGAAGGTAATCTCTCTCTT
>CM042169.1:50713224-50875724 GCA_023376005.1 Doryteuthis pealeii
TTTGCCTACAACATTTCTTGTATTCTTTTACCATATTATAGGATATTTCAAGATTTACTATCTATTCACCTCACAAACTTACGATTCAATAGAGTCCTACTATTATTGCAATCTGAATCCTTTTTGCTCAAATATAATAAATTAACCATCAGTTTTTGTACAATGGTATACGGTAGGATTGCAGTTGGCGGAGAGTTGCTGGGAGTAGTTTTAAAGTAGCAAAGAGTTAAACCAGTTCTGGGTAATCTGGACAGTAGCTACATAAATGAGAGTAACCGCCCATGTTTTGTTTCACTTTGAGGAAGCATATGTTTTGGTCGGCCATTTTTTCATTTCACCGTAAATCTACACTGGAAAATAACAAATTTGTTCGAATTTTCAGCTTTTGAATTACAACTGCATGTTTAAAACGAAAATATCATAAAATGTGGTTCTTTAATCGTGCTTGAGCAAATTTTTGAAATGAGCTAAATTTTATTAAGAAACATATTTCATTGATATTTTCGTTGTTTAAAACATGCAATTGTATTGATTCAAAAAATTGTATTTTCAGTGTAGATTTACAGTGAAATCAAATTGGCCAACCAAAACAAAACTGTTTTCTCAAAGTGAAACAAACAAGGGGAAGTACTCTCATTTAGTAGCTAATGTTCAGATACCTCATAATTCCCACTACATTCGATCCATCTCGTCTACACATGATTTATATTTCGGCGGTAAAAAAAATAGAAAGAAAAATTTTGTTTGTTGGAAAGTAGTTCTTTACAAGTTGGGGTGAAGAAATTGTCGTTTCTTCATTGGGTTGTGGGGGTGGAGAAAAAAAAAGTTATCTCCCTTCAATTGGATTGTTCGCAAATTGTTGTTGTGTATTTTTTTTTTTTTTTTTTAAATGTTTCTGTTCGTGGCACAGGGCTTAGATTCTTACGGTTTGATGCTTGAATAACAACACCCACAATAAACTCTAATCAACCCATCTTGGGAGGCTGGAGACCAACTTTAAAAAAGTCTAGAAAGGAACAAGTCATTTGATGTTTCCCGATTACGCATTGGTCACACAAGGACTAATGCTATTCCTATATTACTCAAAAAGAACAACACCACAGTGTGAAATATGCTCAAAACACCTTTGACAGTTAAACACTTATGATGGAAGGCAGGGTTTTTGCTCACATTAGAAACCGTTATTTTAAAGCAAACATATGTAAAGATATGTTTGAAAAATGTCAACATGGAGGATATTCTTTCTCTTTTTCGAGAGAAATAAAATTTTATAATATAGGACATAACCTAATTCAATACCATTCACATGATTCGCCAATAATGCTAACACATGCTAAAACCAATTACTAAAAAGTATAAAATATAAATACACAACATATACTACTCCTAACTGTTAGGCATGACATAACACCAGATGGGTTGAGATGCATTTAAAATCAAATAACGAACAGAACAGAAGATGATTTCTCACCTTGGTTGGAAGACATAATGAGAGGTAACTTGAAGTAATTCAAATTGCCCATCATCGTGAATACTGGAACAACATGAAGAAGATGTTTAATTGGCCGACTTCGTTTCAGGCTTTTGCCAACAAAGCCAGAGACAAGGTAATCCACACAGTTCTGGATCAATAACTTGAAAAATAATTACAAACATTTTTTAAAAAAAAAACAATTTTAAAAAAATACACATTTAACAAAAAATTCTTGTATTATTTGGATTATTCAGACTACCTGGGTAAATTCCATGTCAAATTAATCCAGAAAAAAGTAAAATTGTCACCACCCCCCCTTCAATTTTTATGAATTTTTTTCAAGGTGTGGACTCTGTTTAACAATCCCAAAAAATTAATAAGCCTCATCTCAAAAATTCAGATGAAAAATATTCTTAGTGCAGGAAAAAAAAAAAAATATGTAAGCGTAATTTCTTTAATTGTATTATTTTGAATTTTAAGTTCAAAACAAATTTTAACACAAAAATTAACTTTAATAAAATTCAACAAAACTTTTTGAAATGTAAAAACAGATTTTAAAACAAACCAATAACCCAAAATTTATCATTAAACTGCATCTAATGGTGAAGCTCTAGGGAGTTGTGAGTACCCATTCATCCCATTACCCCCAGGTCCACTCTTGACCCAGAATAGTAGTAGCTATTAGGGTCCTATCTATGGGTTAAATAGAAAAACATGAGTTTATAAAAAAATTGAGTATTCCATTAAGAATGAATTTATTTTAAAACTTCGTCAGCATTAAATGACCCATCGGGGTTGATATGCCGTAAAACAAACCAACTAATTTCTCTATGGGTTTAAGTAGAAATAAATGTGTTAAAACTCGAGTATCCATCAAGAATGAATAAAGTAAATGTCTTTGACATAAAATAACCCAACAAGGGTTGACATGCTGTAAAATCCAAACAACCAAAAACAATTCCCTATGTCAAAATGAAACACAGACAGCCGTTATATACCCTAACCTAGGAACATTAATGAGTATATCCAAAATCCTTCATAAAAATATGGAGTATTATACTGAAAATGTTAAATACTCATTAAGAAGGAATAAAACAAAACGTCTTTGGCATAAAATAACCCAACAAGAGTTGACATGCCATAAAATTCAAACCAAGTAATGTGAGTGTCTTTCAATGGTAGAATAGTGCTAATAAATTTGAATGCTTATAATCTAATCTTACACACGTACGTATGTATGTATGTATGTGTATATATAATATATATATATATATATATATAGAATTCCTGAAGATTGCTACAGCAGAAACTGCAGTCGGAATATTCTATAATATTCGCTTTTAAAAATGTATATTTAGCTCCTTTTTATTGAGCACTTTTTAAATCGATTTTTATTAACCCAGAAGTAAATTTTGTTTTGCTTCATGAGATTAGCAAAGATCAGTGATATATATATATATTCTTAAGCTTAGCCAAATCAAATAAGAGATGATGATGAAGTTTCCCTTCCTGGAGCTCTGGGGAATGTGGAATATCCCTTCATCACCAGGTCCACTCTGATCCCGGAATGTTATACTTGTCAATTTCCCATCTAGGGTTAAATAGAAAATTTGAGTTTTGAAAAACAAGATAAGTTTGAAATAAATGTTGAATACTCATCAAGAATGAATAAACACCAAACGTCTTTGGCATAAAATAACCCAACAAGGGGTGACATGCTGTAAATTCAACCTAGTAATGTGAGGTGTTCTTTCAATTGTAGAATAGTGCTAAAAAAAAATTTGGAATGCCTATATATATATATATAATATATATATTATATTACTAAGCTAGCCAAATCAAATAAGAGATGAGCTGCAAGAAAAATGTTGAATACCCATAAAGAATGAATAAAACAAAACGTCTTAGCATAAAAATAACCCGACAAGAGTTGACATGCCATAAAATTCAACCAACCTAAAAATCTATGAATTAATTTCCATTCAGATCATTCTGTGGCTAATTCCACCAGAGAGAAGACATATTTTGTGTAGTGACAGTTATGGGTGTGTGTGTGTGTGGGGGGGAGTAATGCTAAGGTCAATGAGTGCTTCGTATCTGGTTGAGGGGGGGGGGTCAGTCATAAAAGAGACTTGTTTTGTTTTCTTTTTTTTTTTGAGTGAACTCCATCATCATAAAAAGGTCACAAGACAAGTACACACTGCTACAAAAACAGTTGATAAATATTTCTTTTAAATCTCATGAATCATAACAGATTTGGAGGGGGGTAGTATTCTAGGATTGGGGGGGGGGGGTAGTATGTCTAGATTGGGGGGGGGTAGTATTCTAGATTGGCCAAAACATTACTAGTGAGTTTGTGTCTTGTTGGGTTGGTTGGATATTGTACAGCATTCCAACTCTTGTTGGGTTATTTTAGGCCGAAAAAGGGTTATTTCCTATAGCTCCAACTATAAAAAAAGGGAACCACTCTGATTGACTGATTAAAGTATTTATTTTATTTATTGATCTAAGGGGCCGGGTTAGCTCAGTCGTAGAGGGTTTGGCTAGAAACCACAAGGTTCCTAGTTCGATACCGGTCCCCGCCAACTCAGCGTATGAGTAGCACAGGGATTCTGTGCGGTAAAGTAGGGAGCTGAGGTAGGTGTGGCGCTCCACCTCAGATGCTAAAAAACAATCTCCTTGGTCTAGCGCTATTGAAAAGGGATAGACTCCTCGCTGATTGGCTGATACCGACTTTAGACCGCCCCATCGACTTTTTACGACTATTTATGATCTACTAGGAAAAAAGAAAACGGGGTTATGGCTTAGGGTTAATTTAATGGGAAAATAAATAAATAATTTATGAGTCAATCAGAGCGGTTCCCCTTTTTTTAGGTTGGAGTATATAGGAAATTCATTCTTGATGGGTACTCAATATTTTATCAAACTCACTTTCTATTTAACCTATAGGTACTACCACTCCGAAATAACTCTAGAAGGTTATCATCAGATATTTCTAACTTGAAATGTTGGTACAGCAAGTGGTGTGATGGAGGTGTGTTGGAGGTGTATAGTGTGATGGTTAAGAGTCATAGGAAATGGACTCATCGACCAGAGTTCAAATTCCCGGATGAAGCTACAGTTCACTTAGTGCTAATACCCTTGGGAAAGGTATGAATCCAACTACTCTCCTTCAGCTATTGATAAATAGTAGGCAGACTGGGCACTTTAACCTTGGTTAGACAACCAGTCAAGGAGAACCAAAACTCTGAATTCAAACCTGTTAAACTTCACTTGGGGTTTGTCACTACTAGAATAGGTTCAATCCTAATTAGTGATCTATTTCATTTATAATTAAAAAAAAAAAATAGATGATGGTTAGGGAGCTAGGCTAGCAGACCATTATCAGGGAGTTTGATTCTCACTGGGTGCCCCATACTACTGGTCTTGTGCTTACCAAGTTAAACTTCATAAACAACTAAAGTGTTTTATTGATGATTGGTTGTTTGTGAGTTTGATTCTCACTGGGTGCCACCATATTTCTGGCTAAACTGAGTAAATGACTACTAAGATGTCACCGAGTACAACCTGTTTACATGCTAGGAGAGGAGATGGGCAACACCCATTGCCTCTTAGCGATACCATACACAAAATTAAGAAATGTCCATTAGTTCACATTTTAATAAGAAAAGAAAATAATAAAATGATTTATAAATCAATGAACATTCCATTCCCCACCCCCACCCCCTTATTTGTGTTTTGTTTTCAACATTAGAATAAATCAAATGAAAGGAGTGGATCAGGTCAGTGGAAAGGGGGGGTCTGGGGAATGGGGGGTCTGGGCATGGGAAGGGGAGGGGGTCTGACCAATGGAGAGTGGCAGAGAGTCTGGGTAATATTGAGGGGGGTACACCTTATTTAGCTGAGATCTGTATTTTGAACTAAGTTTACAAGGGTTGACTTATATGTCACAGCCCTATTAATATATATATATACACGCACACATTATGAGAAAAAAAGTATTGAGATTTTTTGTATTTTTGACACACCTTGTATTCTGAAAAACAAAAAAATATTCCATTCATTAATTTTTTTCATAAAAGTGCCAAGTTTAAAGCTGTATTTACCAAGATAGAAATGAAGATTGAATGGAACATTTTTTTTTTCTTCAGAATACAAGGTGTGTCAAACAGTACAAAAAATATTTATACTTTTTTGACACACCTTGTATGTTGTGTGTGTGTGTATATATATATGTGTGTGTGTGTAAAGATGAAAAAAGAAAAGATGTAGCTATTCTGATGAGACTAGGCTCATATTGAGTTCTGGTCAAAATGAATTTATAAAAGTCAAATGAGGCTTTGTTAATTCTTTCTTTCTTTGAAAGTATATATATATAATATATATATATTATAATGTGTATGTATGTATGTCCCATTTTACCTGGTCAGTATTGAGCATATTCTGCCGACTTGCAACGAGCGTGCCAGCATGCTGTACATTTCTTCAATGCTGCTGCTGCTGCTGAGGTCAAAGTTCAAACATTTGTGCCACATCCGCAAAACATAATTCAGAAACGTATGGTTGTCAATCAAAAATGGTTTCCACGGACACAACGGATCCATATCACAGCTGTCAAGAATGAAATCTGATCAAAGACAAAAAAAAAAAAAAAAAGGAATTGGTAAACGTTAGGAAGAATTTTACAAAATTAAGAGGGAGGGAGAAAAAATGTCCAAATATTTTTCAGGATTTTTATTTTTTTGGTATTGGATACATAGCATAGTGGATAAAGGAGTTAGGTTAAGACAGTTCTAAGTGACAGTTATCTCTAGACTGCAGGTTCAATCCTGGTTAGGGGCAGCAGTAATAACTAACACAGCTTAACACCTGTACCCCAGCTATGGTTAGCAGAATGAGAACAGGATACCCCATTGACTGAATAAAGGGTTAGGTTCAAAGTTCCATGATGGCTCCCAATTATGACAAGAAGGTTCCTGAGTCTGACAAAGATCCCGAGTCTGACAAGAAATACCTGAAGAAGGCCGGAGGGCACATTGGCCGAAATGTTGTACAGATAACAATGAAGATGCGGACGAGAGTCTGAATAATCCAAATAATGCTAATTTTGATTTTTCAGACTATTTGGATATACTGTCACTGGACCGGACAAAGAACACTTGTATATATAAAATATAAAATTATATTTTTATTCCTTGATTGTGTGTAGACTGAGAGTCGTCGGCAGAGG
This sequence comes from Doryteuthis pealeii, assembly GCA_023376005.1. Taxonomy (NCBI): domain Eukaryota; kingdom Metazoa; phylum Mollusca; class Cephalopoda; order Myopsida; family Loliginidae; genus Doryteuthis; species Doryteuthis pealeii. Next base: position 50,719,929 of record CM042169.1, read on the forward strand.
ATGCATATACACTGGAGCTTTCGGGAGTTCTGACTGCAAGCGATCTCGATCTCCAAGATTTCTAAGGGCTTTTATAATTGTTTAACTCAAAGGGTCATGCCTCTTTGATCGTGACATCTACGCAGTTTTTCTGTAGACACACCTCCTCGCCCACGCAACCTGTTTTCATTGCTTATGGGATACGCCTACACCTGTATTTTGGGGGTGGTAAAGGTCAGTTCAATGCATTCTAGGCCATATCCTGTTTTTGTTTTTCAGGCCCCTGTTTGACACCCACACACTTCCTGTGTGCAACCCTGGTTCTCAGTGTGAATTCATTGACCAGGCAATATATTACATATTGTCCTCAACTTTATTGTGGTAGTTATTTTTTTTTTGTAGAAATTATTTTTCTGCAAATCTCAATTTATTTTTTGTAATAATTAATTTAGTATTATTTGGATTATACTAATTACTAATACTACTAATTATCAATCAAGCCTCATCTCAAAAATTCTGAGAAATAATAATTGATTTAGTTGGGAATCGAAGGAACATGTTAAAAATTTGACAAAACTGAGGAAAAATGACTTTTCTCTTAACACAGAATCTTTTTTTATTGATTTTTTAATATGAATAATTTTGATTTTTCGGACTGTTGTCCTCATCTTTATTGTAGTTGTTATTAACAACATTTCAGCCACTGTATCCTCCGGCCTTCTTTGAGTGTTTCCTGTGTATCCGAGTAAAGTAGTGATCCAACCTGGGAAATCACTTTTAATAGTTTGACATCATTGTTTTTTTTTTTTCGCACGTCTATCAATCATTGTATATTTGTGTTAATAACTACCACAATAAAGATGAGGACAAATAGTCCGAAAATAATCATAATTATTCACATCAAGCCTTGTCTCAAAAATAACACAAATAATATTTTTCTGAAAGAAAAAAAAAAAAAAAATTGTCAGATTGGAGAGGTTTACTGATTAAACATCAACAGTATTTGCTGGTATAGCACAATGGTTAGAGAATAGGATTAGAATGGTGAACATGTTAAAGGTCCAACTCTGCTTAAGAAATTGATCTTGTGTCACATCCTGCGGTGGCATTGGTAAATATATATATATATATATATATATATATATATATATATATATTTTTACATCAATCTGGCACTCTTGCACTCATATGTTAAACCAACAAAACCTGGTGGCATCGTGAGGTACTACTGGGTGAGTGGAAAATATGTTTTATCTTTAAAACCATATATATATATATATATATATATATGGGGGGCAGAAGTAACAGGGCAGACAATAGATTATGACTGTCCTATTATTTCTACCTGACCCCCCTCCTCCCAAATGAGAGATAACTCCCACCTACCCATCCCCTTCCCCAAATAGAAGAATGGGCGTGATTTCATAATACACTAATTGGAATGTTAATTTATTCATTTTGACAACTATAAATGATTACACTTCTATTTCTTAGAAACCGGATTAACAACATTTGTCATATATATATATATATATATACATCCACACACTCGCACACTATTTACGAGATGAGCCACACACACACACACATATATATATATATATATATATATATAGATATTTAAGTATGAAAAAAGAAAACAAGGTATTCAGAGGATCATTTCATTACAGTTGAAGTATTTGTCAATGTTATATATATATATATTATATATATATATAAACACATACACACAATTTACAAAATGGGCCACAAACATATATGTATGTATGTATGTATGTATATACTAATCCTATTAGTAAACCCATGTGGTAAGAAAACAAAACAAAAAAAAAAAAAGGCAAATAATTTGTTAGTAAAAATATACTACCAAACTTCACCTGGGGGAGAAAAAATTATAAAAAAGTAAAGACCAAGAGGGTCACACCAACTGAAAATAATCGATTAACACTTGGCCAAAAAGAAAAAAAAAAAAATATATATATATATATATATATATATATATAAACGGCTAGAATTGTTTAAAGCTAAAATGTATAAAGTTAATCCAAATGAGTCAGATATACCTACTAATAGTTTCGCTTAGTAGCAAATCTGACTAGTCAGAGTGTAATAAGTAATTGAGAGTTATCTCCCCTATTTTATAATTACCTCCCCTTTGGAGAACTCACTGGGGATTACTAAAGTATATAAGCTCTCAGTAAAGTGTACCAATTATTCTAAGTAGAACAAAAATTACAATGAGTAAGAATTAAATTACAAACCAGGAAGCTGGGTCGTGCCATTGTCAGAAGAAGAAGACATAGATTTGATTTCATGAAGCACAAACTCAGTATCGTCTTTTGAATAAATAACATTCGGCATCAGAGATGTTAATACTGACATCATTAATTCGTGAAGGCTGGTGACAAGAGTAAAAACCTGAAACGGAAGAAAAAGAAATAAATTTTAAGAAATAAACTTTAATTCAGGCAATACCAATCAAGTTCATACGAAAATATTTCAGAGTTTGGCTTAAATTTATTAATCTTATAATGGAGATTCAGCCATTGAACGAAATTTCAGTTTCTGAATGACCTAAGATCAACTTGGTTATTGAAAGAAATTAACGATTATACCAGTGGTAGGGACAAAGCAAAACTTTTAAAATATACCTTGACACTCTACCCGGTAAACTAAACTGCTACAAAGTACAAATAACAGTTATAAAAAGATCATCCTTTATTCTAAAAAGGACCCTAAAATGAAAGGTATTTTCACACAAATACATCTTGGCCTCCTGCCCTAAAATCTGCTAGGCAGTGCCTGCTGAAAAAACAACCCACACAGATCCTGCCTACAAAGGCATTTTATCAGGCCTGCCAATGGTACTTGAATTTATTTCTTAAAAAAGGATTAACTTATGTATTTGAGCAAGCTTTTTCAAAATTGAAATATGTGAAATCAAAACCCATTGAACGAAATTGACTGATAAACATTTGAAAGGAATTCTCTTGATTGAATGTAGCAATTCCAAACCAAACATATTGTTGATTTCGACGTATGAGGGTTCATCCAATGAACAACCTACACAGTCTTTTGTTTATAGTGGTGAAGGCTTGTGTTGGACCATCTGCACTTTTTGGCACAGTTGATTGATGCAAGGAATGCCACAAACCCAATCAACGACTGACTTCAGGATTTTCAAATTCAGTTTTCCTTCTCCTAGACTGGTTACTTATTCAAGGTTAAAGAGCCCAGTCAGTCCTACTATTTTACCCATAGCTAGAGGAAGAATATATGAATTCATACCTTTCCCATGGATATTAGCGCTAAGTGAAATGCAGACAGGATTTGAACTCTGAGGTCCAGAACTGGAGCCTCACCATCTGATGCCGTTGAGTGTCATATCCAGAAGATGAAGAGATTTTAGTTTTGAATTTTGTAGTTACCTCCCTTGCAATAAAGACTCTCACAAAAATGTCTAAAAATTAAAACTTTAAAATGATGGCATTTTTTCTGGTAATCTGAACATTAGCTACATAAATGAGAGTAACCTCTCCTTGTTTGTTTCACTTTGAGGAAACAGTGTGTTTTGGTTGGCCATTTTCATTTTACCATAAATCTACACTGAAAATACGAATTTATTCAAATCGATACAGCTGCATGTTTTAACACGAAAATATCAAAATGTGTTCTTAATTGTGCTTGCACATAAATTTTAAAGGAACTTAATTGTTATCAAGAACACATTTTATGATATTTTCGTGTTAAAACATACAGTTGTATTGATTCAAACAAATTCATATTTTCAGTATAGATTTACAGTGAAATGAAAATGGCCAACCAAAACACACTGCTTCCTCAAAGTGAAACAAACAAGGAGAGGTTACTCTCATTTATGTAGCTAATGTTCAGATTACCATTTTGTCTTACCTAATTTTAAGAAGTTTTAATATTGTTTTGAGGAAATTATTATAAATTTTATCTATTAACCCCTTGAATCCAAATCTGTGATTTAAGGTGCACAATAGAAGAAGGTCATTTTGATTTAGGGCTGCTACCAATTTGTCAAGGACAGTCTCATTTTTAACCAGAGGGTGTTACAAGATGATAATGGTTGTACAATTAAGGAATATGGGCATGAATATATAGATGTATTTCATCTTGGACAATTTGGACCATACCATTTTTAACCAGAGGGTGTTACAAGATGATAACTGTCATAAAATTAAGAAACACAAATATTGGTTATTTCCTATAACTCCAATAAAAAAAGGGGAACCACTCTGAATTAATTTTATAAACTATTTATTTATTGGTCTCTGAGGAAAAAAGAAGACGGGTTAGAGTTAGTTTAATGGGAAAATAATGGGTAAATTAATTAACAGATAAAATTCATTCAGAGTGGTTCCCCTTTTTTAGGTTGGAGTTATAGAGGCATTATTAAAATGATAATGTTGAATAAACTTGTAAACTTTTAAAAAACCCAAAAATACGTATCCGTACTTCTTAATTTCTAAATAATGGATTACAGCACATAGATACAATTTGAGTACAGAATCAGAAAGAACAGATAATTTTACATGAGAATTCCAAGTTTTATCAAAATTTCTCCAAAAATAAAGAAATGGTGAAAAAATGACTTAATTTCTTGTTTTGAATTGGTCTGTGATTTGACATTTTTTTAACAAAATCATGTCCATTTTTATACACCCAATTTTGGGAGTTTAAATTCTCATAACTTTTGAACCACTGGGGATATTTACACAATTCAAAAAGTTTTGAACTCCATTTACAGACAGCTCTATATAACTAATGTGATTAAATAACAATAACCTGAAATAAAAACGCATCAACTGGGAATGCTACTCTTACCTTGAGATGATGATGTTCTTGCGTGAAATTGTAGATCTCATTATATTGCATTTTTTGCAAATATTGACAAATAACTTTGTGCGCTAATAAAAATCCATTTTGCTTCTCTGAAGCAAGCAAACTTATATGTGCAGCTGTTCGCAGACAGATGGGGTCGTTACGTTTACTAAGGCATCGACTTGCATCTTTTACCTGCTTGATGGCAAGAAAACTGGTGGAGATAAGAAAAAAAAAAAAAAAAAAAAAAAAGAAAAAATTAATATTAATACAACGACAAAAAAATGTAGACAAATCTTATTTCAGTATTTATTTAGTTTTTGGAATTATAACCTATCGATACATACAAGGTATGTCAGAGAAATTCCAGGTGGATCGAAAATATATCAACTAATGTTGCAAACCCTTTCTTACTTCTTACTTCTGGTCGTATTTTCTTCTGGCCGGCTTTGCTATTCTGATCTTCTATCTTGGTCTGGTTTCTTCTAAGGTCTGGACTTTCTTGGGGACTTCGGGTCTGTTTTCTGTTAGGGATTTCTCCTACTTGCTAACTGACTGAAAACTTACTTACTATCTAAACTGGAAGAGAGGGTCCTCTCTACCGGTTCTCACGGAATCCACCGGAAGGTTAGGACTGAGGTCAAGCCTTGTCACTCATCCTTCAAGGCCGTGGGCTGTAACTTATAACGGCCATTTTGATTTCTACACTATTGCCATAAATATTAGCTATCTAATATTATGTAACACTAAAATGTTTGTTTTATTTTTACGAAATTGTAAAAATGAGAAAATTGAATTCAATAATTTCATGGAGAAATATCTCATCAAAAGATCAAATGATTTCTTTTCAAAACTACAACCCCCCCCCCCCCCCAGACCCCATCACCCACAAGAACCCCCCCACCCCCGGATAGACACGGACTTACCATTTAGCTGCTTGTTCATAATTTCCTTCTTTGGCAAGTTGTTGTGCCCAGGAATTGTAGAGATCTTCAAAAACCGGATCAAATGGGGATAAACGGACTTTGGCAAAAGCTACGGCCTCCCTGAAAAATTGAAGAGGAAAAAAAAAAAAAGATTTTTAATTTTCAATAGAAAGAAAATCAAACATACGTGGTTCAAAGTTAACTGAAAAAAATGTAAAAGTTTTTAAATAAAAATGTCCCAGTGTTTTTCTTTTTTCTTCCCTCACCATTTCAAGCTAACTGTAAATACATCTCAATAGTTTCTTAGAAATGAATTACACAGGATAGGTTATAAGGTAGGGGTTAGACAGCTTTAGTTGCTTCCCTAGTTCTTAAATAAAAACCTTACAATTTATTAAGAAACTTTAGTTGGGACCCATAAATTTTCCTGGGGACTCATTCAAATCAAATATGTGTGTCCCAGGATGCACTAAATCAAAAATCTATCAGCATCACTGTACATTTGAACTACGTATGTTTAAGAATCTGTGTTATGCCTCAAATTTACATGGTTCAAAGTTAACTGAGCTGAAAAAATGTAAAAGTTTTTAAATAAAATAACTGGTGCATTATATCTTTTTATTCATTAATATATCAATTTTTTGGGGGTTTTTCTTTTGGTGGGGTGACACACGATGGTGGAATTTAGGTCTGTTAAGTTTGATTTAACCAAAAAAATTATTCATATATAATTGGTTTAAAGAGATTTTCATAAACTGAATGTTTTTAAAAAGAAAAATTTTTGAGAAAAATTATTTTCATAGGTTTTATAGACATGAAATTATTGGTTTGTTTGTTTTTTTTATTTAAAAAAAAAAATTTTGTTTGTTTGTTTTACGGCATATCAACCTCAGTGGTTCATTTAATGCCGATAAAGTTTTGAAATAAATCAATTCTTAATGGATAATACAATTTTTTTATAAATACATTTTTCTATTTAACCCATAGATGGGACCCTAACAGGTACTACCACTCCGGGTCAGAGTGGACCAGGGAGCAATGGTGATGAAGGGGTGCTCCACATTCCCCAAACCTCCAAAACTGGAACCTCACCATCAGATAGAGTTTAACGTCATTCCCAGGACATGTAGACCCGCAGCCACCGCCTTCTAGCACCCATATGATAAAAGGGGTTGGGGCTTGCCATAAGGGCAATAGGGTTGGGGCAATCATATAGGTGCTAGGGCTTGACGTGACCAGCCGATTGATCGGAGGGGGCCTCTCCGACCGCCCGTCTAGCCCAAGATAGGGCCACAGTGGTGTATTGCAAGTCATGAACTGTTCATCCACCAGGTCTCTATCCTTAAGCATCACGGGTCGCCACCCACAGCAAACAGGTGTCCCCATTGGGGGAGTCTTACCCCTCTACAGAGGTGCAGTCGGTGCATTCTAACGCCCCAGCTGTCAGGGCGGTAAAAAAAATTTAAAACTCTGCTTAAAAATTGACCTTGTGACACATCCTGCCCGTGTCAAAGGGTCTAGGAGAAGGAAGTACTCTGAATTCAAACCTGTTGAACTCTGCTTTAAAAAATTGACCTTATGTCACATCCTACTCATGGGGGAGGGGTTGGCTAAATGCATACATTGAATAAAATTGAAAAAAAGATTTCAAACATTTTGATTTTTTTCTCTACTTAAAAAAAACCCATTCAAACTGAGAAAAAAAATAAACGTGATTCATGAAAAAAAAGTGATTTGATTTTATTGTGTGAAATGATTTTTTGAAACGAACAGGTTTTCTTTTTCTAAAAATTTAAACAGGTGATTGCCGTATTATTCAACCCATGATATTTGCATTAATTCCTAACCATTGACAACATTTTCTTGAATAATATTCTAATTGGGTGCCAAATATAGCTCAAGTATTTATCACCTCTTTACCAGAAATATTTAATTAGTTTAGAAAATGAGAAAAGTTAGGCCACCAGTCTAGGAGAAGGAAAATGTGGTATAATGGACTCATCAACCCAAGATGAAATCCTGGACGAAGCTGTTTGTATTTCTCATAGCATTAATACCCTTGGGAAAGGTATGAATCCAACTATTCTCCTTCCAGCTATGGGTAATTAGTAGGACATACTGGGTTCTTTAACCGTCACTAGGTAACCTGTCCAGGAGAAGGAAAACTCTGAATTCAAACCTGTTAAACTGCGCTTAATGTCAGCATTAAATGACCCCACTGATGTTGATATTACCGTAAAACAAACCAAACTAAACTTTGTAATGGAGGCGTTCTTAGTGTAATGGTTCTCATTGTAGGAAATATAATCAACAGATTTCAAATCTTGGATTTAAAATAAGTCAAAAGGATTTCAGTTGACCAATGCACCTGTGTTCTCAACTTACCCCCAACACTACTAATGCCACCATCTTGAAAAGCCATTGACAATCAGAAGAGCCAATTCACACATAAATGATTCAATCATATTTTTGGTTGGTGTTTTTAGAACCTCAACTTCACAAAATCTTTCTTTGCCTTGAGCAATTATCTCATTACAATTTGTACTATGGATTCTAAATGTGTGTGTATATATATATATATATACACACACGGGTTAGCTCACTTGGTAGAGCGTTCGGCTAGAAACCACAAGATTCCTAGTTCGATACCGGTCCCCGCCAACTCAGCGTATGAGTAGCATAGGGATCTGTGCGGTAAAGTAAGGAGCTGATGGTAGGTGTGGCGCTCCACCTCAGATGCTAAAACAATCTCCTTGGTCTAGCGCTATTGAAAAGGGGATAGACTCCCTCGCTGACTGGCTGATACCGACTTTAGGTCGCCCCGTTGACTTTACTTTACTTATATATATATATATATATATATATATATATACACACACACACACACACACACATAAATTTCCGTTGGTTTTTTCATGAGTGTATTTGCACATACACAACACACATAAAAAGACACACACACACACATCTATGTATGCACAAATATATATACATACAAACACACAGCAGTAAAGAAATATTTGTAACTAGTTGTCTGTTCACCCCCCCCCAAAAAAAAAATGGTGTCTCTACTTGAAGAAGTGAGAATTCCTGAAGTTTTAAAAGCAAAACAGAAAAAAAAGTCTCCTTTTTCTTTTTCAATAAACTTAATAAAAATTAAAAAAAGAAAAATCTAATAAAACAATTCAGACGCACACTTTACGAGTCAATTTGGCTAAGAAAGAAAAGAAACTGACCTCCCGTTCGGATATGGTGCATTGTGGGTAGAAGAGAGAAGGCGGCTACCATGGCACATGGTGAGAAGTGCAATCTATCTGGTTCCACACTGTCTGAACTTTAAATGTGGACTTTGGTAGAAGCCATTAACTCTGCTCTGCATTAAATAAAACCCTCATTGTTTTTTTCTACTTATGAATCCATCTTTCATTCATTAGGATTATTTCTTGTATGTTGAAAATGTAATCTCACTAAAATTTGACACACCTTGTACATACAAACACACACCAGTTAAGAAACATCTGTTAATAGTTGTTGTCGGTTCACCCCCCCACCCCCAAAAAAAAAACCAAAAAAAAACCTGGTGTCTGTACTTGAAGAAGCTAGAATTTTTAATTCCTGGATTTTTAAAAACAAAAGAAAAAAAAGTCTTCTTTTTCTTTTTCAATAAACTTTTCTCTGACCAATTACAGAAAAAAAGCTTTCTTCAAACAAAAGAGAAATAAAAATTAAAAAAAAAAAAAAAAAAAAAAAAATCAAATAAAACAAAATTCAGATGCACATTTTACAAGTGAATTTGGCTAAGGAAGAAAAGTAAAAGAAGAAAATGCAAAAGAAAGAATTTAAGGTGAATTTCAAGGAAAGGAGACACCCCCCACCCCCCGCCGCCTAGTGTTTAAGTGTTTCAATTGTTGTTAGATAAAAGCAGATAACAGGAAGAATTTACAAGATAGAAGTTTCTTTTATTTACAGAAACAGCATTTTATGACCACTTGTTCTGCTACTTGCTCAGTCTATTACATATACATATATATATATATATATATATATATATATATATAGAGAGAGAGAGAGAGAGAGAGATAAATATGTTCATTCCCTTGTTTGGTAGACTGAGAATTTTTCACCAGACCCCCGTTTATGTGTGTGTGCACTATTATATATATATATTATATATATATATATATATACACACACATATATAAGGTGTGTCATAAAAGTATCAAGATTGAAGCTGTATTTACCAAGATAGAAATGAACAATGAATGGAACATTAATTTTTTTCAGAATACAAGGTGTGTCAAAAAATATAAAAAATCTTAACGATTTGTTGACACACCTTGTGTGTGTTTTTATATATATATATATATATATCATATTATATTTAGCAAAGTATATTTTGGCTGTGAGCCAGTTTGACACATTGGAGCACAATATATATATATATATATATGCGTATAAAAGATTTATGCGTAGATAATCTTTTGAACACTCCTTCATCAGTGCAAACTGCTAGATATCAAAATCTTTATTTAAACATTATATATATATATATATATATATATATATATATATATGTATGTAAAAATGGAATTGGAAATGAATCCGACGATATGAGGAAGAATGAATAAAGAAAAGAAAGTAAGGAATGGATAATAATTAAATTCATCTTTTATTATCCATTCTGTACTTTCTTTTCTTTATTCATTCTTCCTCATATATATATATATATATATATATATATATATATATAAAAGTTGAAAATGGAAGCAAATCCGACGGTATGTTGAAATGAAAAATAACGGAAAGAAAATGTTGAATGGATAAAATAGGATTTATTCTATTTTATTTAATTTTACTGACACGTGTTTCGGCCAGGAGTTAATCTATCTATACATGTATTCTCTCTATTATTATTTTAAATACAAAATAAAATAATAATAACAATAATAGAAAAAACTAGAGAATTTTTTTTTAGTAAACAAAGAAATAGCGGCCTTCGTCAGAGTAAATTCTTATTGTTTTGAATGAAATTAGTTGAAATATAAAGAATTTACAAGATGTTCAAAGAAAGACCTTTTTTTCGAAAATCGCTTGAAGAAAGTGTTCTAACGCGATGGAGAAAACAGTTATGCGACGATGACATCAACATAACTGTTTTCTCCATCGTGTTAGAACAATTTCCATCCCCTTATCATTAGCGCTAGACCAAGGAGATTGTTTTGATGTCAGAGATGGAGTGCCACACCTATCATCAGATCCCTGTGCTACTCATACACTGAGTTGACAAGGGCTTGTGTTGAACCAGGAACCTTGAGTTTCCCAGCTGAACACTCTACCGACTGAGCTGTGAGTGTTGATTTGTCACTGCAATATGGTAAGAAGAAACAAATGATGTGCATGTGATAAGAGGCAATTGGATGCTTGTCGGTTGCTATGGTGATTGGTATCAGACAGTTTCATCTTTGGATGGGAATTAATCAACATGATGTGGAGTGAGAAATATTCTCTGCAAATAATGGTCATGGAGTTGGCGCTAGTGGCACCGCCGCCAATGTGGCTTGAAATATTGGTTGCAAGATACAAACAGGAATGGAAACAAACAAAAACAAAACAAAAATAAATACAGAAATAAAAATAAGCACTAAACATTTAACTAGAAAATAAAAAGATAAAACAGTTGAATCTAATGAATAGATTTATGTGTATATATAAATATGTGGATATATATGTGGATATATATATATATATATATATATATCCACATCCATTAATATACTTTGAAAAAAAAAAAAAAACTGGAACAAACTGATGATGGCACTTCGAAGTGCCAAAAGTACTTGGGATATGAACTTTGGTGAACTAATCTACGGATTCCATCCAAATATAAAAAAAAATTGGCCAGAAAGCTTGAAAAGATCGTCAATAAAATTGTTAAACAAGAGACGTGTCTTTTGTTTAATTCTACATGTATAAATATAAATGTGTGTGTATGTATGTATATATATATGTGTATGTATGTGTATATATATGTGTGTGTATGTGTATATATATATATATATATAAATATATGTGTATATATATATATATATATATATATATATATATATATATAAATGTGTGTATGTATATATAAATATATGTGTATACTAGACAAAACGTGACCTGTTGGGTCATCCATTCAGCTCTGGGTAGATAATTGTGATTAGGGAAAATGGAGTTAGCAAAGCGAATAATTTTTTTTTTTAAATAAATACGTCCGGACGGAACCTTAAAATCATTTTGTAAGCTTTCTAAGAAGGGAAATGTTTGACCTCATTTTAGCTACAGGTTTTTGGTTGTGAAATTTAACATAGAAATACATTTCAAATTCTCCTGTCTCTCTCTCTCTCTACTCTCCAGAAAAACTAACATTATATAACAAGGAAGTATCCAGAATTTGTCTCTCGGATTTTATTGGTTGAAAGACAAAAGTTGCTAATCAATTGGTTAAAATAATCACAATTCATTAATTATGGATTTTATTATTAATTTTTTTTTCCAATCAGATTAAAACAGAAATTAATAATTGGTTATTGATCTCACAATAATCTTTTTCACATTAAAATAGATAAATAAATAGATAAATAAATTTTTTTTTAAATAAAAAAATAATTAAAAAAAATCAAAAAAAAAATCATCATAAATAAATTAAAAAAAAAAAAGAAATAGATAAAAAAGAAATGAAAATAAATAGATAATATAAATATAAAGAAAAATAAATAAAGAAAAAAAAGAAAAAATGATTTAAAAAAAACCCAAACATCATAAATAGATAAAAAAAAAAAAAATGGAGATAATAAAAATAAATTAAAAAAAAAAAAATAATTAAAAAAAACAAACAAAAAAATTAAAATAAAATAAAAAAACCAAATATCATTGGTTCCAGAAGAGAAAGCAATTTTGTTCAATTAAACTAACTAAATGAGAAATGATGTGCACCTTAAAGAAGAAGATTAAAAGACACCCCCCCAGCCACCCCCTCGTTAGCTTCCAGGAATTCCAACAACCAAAATCCAAAGTCAATTGGCAGAAGCAAATCATTCAATTAACAGAATTAACCCTTCTCCCCCCCTAAAAAAAAAATCCTTTTTCTTTCAAAATCAATTTGCAAAAAGGGAAGTAGTCAATCATTTATAAGCAGGTAATTGCTTTGAAAAAAGAACTTTCATTCCTCTGATCCATCCTCCGATCCATCCTCCGTGGGAAATCTCAGCTCAGTCGGTAGAGCGTCGGCAATAGGAATCACAAGGTTCTGGGTTCGAAACTGGCCCTTGCCAACTCGGCGTATGAGTTAGCATAGGTATCTGTGTAGTAAAGTGAGGAGCTGATGGTAGGTGTGGCACCCCACCTCAGATGCTAAAAAAAACAAAAACAATCTTCTTGGTCTGGCACTAGTGAAAAGGGGATAGACTCCCTCGCTGTCTGGCTGACGTTCTTGATATTTACCCAACCCCTCAACCACAAGCAGAATGTGACACAAGATCAATTTAGGCAGAGTTTGAATTCAGAGTTTTCCTTCTCCTAGACTGGTTGCCTAAGTCAGTCTGCCCTACTATTTACTCATAGCCGAAAAGAGAACAGCTATTAATTCATGCCTTTCTCAATACTATCAGTATGATTTGGAACGCAACCAGCCTCGTCCAGGATTTGAACTCGGGTCGGCAATTCTATTTCCTACAACAATAACCATTACACTACACATGCCTCCTTACGTAACATATAATCTTTCGCACAATTTCATCTTGTATATAACTTGACTTTTATTTTAGTCTCACAAAAGTTATTAATTCATAGAAATTAATTTTTAAAGCCAAAGGTTGCACCGAGTCCTAATTTAGACGAACATTTTAACCTTACAAAATTATTACTCATGTCGAGATGAACTATTTTTTGTTGAAAAATTAGGCATTTTCAAATTTGACCTCTACATCCAGAAATATACTTGCTATTATATTATCTTTTACTACTACTACTAAACAGATTTTTGCTACTACTACTATTACTACTAGTAAACATATACTAATTACCAATCTCTAACCTATATTGTTGGTATTGTAATTCTAAATGTATAAAACTGACTGTAGAAGTACAATGTATTTTTTTGTTTTTGTTTTTAACGGTGTTTAGTATGTCAAGAATCAAGGGTATCTTGCATTGTTTGATAGGTAAAGCTAGGCTAGCAGTTTATTAGTAGTGAGGTTGATTCGCACTGAGTGCTAAGTTTAGTAAATAAATATTAAAAATTAATGGTGATGTAGTTAGATATATTTATAAGCTTTTTTAACCATTTTTGCGGAAATCAAAGACCCCCCCCAACTCTCATCAATGTGGGGGGTGGGGTGCATGTACTAATTTTAATATCAAATCTGACAATTGTTTTGCATAAAATCTCAAAATAGACACACAGACAGTTAAATATATATATATATATAAAGTAAAGTCGTCGTCGGGGCGGCCTAATGTCGGTATCAGCCCTGCAGCGAGGGAGTGTATCCCCTTTTCACTAGCGCTAGACCAAGGAGATTATTTTAGCGTCTGAGGTGGAGCACCACACCTACCATCAGCTCCTTACTTTACCGCACAGATCCCTGTGCTACTCATACGCTGAGTCGGCGAGGACCGGTATCAAACTAGAAACCTTGTGGTTTCTAGCCGAACGCTCTACCGACCGAGCTAACCCAGCCCTATAAGCTTTTCCATTTTTGTGGAAATCAGACCCCCCCCCATTAACTCTCATCAATGTGGGGGGTGGGGGGTGCATGTACTAATTTTAATATCAAATCTGACAATTGTTTTGTATAAAATCTCAAGATAGACACACAGCCAGTTATATATATATATATATATATATATATATACACACACACACAGATGCTGAGAGGTATGCATCCTGCGTCCCTGACTCATAAAAATAAAAAAAGTATGCAGTAAAATCCTGTCAATGCATCCCAGTGTTTTTCTTTTTTCTTCCCTCATCATTTCAAGCTAACTGTAAATACATTTCAATAGTGTCTTAGAAATGAATTACACAGGATAAGTTACAAGGTAGGAGTTAGACGGTTTTAATTGTTTCCCCAGATCATAAATAAAAAACTTACAATTTATTAAGAAACTTTGGTTGGTACCCATTAATATTCCTGGGGACTCATTCAAAGCAAATATGTGCATCACAGGATGCACTAAATCAAAAAGCTATCAGCATCACTGTGCATATATATATATATATAATAAAAATAATAATAGTAGAGGTAAAATTAAGGGTCTACCATGGTTTCAATCAAAATGATTTCATCATGACCCTACCCTACGTTTAACTAAGTCGATGTAATTCCTTAGTAAATTGCAACCATTATTATCCGAAAAATATCTGATTTTAACTATTATTATTTTCATTATTACTACTGGTCTATGTTTTTAATATATTGAGCACTTTTGGATTATTTACTGGTGCTACTGCGATGGAAAAGTTAAAGCGACAATTGGATACTATATATATATATAGCACAATATTAAAAAATATAACATTGCTGGCGTTGAAACCTTACTAGCAAAGGTTCAGCTTTAGTGGGCTGGTCATGTTGTCAGAATGAATGAGAACAGGCTTCCAAATAAGATATTATACGGACAATTACCAAATGCTAAGCGTTCTATTGGACATCCACTCTTACGCTATAAAGACAAATTGAATGACAATTTGAAACACCTCAATTTCAACCTGAATGCTTGGGAAAATCTAGCATCAAATCAGAAATAATGGCGTAAGACATGTTTCGCTAAATTAAAGAGCTTTGAAAAAAATAGACTGAAACACAGAGATCAGCTCTATCTAACTTTAAAACAAAAACATCTGGCTCCCGCTTTAGGAAATTCCATCTGGCAGTGTGGCTTCATAGCTCACAGCAAGGCTGGGCTATTATCACACTCAAGAAAACACAAAATGTCTTCTTAATAGCATGCACAACATGGGAGGAAACAAATCACTCACTGCTGACCCTCATCTATCGTTCACGATAGGAGAGTCCACCATATATATATATATATATATATATATATATATATATATGTTGAAAATAGATAAAGGAAAGAAAGTATAGAATGGATAAAATAGGATATTTTAATCAATTTTACTTACACGTGTTTCGGTCAGGAGTTTATCCATGTGTACATTATTCAATCTATTATTATTTTTAAATAATCAAATGAAATTGTTATTTCATTTCATTTGGTTATTTAAAAATAATAATAGTTTGAATAATGTACACATGGATAAACTCCTGACCGAAACACGTGTAAGTAAAATTGATTAAAATATCCTATATTATCCATTCTATACTTTCCTTCCTTTATTTATTTTTTCAATATACCGTCGGATTCACTTCCAGTTTCATTTTACATATATATATATATATATATATATATTAATATAAGATAAATATATAAAGGTTTTACATATCTATTTATTAGGTGACAAAGGAACATACACAACCATATTGGTTTCATGCGATGCAATCATCAGGTGAAGATGTTTCAAATGTCTTCAAATATGACATTTGAAACATCTTCACCTGATGATTGCATCGCATGAAACCAATATGGTTGTGTATGTTCCTTTGTCACCTAATAAATAGATATGTAAAACTTTTATATATTTATCTTATCATATATATAACAGCTCTATTTTACATTGAGCACTCTACCAATAATACTGCCTTTGGTACACCATTCCAGCAAAAGCTGAAACAGTGACCATCTCACACTATAGTATATATATATATATATATATATATATATAAAATGAGGAAAATTTGTTCAAATTAAGATGAGGCCAACTTACTAGGAACAAGATTTAAAAAGGAAAAAAAGAAAAAAGAAAGAAAAAGAGAGCCAGAAAGAAAGAAAAAAAAAACACAAAATTATTTACTTATTTGGAATCTCGTATGATTATCTCAGACTAAATTCCTTTGACTTTAAAAAAGGCCAAAATAAAAGAGACAAAGTAAAACAAAAATAAACGTCAGACCATTTATTCAACGACGGATTATTATTTCTGTTTTTTTTTTTTATTTCATTCTATTTTTATTTTATATTTTTATTTTTACTCCTAATTTTAAAACGGTCGTAATTGAAGTAACCTTTTTGAAATAGTCTGAAAGTCTCTAACATTAAATTGTTCCTACAAATCAAATTAATTTACCCCAAAGAGATTAATTATTTTTACTCAGTGAATAATTCCAAATGAGTCAAACATTTCTTATAATTGAGGAAGTATACCTCACCAGTTATTCAGATGAATATCCCCATCTTTGTTGTTTTGATTGTTGTTGGTTGGTTGGTTGGGTTTTATGGCATGTCAACCCTTGTTGGGTTATTTGATGCTGAAGACATTTTGTTTTATTCATTCTTGATGGGTATTAAATAAAAAGTTTTCCTTCTACTAGACTGGTTATCTAGTCATGATTAAAGAGCCCAGTCTGCCCTGCTATTTACCAATAGCTGGAGGGAGAATTGGATTCATACCTTTCCCAAGGATATTAGCGCTATGTGAAATGCAAACAGCTTCGTCCAGGAATTGAACTCGCGTTGACGAGTCCATTTCCTATAAATCTAACCATTAGACCATGCATCTCTATGGGGCAATCATATAGGTGCTAGGGCTTGACATGACCAGCTGATTGATTGGAGGGGGCTTCTTTGAGCTTGGGTATTGAAAATTTTGGGCATACTTAGAATTTATAGTCACAAAAAATGTCCACACACACATGTTCAAACATTGATTAAACCTTTATAGTTGGTTGTTTGGTTTGTTTACGACACACCAACCCTTTTCGGGTTATTTTATGCCAAATCCATTTTGAAATCAGGTTGCTTACAGTAGCTGCTGTTGCTTAAATGGTCACCCATCTAAGTACTGAACAGGCTCATTGCTGCTTAACTATTACGTTTGACCTTTTGACCTGTGCATAAATTATTTTGGAAAAGAGAAAGGGAGAAAAAAAAAGCGTTAATGATATGTTTGTTGTTTTATCCTCTGCAGATAATTCATTACCAATATAACCCCCCCACCCTGACTAATTTTTCATTTAATTCTTTTACCATTCCCCACCCCACCCCCCAGCCCCTGTCATCTATTAATATATTCCCAAGAAACCATTCTCACCATTTTCACACACGCCACACCCTCCTTCCCTCTCCTCCACCTTGCAGCTTCAACCATTTGAAAACGTTCTTGACAAACACATCCTGTTTCGACACTTAGCAGTTTTAAGGTTTCAGGAAGAAGAAGAAGCTTTTTTATTGGCTGCTGCAAGAGTGACACCTGGTAGTCAGTTATTACACTAAACACAGTTTGTTTTTTTTTCTTAACTAAGAAAAACACAAAGACAAGGCAAAAAGCAGTTGGTAATGTTTGGTAATATCTTTATGCACGTTCATACGAGGTATGTCAGAAAAGTTCCAGGACTAGTGCCACAAACAAATTAATTTCAAATCCAAACTACAAGTTATCCCCTTCAAAGTAATCGCACTGGAGTCTAATGTACTTTTTTGGTACAGCCGTGGGAGGCAAAGAGTTAACTATTATTTCATGGCTCTCCCACCGCCACGATCCTACCGTAAACAACTGATAGTTAGTTCATTATAATTGAGCAGCAGGACTCAGATTATAACAATAATCTGACTTTATTTGAATAGAATGAATTCTGAGGTGAATAATGAACTTTGAAATATCCAACCGTGCAGGTAAAAAAATACCAAGAAAATTTGGGACAGCTGTGGGGGAGATTTGGTAGGCAAAGAGTTAAATATTATTTTATGGCTCTCACTCCACTGCAATTGATAGATAGATAGATAGGAACAGAATGAAATAGACAGATGGATAGATAGGAACATATTAAGATAGATAGGTAGATTATTAGATAGGAACAGAATGAAATAGATAGATAGATAGGAACAGTTTTGTTTTGTTTTGTTTTACGGCATATCAACCTCAGTGGGTCATTTAATGCCGATAAAGTTTTGAAATAAATCAATTCTTAATGGATAATACATTTTTTTATAAATACATTTTTCTATTTAACCCATAGATGGAACCCTAAAAGGTACTACCACTCCGGGTCAGAGTGGACCAGGGAGCAATGGTGATGAAGGGGTGCTCCACATTCCCCAAACCTCAAAAACTGGAACCTCACCATCAGATAGAGTTTAACGTCATTTCCAGGACATGTAGACCCTCAGCCACCACCTTCTAGCACCCATATGATAAAAAGGGGTTGGGGGCTTGCCATAAGGGCAATAGGGTTGGGGCAATCATATAGGTGCTAGGGCTTGACATGACCAGCTGATCGATCGGAGGGGGCCTCTCCGACCGCCCGTCTAGCCCAAGATAGGGCCAAAGTGGAGTATTGCAAGTCATAAACTGCTCATCCACCTGGGCTCTATCCTTAAGCATCACGGGTCGCCACCCACGGCCAATAGGTGGCCCCATTGGGGGAGTCTTACCCCTCTGCAGAGGTGCATTCTAACGCCCCAGCCAACAGGGTGGAGATAGGAACAGGATAGATAGATAGATAAATAGGAACATATTGAGATAGATAGGTAGATCAATAGATAGGAACAGAATGAGATAGATAGATAGATAGATAGATAGATAGATAGGAACATATTGAAGTTTAAATAGAATGTGTTCTGAGGTGAATAATGAACTTTGAAATATCCAATCATACAGGTAAAAAAAAAAGAAAATTTGGGACAGCCATGAGGAGGACATTTGGTAGGCAAAGAGTTAAAGGAAAATGTTTTGTGGTTTATCGATTGTTACTTTGTAGGATTTTTCATTAAAAATATCGGATCAAGTCAACCCAGATTAAGAATTAATATTTTTTCATAATTTAAAAAAAAATTATTCTAAGTGTTGAAAAATATTCATCAACTTCTGATTAATGAGCAAAACTTCTGATTTATTAAAGTACCAGAGATCTCCATTGGATTCTTATTTTGATTAAATAAAAACTATTTTAATAATAATCTAATAATCTTCATACAATGACTGCTATTTACACAGTAGCATTGCAACCAACAAAGTCTTCATCAGATGATGACTCTGGGTTCAGGCATGGTTTCGGGGCCAAAGCATCATTACCACTAACCCAGAGCGCCCCAGCAGTATCTCACGATACCACCAGATTTTGTCAGTTTGATGGCACAATGTAGGATTGCCATATTCACGCTGATGCGGTTAGAGCTTTATCCTGAATCTTTTTTAAGTATTTCCTCTTGTCTGGTGGAGAAAGTCCAAGTTTAGACAAAAATGCTGAGGTTGAGTTGGAAATAAATCCCCGACATTCGACTTCAATGGGAAATACATCTGTTATCCACCCGTTTCTGAGTCATTGTTCACGTAGGTCTTCATATTTTTCCAATATAAATTGTAATATAAAAACTTATTCTTCGTTTAAAGTTTTATAATTAAAAAAAAAAAAAATAACAATATTAGTTTATCTTTAATTCAAAATTATTTTTTTCACATATGCTAACAACAACAACATGAAATAACTAATTTTTTATATTCTCCCTCCAGCTATGGGTAAAACTATTTTAGTATAAAAACGTGTCTTTGGTTTGCATGAAATTCTAATGTCCTAAAACCATCTGTTGAGTTTTATTTACTAACAACCGGAAGTGGTGAAAAGCAAAATTCTGTTCCTTTTAAAACTGATTTCGGTTGGGGTGCCTATTGGAGACTTGATCCAAAATATCTTCCGCATTCTAAAGTGTTTACATTCAAGACAAAAATGCAAATTGATGAAAATGAAACTCACTTGTACAAACGATGTCGTTTAAACAAATCAATGGCATCATAGTTTCGATGACACGCCATGAGGTAAGTGGCTGCCTTGTGATACTGACCATCCGACTCCAATTGGTGAGCATAATCTTCACACACTGAAAGCCACGTTGCATGAGATGCTAACAAAAGAACAAAAAAACAAAATTAATAAATAGAGAAATTTTAGAAAAATAACAAAATACTTTTAAAAATATTCATCTATTAACTCTTAACATCCTGTTGAAAATTTTCTAAATCCAGAGTCCCATTCCTATAAGGATCTATCAAAAATGCTAAAAATGACCTTTTCATTAAAAGTTACCTGTTATTTCCTTTAAAATAAAGACTGCTAAATATGTTTAATATTACATTTAAACAAAGTCTATCATTTGGGGCAGATTAGGAAAATGAATGTGACTTCCTGGTGGGTGGAATGAGGTGGTATAGGATGTTAAGAGTTAATAACCAGCATCGGCTACCCGACAAAGCCCGGGTAGAGAAGAAAAAAAAACATGGTTTAATAATCATTTGCAGATATATTACTACTGAATAGCGAGTTCGATCCTCACAGGATGACCCATAAAAATCAGCACAGAAAAAAGATCTTAATTTAATCCGGCCTGGTGGGAGGTCAGGGAATTTTCTTTTCGTCAGATTTGAGGGAATGACATCACATAATGATATAGTAACAAATTTTAATTCAATGATTAACTATATTTTTTAAATAAAATATAAATGACGTGATTTGCTAAACTTCAAATTAATATTTCAAAGCAAACAAAAACAAAACAAAAAAACTTTAGCTCAAAAACTGAGCCCCGGTGATATTTAATATGCATGTATATTTACTTTGTCGTTAATCGTTTTATTTTTCAAAGTTCCCTCCAGACGTACAGATTCACACAACTGCCCTTTATATATGTATAGATGGAGATTTGTTCTCTATTTGTCTGTAACCAAAACTATGTCACCGCTTACATCACAATTACCAAAATCTTCAGTACATAGAATAAAGAACAATTGATATTAAAAAAAAATAAATAAACCTTGTTTGGTTATTTCCTATAAGTCCAACATAAATAAAAGGGAACCACTCTTGACTGATAAATTATTTATTTATTTTCCCATTAAACTAAACCTAAACCCTGTCTTCTTTTTTCCTAGTAGATCAATAAATAAATAAATAATTTATCAGTCAAGAGTGGTTCCCCTTTGTTTATGTTGGAGTTATAGGAAATAACCACTTGTTCCTTATAATTCAACGTTTGAATCCTTTCCATGATAATGAATAAACTATATAAACTATGAAATTAATTAAAAAATTGTTTTACTTTAAATGGATGAAAAATTGTTTGCGAGGTTTGTAAATAAATACTATTCAAAATATCTATCTCTATTAATTAGGGAGATTCAGTCTCTATTTGTCTGTAACCGAAACTATGTCACAATACCCAAAATCATTAATACATAGAATAAAGAATATATATCTAAACAGAGGATTTGTTTATGGTGGTGAGGACCAATGTAGAAATAACCATACTTTTTGGAGATGAGCTGATAACAGAAAAATGGTGCACAAACGTCACAGATTCTCCTGAAAAACATTCCTCAGTTTTTGAATTTAGAGTTTTACCTTGAATGGGGTCTGGACAAGCACCAAAACAGGACATTCATTTATCAGTAGAGATATTCAGATAGTTAAAGTAAAAGCCAATAGGGTGGCCTAATGCTGGTATCAGCCAGACAGCAAGGGAGTCTGTCCCCTTTTCACTAGCGCTAGACCAAACAGGAGGTGATACAAGGTCAATTTCTTAAGTTTAACAGGTCTGAATTCAGAGTTGTCCTTCTCCTAGACTGGTTACCTAGCCAAAGTTAAAGAGCCCAGTCTGCCCTACTATTTACTCATTTGAACTCAGGTCAATGAGTCCATTTCCTTCATCTATACCCATTACACCATGCACCCTCGTATAGTACAAGGGTCGGTTAAAAAGTTCACAGGCTGACCAAGGGACTCTCGATTTTTACTTTTCAATATAGTCCTCCTTGTGGTCCACACACTTCTTCCATCAGTGTTGCAGTGCTTGGATCGTATTGGTAAAAAAATGTCACCAACAGCAGATATGAATTTTTCAGACAAATGAAGTTCATCTTTCAACATGACCCAGCCGGGGGTCCAATGGTTTCGGCCCTGGACCTTACAAGCTAACATCATTGATCCCAGGGGACCATCCCCCAGGCAGCACCTGCACCCTCGATTTAAAGGGGCAGAGCTGGGTTTATTGCCCAGTGCCTGAGCTGCCCCCCCTTGAGAGAGAATGCCAACGGGATCAACGCATTTCTTGCACCAGACACCCATGAGCTTCGGTTCATGAGCGGTCCTACATTAATAGGGCCATGTGCCTAACCCATACACGTGGGGTACGTGGTAAATACCTAGTTCTCCTTGTGGTCCACATACTTCTTCCATTGGTCAAAAATACACTGTTGTTAAACAATGTGGTCAAAAATACACTGTTGTTAAACAATGTATCCCATTGGTCAAAAAACACCAATAGCAGATATGATGTCTTCATATGTTCAATTCTCAGTGGGTGCTCATGTTTTTGAGACCATGTGCCATACTAAGCCGAGTGACAGTTGGCAATCTCTCATTTTCGGACGATTTTATTTTTCTGTCTTTAGCTCAAGGTCAACACGAGGAACTGCTTAGTGGAAATGCCAAATTTGGGAGTTGACTTTATTTTCTTACTCTCTGGGTAACGAGCCAAGAAGAAAAAAAGAAGAGAGAGAGAGAGGGGAGAGAGATAGGGAGAGAGACAGAGAGAGATTGTAGTTGGGTTTCTTCTGAGTAAGATGTCGTTCTTGTTGTCGTCATTGTAAGACAATCTCTAGCTGACATGGAATTTTCTAACTGATTTGTTAGTGCCAAAGGCAAAGAAGAAAAAAAGATGAAAAGAAAGAAAAGAAAAAGGATGAAAAGAAGAAAAAAAGAAAGAAAGAAAAAAGATGAAAAAAGAAAAGAAAAAAAAGAAAAAAAAGAAAAAGAAAAAAAAGAAAAAAGAAAAAAGATGAAAAGAAAGAAAAGAAAAAGAAAAAAGATGAAAAGAAAGAAAGAAAAGAAAAAGAACTACAAAAAAAAAAAAAAAAAAAAAAGAAACAACCCCCCCCTCTGAACGATCTAAACAGAACACATAATGGCACGTTTCGTTCGTTCATTTGGTGTACTAGAAGGAGTAACGACAGCAGGTAAATGGTGATTAGTCCCAGTGACCTACTAACATTCTCACAACATGATTGACTGATAAAACAAAAGAAAAAAAGAAAAAAAAAGCCAAAAAAAAAAAAAAGCCGAAAAGGTTTTAAAGATAACTAGTATAAAAAGATTTGCATTCATCGAGATTTGAAGAGATAAAAATAATCTTTGCTTTTTATATAATCCAGGTAAAATTTGGACGGGTGGGGGTCATTTTTAGGTTGAGGTTATAGCCTTGGCTAGGATACATTTTATAAGAAATAAATTCATACTTTCTCTCTCTCTCTCTCTCTCTCTCTATATATATATATATATGTATATACTTATCCAACTCTTCTGCCAAGAGCAGGATGCGACACAAGGTCAATGTTTAAGCAGAGCTTAACAGGTTTAAATTTAGAGTTTTCTTTCACCTAGACTGGTTGCCATACCAAGGTTAAAGAGCTCAGTCTGCCCTACTATTTACCCAATAGCTGGATTCATACCCTTCTGCACAAGAAGGATGTGACACAAGGTCAATTTCATAAGCAGATTTTAACAGGTTTAAATTTAGAGACCGATTACCATACCAAGGTTAAAGAGCTCAGTCTGCCCTACTATTCTAGCCAATAGCTGAAGAGAGACTAGTTGGTTTCATACCTTTCCCAAGGGTAATAGGCATCCCACCGTGATGTAATTGGTTAACAAACTAGTTCTCGCAGATCAATTTCTTAAGCAGAGTTTAACAGGTTTAAATTTAGAGTTTTCCTTCTTCTCGACCAGTTGCCATACCAAGGTTAAAGAGCTCAGTCTGCCCTACTATTTACCCAATAGCTGAAGAGAAATAATTGGTTTCATACCTTTCCTATCGGTAGGGCATTCCATTGTGGTGTATGGAGGCACATAGCATAATAGTTAAGTCAATGCTAATACCCTTGGGAAAGGTATGAATCCATATATTCTCCCTCCAGCTATGTGTAAAATAGTAGGGCAGATTGGGCTCTTTAACCTTGGATAGGTAACCAGTCTAGAAGAATTTGAAAAACCTGAGGTCAGTCGTTGATTGGGTTTGTGGCATTCCTTGTACACGGATTCGACTATGCCAAAAAGTGTGGATGGTCCAACACAAGCCTTCACCACTATAAACAAAACACTGTGTAGATTGTTCCTTGGATGAACCCTCATGTGTCAAAATCGATGAGAGAGTCCATTTAAGATTTACATTTTTTTTAAATAAGGATGTGAAAGTTGGGATAAAAAAAGATTTTTGATGGCTCCTAATTACGACAAGGCTCCCGAGGTAAAATAGTAGGGCAGACTGGGCTCTTTAACCCTGGATAGGTAACCAGTCTGGGAGAAGGAAAACTTTGAATTTGAAAAACCTGAGGTCAGTTGTTGATTGGCTTTGTGGCATTCCTTATGCACCAATTCTTTCCTATCAACTGTGCCAAAAAGTGCGGAATGGTTCAACACAAGACTTCACCACTATGAACAAAACACTGTGTGGATTGTTCATTGAAGGAACCCTCATGTATCAAAATCAACAAGAGAGTCAATTTTTTACCATTACAATGGTTAGCAAGCTAGTCTCACTTGTCCGTTACGAGTGAATAGTGAGTTCAATCCTTGCTGGATGTCACATTCTAATGACCTTGCATTACATCCTACCTGTGGCAAACAGGTTGGGTATATACCTACCTTTCCCAGCGGTAGTGCTATGAGAAATAGAGATAGTCTTGTCTAGGATTTGAATTGGGGTTGGCATGTCCATTTCCTATGAAAATAACCATTACACATGACTGCCTCTCTCTCTGCTATATATATATATATATATATATATATATTTCTAAACTCTAACAGTGGGGAAAAAACAGATAATTCATATATATATATATATATATATATATATAATATATATATATATATATATGATGATTTTAATAAATTGAAATATTGTCAATATCAGCAATGAAAAAGGATATAAAAATATTTTTATTTTAACAACAAGTATGTTTTTTTCATACCCTTTTATCTATACATATACCGTCGGATTCATTTCCTTACTCTTAACTCATATATATATATATATATAATATATATAAAAAGTTTAACTTATATTTATTATCATTGGAACAATTTTGCTACCATTGGTTTCTTGCTCTGCAGCAGTCATCAGATAACGAAAGTGTTTTTAAAAATTATGCAAATGATATAAATATGGTTAAATGACTGCCACAGAGCAAGAAACCAATGGTAGCAAAATTGTTCCAATGATAATAAATATAATCTAAAACTTTCATTTATTTATCTATTAACACTCTATCAAAGATATTGAGCACTCTTCTAATAACATATATATCATAGAAAGGAAGGAAGAACTCAACACCGTAATTCCATAATAAATTTATTTCGACCAAAAAAAAAAGTGAATTGAGACCCATCTGATGAGACTGGATTTTGGGGAGCTATATTAAATCAACTTAGATTTATATAGGCCCCAATTTTGGTTGAAATAAATTTATTATGGAATTACGGTGTTGAGTTCTTCCTTCCTTTCTATGATAAATATTGCTCTGTATATAATCTAAAAAGTTTATTATACATTGAGCTCTCTTTAGTGATTTAAAGATTCGCTGTATTTATACATACTGGATCATACAATATTAATACAGTGTGTCTTAGAAATCACATATAGAATCATCCCTTACTACTAAGTTTCGGATAAATCTCATTATATATATATATATATATATATATATATATATATATATATATATATATATACACACACACACAGAGAATTACCCACAAATAAATACATGCCAATTAACTTTTTTTATAAAATATTAATTTTCTTCTAAACCACAAATACCAGAATTTTATTATCCCTAGTAAACATTACACAAAACAGATATTATTTGGTATTATTTATTACCAAACTCTACAGTATTGAAATTGCGATCAAAAATAAAGTAGGCGAAACTACATTTACAAGGCTAAGTTTGGCACATGGCCACTTATTTATGAGCGTTTTTTCAAAATATCCTGAAAACCAACTTTTTGCAATTATAATGGCATTATCAAAAATTTCACAAAGAATTTTATTTTTGGGAAATACTCAAAAGAATTCTCCCAAAATAGTAATTGTCTTTGAAACGTCTAACAAAGAACTGCTTATTAAAAGTTGAAAAAAAAAAAAAAAAAAAAAAAAAAAAAAATTAATTACTCCCCACCCCAGCTAAAGCGTATTTTATTTTTTTTGCATCCCACTCAGGTCATTATCTTGAAAATAGCAAGGAACAGCAAAAAAAAAAAAAAAAAAAAAAAAAAAAAATCGGAAACAACAAAAACAGGATAAACTCCTGGTGTGATTTGAACTCCTATTCCCAATTTTGCATTGAGGAAGTCTGGTATTTTCTACCAGCTGTTTTAACACTTTGTTACCAGAGCAATGGTATGTGATAAGGTCACTTGGAAAAATAACCAGGCTTCCTCAAGGCAAAAAAGGGAACGCGAGTTCAAATCTCACCAGGAGTTTATCCTGTTGTTGTTGTTGTTTCCGATATGGGTGGTTTGTCGACATTTTTGAAATAATGACTTGAGTAGTGAATTTCAATTAAAAAGAAAATAAAATTTAAATGGGGGAAAAAAAATGAACAAATATTTTATTCAAATTCTATTTTCCTCATTTGATAAATATTTTGTCGTCGGTTTTCAAAAAGATTTTTCTAACTTTTCTCTAACCTTGTGTTTCCTAGACAGATGCTCTAACAACTGAGTTTACTCTCAATTGACAATGGAATTAGTTTGAAAAAAAAAAAAAGGACAAGCTATGAAGTTTGTCAATGGATGAACTATTTTAAATGACCTCACTGCTGTTGTTCTTGTTTTTTTTTTTTTTTTTTTTTTTTGGGGGGGGTTCTTCTCACCCAAAAAAGGTTTTACTGACCAACAAATTGTGGAGGGACAATATCTCTCAACTCTTGCATAGTAATTACACGTTAATTATTTCCAAGTGAAGTGTTTGGAGGGGAGGAGGAAGATTCCATTGGACAAGTAAAAAAAAAAAAAAAAGGTTTCTCTCTGGAGTTTTCGAACTTGAGGGAGAAAATCTTTAGAAAATAAAATATGAAGTCTAACTCATAGATGGGATTCTAACAGATAATACCACTGTGGGCCTGAGTGGACCTGGCAGTAATGGCAATGAAGGGGTACTCCATTCTCCAGAGTTAGAGCTTTACCATCAGATGTAGTTTACTGTCATACCTAGGATACTCCTCTCTTTGTAAGGGAGAGGGTCTACCCCTCTGCAGGGGACACAGCCAGAATGTAAGCCCTAGCAACAGGGCAAATGAAGCGCACATATACTACACTCTAATCCTAGCATTTATTCACTTCTTGATAAAGATATGGAGGTGTGTGGTGTAATGGTTAGAGTCATAGGAAATGGACTTGTCAACCAGAGTTCAAATCCTGGATGAGACTGTCTTCATTTCACATAGTGCTAATACCCTTGGGAAAGGTAGGAATCCAACTACTCTCCCTCCAGCTATGGGTAAATAGTAGGGCAAACTGGGTTCTTTGACCCTGGCTAGGTAACCAGTCTAGGAGAAAGAAATTTTAAAAATAAAACCTGTTAAACTCCACTTAGGAACTTGACCTTGTGTCCCATCCTGCTTGTACACAGGTGATGTTGTGTATATAATATATATATATATATATATATATATATATATATATATTTATAAGTTAAGAGTAAGGAAATGAATCCGACGGTATAAGTATAGATAAAAGGATATGAAAACACACAATATGCTGTTAAAATGAATATGATAAATATTTTCACTTTAACAGCATATTGTATGTTTTCATATCCTTATATATATATATATATATTAGTGATGCTGATAGCTTTTTAATTTAGTGCATCCTGAGATGCACGGTTTTGATTTGAATGAGTCACTGGGAAATTTAATGCGTCCCAACTAAAGTTTTTTAATAAATTGTAGAGTTTTCATCTACGAACACCTAAAGCCATCTAATCCCTACCCGTAGCACGTAATTCATTTCCAAGAAAATATTGAAATGTATTTACAGTAAGTTGGAAATGCCGAGGGAAGAAAAAAAAAAACACTGGGATGCATGGTTACAATTTTACTGTGTCCTTTGAGATTTTTATGCGTCAGGGATGCAGGACGTGTATCCATCAGCATCTGTGTGTGTGTGTGTGTGTGTGTATATATATATATATATATAAGATAAACTGTGTATATGATCAGTTTAATGCGTGATTGCGTATGTGTAGTGTATGTGACCCGTATAACATAAGTGTCAGGTGATAACAACCTTGACCTTCGGATGCAATGGGGAGATACAGCCCCAAGGTTAGAATCCTCAGTACTCGGCTTGCCTTGTCAACCACCTGAAAGACAAGGACACAAGTGAGGAAGAAGAACAGGTATTTACGTTAATCCCAGCCAGAAGGGCAGAAAGGGTGGAGAGGAGATGCTTTCAGGTAGATGTTCAAAGAACACCAGTTTAATCTCAGCTAGAAAACACAGATATTCTAATCTGAGCCATATATATATATATATATATACACTCACACGTAGAATTAAACAAAAGACATGTCTCCTGTTTAACAATTTTATTAACAATCTTTTCGACTTTTCTGGCCAACTTTTTTACATTTGGATGGAATCTGTAGATTAGTCCACTGAAGTTTTTATCCCAAGTACTTTTGGCACTTTGAAATGCCATCATCCGGGATGATATATTTGTGTTCCAGTTTTTTTCAAGTTAGTAGTAGAGAAAGTAACTAGGGGGGGGGGGGACCTCATAGAAATTATATTAATGGGTGTGGAGGCTAGAAGCAGGAGACATGTCCGGTTTAATTCTACATGTATAAATGAAAGAATGCTGCCCAAATACACACACACACACACTATATATATATATATATATATACACACACACAAGCATGGGTCAAAAAGTAATGCCATTTTGTTAAGTACAGGTATAATTACAACAAAGTGGACCTGGGAGTCATGGTAATGAAGGAATAACTCCACACTTCTTAGAACTCAAGAATTGGTTTGTTTTGTTTTACGGCATATCAACCTCGGTGGGTTATTTAATGCAGACAAAGTTTTGAAATAAATTCATTCTTAATGGATAATACAATTTTGTTTATAAACTCATGTTTTTCTATTTAACCCATAGATAGGACCCTAACAGGTACTACCACTCTGGGTCAGAGTGAACCAAGGAGCAATGGTGATAAGGAGGTGCTCCTCGTTCCCCAAACCTCCAACACCGGAACCTCACCATCAGATAGAGTTTAACGTAATTCCTAGGACATGTAGACCCTCAGCAACCGCCTTCTAGCACCCATATGATAAAAAGGGATTGTGGCAATCATATAGGTGCTAGGGCTTGATATGACCAGACGATTGATCAGAGGGGGCCTAATTAAGGGTCTAAGTGTAGTGTCAAGAATTGGATCCTCATCACTGGATACAGTTTAGGGCATTATTGTATTATCCATTTTCTTTAATAACAACTGTAATGCCGCACATGCCTCTCTGAAATATCAAATGCTAATAGATTCAAATCTTGCAAACTTATTTCATGTTCAACCTATTTAGGGGGGGGGACAAATTAAATTCGGAATTAATATCAAAGTTGTTTGTAATTTGTTAATTTAGTAAAATTTAATTAGCTTAACCATAAAAATGAAGGACATTTAATTATAATTAACTAATTGTGTCACAAAAAAATATTATTAAGATTTAATATTCAAATTAAGCGGTTAATTAAACTTTGAATAAAAAAAAAAGGAAAAGAGATGAACCTGAAAAGGAGGAGGAGGAGGAGGGTGCACGGAAATACTGGTTTCAAATCTGCTTTACAGGAAAGCTTGGAGGGGGTGGGGGGAGACTGCCATGGTGTAGTGACTAACGTGCTGCACTGCGACATTGTAGTAAGCAAGTTGGGACTCCAGTCTTGCTTTTACGTTCACTTTTGGACTAATACTCTTGGGAAAGGTAGGGGCATCTTATTATGGTGAGCAAGATAATCTCACAGATTCATTACAAATGAATAGTAAGTTTGATCCTTGCTGTATGCCACATACTAGCAACCTTGGACTTTTCGACTAATACCCTTGGGAAAGGTAGGGACATATTATTATGGTGTAATGGTTAGCAAGATATATCCACTATGCCTATATCCACTATGCCAATTGGACACATAGCATAGTAGATATAAGCATTGAGTTAATGCAGTTCTAAGTGACAGTTATCTCTAGGTTACAGGTTCAATCCTGGTCAAGGGTGACTGTAACATAGAATAATAATTAACACAGCTTAACACTTGTACCCTGTTATAGTTAGCAGAACGAGAACAGTCTACCACCGTGGATTGAATAAAGGGCTCAGTTTGAAATTCTGTGAAGGCTCCTGATTACGACAAAAAGGTTCCAGAGTCCTCCAAAGAGAAGGCTCCAGAGTCCTCCAAAGAGAAGGTCCAGAGTCCTCCAAAGAGAAGGTTCCAAGAGTCCTCCAAAGAGAAGGTCCAGAGTCCTCCAAAGAGAAGGTCCAGAGTCTCCAAAGAGAAGGTTCCAGAGTCCTCCAAAGAGAAGGTTCCAGAGTCCTCCAAAGAGAAGGTTCCAGAGTTCGTCCTCCAAAGAGAAGGTTCCGAGTTCGAAAAGAAGGATACCTGAAGAAGGCCGGAGGGCACATCGTCCGAAAAGTTGTACAGATAACAATAAAGATGAGGACAATAATCTGAATAATCCAATGTTAATAGAATAGTTCAAAATTATTCAGATGCAAAGAGGATTGATTGATTTTAATGACATGTCAACCAGTCTAGGGTTATTTTATACCTACAGGTTAGGGAATTACATTCATTCTATGTTTATATTTACATTTATTGTCTATTTGGGTTTTTTGCACATAGGCCTATTGAATACAAATCATTTTAAAAAAGATCTATTTGGCCTATAGATCTCACCCTAACAGGTACTACCAGTTCATATCAGAGTGAACCTGGGGGTAATGGCAAATCAAGGGGTAGTCGACACTTCCCAGATTTCTCTATTATTGTTAATGTGATGATTAATGATTAAAATTTCTTTTTTTTTTCTTTCTAAGGTCAAAGATTTTATAGAAAAAAACAAAAAGAACATTTTGTGGGAAAAACAGTTTTTTCTTCTGAGATTTATTCAACTGGGAATTGTTTTCTGGAAATAAACAAAACTAGACACGCACATACACAAATATATACACATACATATATATGTACACATACTTATATATATATGTATACATATATGCACACACATACATACATGCACACACATACATACATATATATGCACACACACATACATGCATATATATGCACACACATACATGCATATATGCACACACATACATATATATGCACAGCACACGCACACATACATATATATGCACACACACAAACACATACATACATGCATGCACACACATATGCACACACATACATACATATATATATGCACACACACAAACACATACATGCACACACATACATATATATATATATATATATGCACACACACACACACGAACACACACAAACATATGCACACACACACACATTTACAAATACACACACATTACAACACACACACACATTTACAAATACACACACATTTACAAATACACACACACACATATTTTTGTTCTGTTATGGTAATAGATACATATGTAATCAAATTATAAATTTTTTTGTTTGTTTGTTTTATGCTGTTTGTATTATTATATAATCGCGTCTTCTACCAGTTTCATTTTACCTTGGAGATGGGTACTGTTAAGTAACTACCCCCCACCAATTTGGCTTGGGGGGTAGAAACGACCCCGTTATGGTGCCAAAATAAGCTCCTCCACCCATGGAACCTGCCAATTCATTCATAAAGGCAGATTTCAATTCTGTAATTATTTGGCTTTTAGTTTTAAGGATCGAATTACAATGCAAAGAAAATAGCAAAAACAAAAACAAGAAAACATTAATAAAAACTAAAAATCATTTTCATAATAAACATTCAATTAGGGCCAGAGGGGGGGGGGCGTCATTTCGAACCCACCCCCACCCCCAAAAAAAAAGAAAAAGAAAAGTTCCATTGTTTTATGTATAATCAGGTTGGATTAGTTTTGACTTTGGTCTTAATTATTTAGGAGAAAAAAACAAAAACATTTTCTCTTTTTTTATTTTTCTTGAAGACGTTTTGTGAAAAGAAAAAAAGAAGAATTTATTAATTAAGAGAAATTCTAATTAATGAATGAAAATCTAAAATTCAACAGATTTTAGGTAATTAAACATCTTGGTTGGTGTGGCGCTCCACCTCAGATGCTAAAACAATCTCCTTGGTCTAGCGCTATTGAAAAGGGAATAGACTCCCTCACTGACTGGCTGATACCAACTTTAGGCCGCCCCGACGACGACGACAAAACATCTTGATTGGATTCCACGTTTATTTTTGAAGAATTCTTCAAAGATTTTTGTTTTGGGAATTTCCATTATTTATACTTATTTTAAAAATTAACTATATAAGTAAAGAAATAACAAAAGACTTAGAGATTTAGCATTATAGTCTATTTCAGGGAGCTTAGACTATAAAGCTAAATCTCTAAGTCTTTTGTTATTTCTTTACTTATATATTTGCTCTGTGACTCTAACATTAAGAGCACACATTGAGCTCTCAAACTGCGACAGGTGTTTTAAAAAATAAAACTCTTGTGGCGTAAGGAAGATTTCTTCTCTGGACTTTTGGATTATATATATATATATATATATATATATATATATATATATATATATATAAGGACCTACATGAGTCAGACACTATCTACCTAGGTTTCACCCAAAGGTAGGTCCTTATAATTATGCTCTACTTAATGTATTGAGCACTTTTTACTTAGAAAACTCTCAATGTTTTTTCTTTTGGCCAATACATATGATACTGATGATTATTTTCAGAAAGAACGGATTTGCCAGTCTTTTCTTTTAAAATTTTTTTCCCCATATGTCAGTTTGAAAAATTTTATTATTTTGAAAAACTGAATTACATGCGTTTTTTCCACAGTGGTAGAGTTTAGAATTAAAATTTATATATATATATATATATATTATATTTTTGCTTGAAGGCAATTACAATGCATGTATCACATAAAATTATGCGATACATGCATTGTAATTGCCTTCAAGCAAAAATATAATATATACTTTATCAAACAATGCTTCTAAAAAACAAACATTCAAAAATCTTATATATATATATATATATATATATATAATTGATAATTGAATCATATTACCACGACCAGCAACTTGGCAAACACCATTTGCGACATCCGGAGCACTGGACAGCTGTTTCGACCTCCTTTGGTCTCATCAGCAGGGCATACCACAATCTCCCCACTAGAGATTGAACCAGTGGACCACAGCATATATAACACATTAATATTATTAATAAATAACACCTACTAATATCTGTTTTGAGAGTTTGGTAATAAATAACACCTACTAATATCTGTTTTGAGTTTGGTAATAAATAACACCTGTTTTGAGAGTTTGGTAATAAATAACACCTACTAATATCTGTTTTGAGAGTTTGGTAATAAATAACACCTACTAATATCTGTTTTGAGAGTTTGGTAATAAGAGTTTGGTAATAAATAACACCTACTAATATCTGTTTTTGATAGTATCATATTCCACTTAAAAATAATAAAATCTTGCTATCTTTGGTTGAGAAGAAATTTAACTTTTTATAAAAAAATTTGGTTGGTGGGATACTAAGCTTAACAAGTCAGCTTGGCCAGCACCCAGTGAGGATCAAGCTCTCTCAACATTAGCAAATAAAGTTTATAAAAGACAAGTTTGATAATCATTGCCAGACAGCCAACGAGGAAAGGTAGATTCTGTTTTTGTGTGTGCAACAGACAGCAGGGTGGGGGTGGAGGGTGAGAGCACATACGGGTGGGGGGGTGGTGGCGGTAGAGCACATACAGGTAGGGGGTAGAGCACATAGGGGTGGGGTTGGGGGTAGAGGGGTTGGGGTTAGAGCACATGGAGGTGGGGGTAGAGCACATACAGTGGGGTGTTAGAGCACATGGGGTGGGGAGTAGGGCACATAAAGGTGGGGGTTGGGGCTAGAGCCCATGGGGGTGGGCGGTAGAGCATATGGAGTGGGGGAGAGGGTAGGGCACATAGAGGTGGGGGGTTGGGGGTAGAGCACGTAGGGTGGGGAGTAGGACACATAAGGGTGGTGGTGGTGGTGGAGGCTAGAACACGAGGGGGTTTGGGGGTGGGTGGGGGTGTTAGAGCACATTGTATCTTGTAACAGTAAAACAACCAAGCAAAGAATATGAGAATTGACGGAACTATTTTGTCTGCAACAAATTTTGTGGCAACAACGATTCTTTCTTTTTTTTTTTTGTTATTTAGTGCAAAAAGATTTGAAACTAAATGAATGAAGAAAACAAATTGAGATAAACGATTTGAAATAAAATGAGGTTAATTAGTTTTTGGTTTCAGTTTCAGACTTTTTCAGTGACACACAAAACAACGAACGGACAATTCTCTTGATTGGTCGACTAAATAGAAACCGCACACCTCAGCTCTATTTCAATAAACTTTGGCCATGACTAATAGAGACCAATTCCATTGCTACCTACTATATATATATATATATATATATATATTATATATATATATATATATATATATTTTTGAAAAATAGGGACATGCTTTATTGATCAGCAAAATATTTTTTTTTCCGAAAGAGTAAAGGAGTGAAAAATAAACTTAAGGGCCCTTTCGACCGGTGCTTTGTCAAAAGAAACGACCGGTAGATCGTTTAAAAGTCACGATGTAAATTAATTGGGTAAAAAAG
The DNA here is from genome assembly GCA_023376005.1 of Doryteuthis pealeii. Lineage (NCBI taxonomy): Eukaryota > Metazoa > Mollusca > Cephalopoda > Myopsida > Loliginidae > Doryteuthis > Doryteuthis pealeii. The sequence continues at coordinate 50,755,724 of CM042169.1, forward strand.
AGATTGAATCAAGCAAATAGTGGGGTAACATGAAGGAAAAAAAAAAAAAAATTTTTTTGGTAAATACCTTCAGGTTATCCCCACTTCATTAATAACATCCCCAGCAAAAATTACCAGGGAGTGCATATATATATATATATATATATATATATATATATATATATATATATATTAATTGTGTATCAATTTTTGGGATATCATGAAGCATGGGAAATGAACAAAAAAAAAAAAAAAACAGAGTTTCAATATCCGGCCATTGTTCTGTTCCGGGTTTGATTTATTTATTCCAATATTTCGGGTGACCTTCACCCTTTATCAAGGTACCATAACTGTCACTGTATAAAAAGTAAAATGAAACAATATATATATATATATATATATATATATACTTTGGTGTGGTACCAAGTTTCTTGGTACAACGTGATTCTAGGCTGGTCCTATTCGCTACCAGTAGTTTGTGGTAGACTTCTGGTTCCGTTTGAGAGCTCAATGTTTAATTATTGTAAACAGAGCAAATAAAAGGACAAATATATATATATATATTACCGGTTATGACTGTCGCATTGCCATGGTTACAAACAGGGCATTGGTTAATTGATTTCTTTTTTATTTTGTAAATTTACTCAGGTCTCCAAAATGTTTCTGTGATTTCCTTTTTTTAAAACCAACACACATATTGGCTGTTGGGCTGAGGAAAATTTGGGAAAATTCTAAATTTCATAAATCTTGGAGTGTCTGTGTGTCTATCTCTCTCCATTATTCACTCAAAATATCACCCTCCATTATCTAGCCCAAATCCTGTTAGGGGTATATAACAGTATGTTGCTTCCACGATTTGTTTAAGATTGCATGCAGCATTCTTGTGTAGCTCCCATCTAGCTTATTCTCTGGGCTCTTCATTAAGGTCCAAATGGTGCAGCCATACAGTAGCACTGATACAACTACATCTCAGAAGAATTGCCGCTTCAACTTGTCTGGATATATTCCTGCTATTATCAAACTCATTAAATTCTTTATAAAATCTTGCTGCTTACATGAGAAATGATACAGAGCTTACTTTATTATATATACTAGCAAATATATGCACCCTCCAGGTGCAAGTAGTTAAGTTTTAATATAATAAAATATCATATTAAATTAGAAAGGCTAATGAAACTGAATAAGAATGCTGATAAAAAGATTTGGAACAGAGGGAGTATAATCGAAAAATAGAACAACTTTGAAAGTAACTCTTCCATCATTTTCCATTACTCCCGTCTTTCATTGGTAAATTTTCCTAATTTAACTATTTAGTTAAAATAGGAAGTAAAGAATAATATTAGTTATTTCTTCTAGTTAATGGATTTCTTTTAAGATTTATCCCCGAGATTTTTGCTCATATTCAAAAAGATATAACCAAACAATTAGAAATCAATAATACTAAGCATATATTTATTAAAATCAAGTTTTTAATATCAATATGCAAATTAGCCTTCCCATTCACACTATAATCCGCTATTTTGTTGTATATATAAATACAATTGCATGTTCTGTGTATGTAAATATGGTCAATAGTCTTAATGATGTAAAACAATTTTATCAATAATTGAGGTTTAAATAAAAATAAAATCATGGAGAATGTGATGTAAATAACGAAGGGAATTGTGACTTGTATAGTAATATAGTTTCGGTTACAGACATACAAACCCACAATCTCCATTATGATAAGATATATATATATATATATTATATATATATATATACAGAGCATATAGCCCCCACCCCCACCCTGCAGGGGATAAAGTCAGTATATTCTGAGCCCTGGGGACAGGGAAACATTAAACATTGTCAAATGATTAAGCAGAATCAAACGAGGAAACGTGCAATTAGAAACCAATCAGGCTGCAGCTTAGACGTATTATCTGCAACGCATTATTAAAGTAGTTCACCTGCGCTTAGTTGCACAAATGTTACAGTGGCCTTAACAAGTGCATAAAGGTCACTGCATATACTCTACATTGGAGGTGCATTGTGTAATGGTAGGTAATTGACTCATTGACCTGGACAAGGCCGTTTACATTGCACATAGCGCTAATACTCTTGGGAAAAGTTATGCATCCAACTATTCTCCCTCCAGCTATGGGTAAATAGTAGGGCAGGTTGGGTTCTTCAATCTTGGCTAGGTAAACCAGTCTAGGTTTGGTTTGTTTTATGGCATATCAACCTCAGTGGGTCATTTAATGCCGATAATTTTTTTAAATAAATTCATTCTTAATGAATACTCAATTTTTTTTTTAAAACTCATGTTTTTCTATTTAACCCATAGATGGTACCCTAACAGGTACTACCACTCCGGGTCAGAGTGGACCAGGAGCAATGGTGATGAAGGGGTGCTCCACATTTCCCAAATCCCCAAAACTGGAACCTCATCATCAGAATTTAATGTTGTACCTAGGACATGAGGACCCTTAGTCACCTCCTTCTAGCACCCATATGATAAAAAGGGGTTGGGGTTGCCATAAGGGCAATATGGTTGGGGCAATCAGATAGATGCTGGGGCAATCATATAGATGCTAGGGCTTGATATGACCAGATGCTTGCTTGATGCCCTATACTAGCAACATTGTGTCACATCCTACCCATGGGGAACAGGTTACGTAAATACCTACCAAAAGTCCCTCTTATTTGAAAACTCCATTTAAAACAGTGGTTCCCAACCTTTTTCTATTCCTGCAACCTTAAAAGAGTTTTGTTCTGACCTTGCGACCTTACAATTTATACCCCTGTTCAAAAATATAGAATGTGAATCCATACTACAGTTTTATCAAAAGATCATATATATTTCACTCTCTAAATATGTATCGACATGATGAAGAGTAATGATAATAATCTGAAATTAAGAAATGAAAATTTAAATAATATTAATTACAAAAGAAAAAAAATTAAATCTAAATTTGAACAGATGGTTCTCGCACCCCCTTGAATGATACTTGCACTCCCCGTGTGTGTGTGTGCACCCCTGGTTGGTAACCCCTGATTTAAAAAGTCCCAGATGTAGAGAGTAGGCATGATTTTGATTTCTTCTTCTTCTTCTTCGAATAATGTCTCTTCTTCTCTAAATGACTAGGAAGATTATTTGTATTGGAATTAGAAATGTTTTGCTTTTTCTGAAGTCAAAACAAAATTTGGTGAATTCTAAAGTTTCTTTTCTTGTCAAAACAAATCGGATGAGTTTAAAACAAAACGAAAAATTGAAGGAAAACACTTTAACGAATAAAGAAACATCATCTATTTGATGGTTTAGACAATTATCAGATGATTATTGGGGGGGGAGGGGAGTTCTTTTAGGCTCGGTCATTAGTGGAAGAAGTAGAGGAATGGTTGGTTGTTTCATTTGGTTGGTTTGATTTTACGGCATGTCAACCATTACTATTTCTCTGAATTTCTGAGATGAGGTTTGATAATTTGTATTCTTCAGGTATTTCTTCTCAAACTCGGGAACCGTCTTGTCATAATCAAATAATTGATGACACGTCGGCTTAGTAGTGTTTAGCTAAGATTAGTTCTTTTAGTATTACTTGGATTATTTGGACTATTGTCTCATCTTTATTGTTATCTACACTATTTCTCTGAATTTATGAGATGAGGCTTGATAATTAGTATTATTTGGATTATTCGGACTATTGTCCTCATCTTTATTGTTATCTACACTATTTCTCTGAATTTTTCAGATGAGGCTTGATAATTAGTATTATTTGGATTATTCGGACTATTGTCCTCATCTTTATTGTTATCTACACTATTTCTCTGAATTTATGAGATGAGGCTTGATAATTAGTATTATTTGGATTATTCGGACTATTGTCTTCATCTTTATTGTTATCTGTACAATGTTTTGTTCGATGTGCCCTCTGGCCTTCTTCAGGTATTTCTTGTTGGACTCGAGAACTTTCTCAGACTCAGGAACCTTTTTGTTATAATCAGGAGCCATCACGGAGGACACATCGGGTGAAACATTGTACAGATAACAATGAAGATGAGGACAATAGTCTAAATAATCCCAATAATACTAATTATCAACCATTATTGGGTTATTTTATGAGTATTTCATTTATAGTCAAAATCATTAATACATAAAATAAATCTTATTTATTAACAATGTCTCTATGAAAATCTGAGTTAGATGTGGCAAAAGGCCAGAATTATGGGGCACCCAGTGAGAATCAAACTCACTAACAATACTCTATGAATCTAGCTAGCTAACCATTATATCACGTGAGGTGCCCTGTCCTCTTATATAGTTATTTACTATGCTTAGCTTAGATGTGGTAGAAGGCCAGAATTATCGGGCACTTAGTGAGAATCAAACTCACTAACAATGATCTACTAATCTAGTTCATTAATCATTACACTACGTGAGGTGCCCAAAAGTCTATAGAATCGGTTTAATATTTTAGAGAGAAAGTAACAATTCATGAGAGTGAGGAGGTGTGCCTATCTCTCTCTCTCTCACACACACACTATCTCAGTCTCTCTCTCTCTCTCGCACACCCTCCCTCCGTCCCCCCCTCTCCTTTCTCTTCTCTCTCTCTCTCTCTCTCTCTCTCAAAGGTAGCATAATTTCCTGGAGAGAAGTTCTAAAAGTTATTTATTGTATTCTGCAGGGAGACCAACTGTCATGGTTGCTGAATTATGATGAAAAGTGATACTCTTTCTAATAACAAAATTATTTGCTCTTCTTCTTCTTTTTCATCAGAGAGAGAGAGAGAGAGAGAGAGAGAGATAGCTGGCTCAGGAGATTTGCCTTAATAGACATATAGCCAATATTCTTTTAAATGAGAGAAGCAGAATTGTATCTGTATATATATATATCTCCACATACATACACGTATATATATTTACATACATACATACACGTATATATATTTACATACATACATTTCTGAAGTGTAGAAAGGTATATTCTTTAAGACATACATATATATACATACATACATACATGTATGTATGTATGCATGTGTATATATATATATATATATATATATATATATATATATATCTTCACAGATGTATGTATGTATGTATATATATATATATATACGCACAATAAAGTAAGCCTAATGAGTCAGAGACTATCTACCTAGGTTTCTCCTAATGGATCATCAGGATAATAGAAAATAATAGAAATCGAATGAAATAAAAAATAAATAAATTCTTGGCCAATAAAATTTAAATAAAACTTTTGATTTGTTGTTATTTTTTCTTCTTCTTTTTTAATGTTAATTTTATGTTTCCTTTTGAAGAGGAAGATTGAGAGTCAGAAGATGATGGATGACATAACAGTCTTTTCCTTTTCTAAACTTTGGTATAATAACCTCCGTCATTTTAAACTTTGGGGGGGGGCAGGCTTCCTAAATAAATAATTAAAAAAAAAAATATTTTCATTTGGAATTAGATGAAAAGAATAATGAAGAAAAAAAACAACTGAAGATTGTAAATTGATAGATTCATGGAGTTTACAGTTGGGTTGGGGGTGTTACTGTGGGTAAATATTAATGGCAAAAGTGTTTGTTTTTTTTGGCTTGTTTGTTGGGGGGTGGGGGGCGACTATTTCATTTACTGTCATAACAAAATAAAAGGAGTTTTTTCCACTTTTAGAGACTGCCTGTATAGCCGAGACGGAAGAGTGTCAGACTAAGAACCACAAGGTTCCCCGTTCGATGCCAGCTCAGTGTAGGAGTAGCACAGGATCTGAGCGGTAAAGTGAAGAGCTGATGGTAAGTGTGGAGCTCCACTTCAGATGCCAAAAACAATCTCCTGATCTCGCGATAGTGAAAAGGGGATAGACTCCCTCGCTGTCTTGCTGGTACAGATAACTATGAAGATGAGGACAATAGTCCAAATAAAACAAATACTAATAATCAAGCCTCATCTCAAAAATTCAGAGAAATAGTAAAAGATCTTTATTTTGGAATTAAAAATAAATAAGAAAAATCAAAGACCCCCCACACACACACACAGACACCCACCTTAAGATTGTATGTTCACGGATTCAATGGTTTTACTTAAAAAATATAAGTGGCAAAAGTTTGTTTCTTTTTTTTTTTGGGGGGGGGGCTAGTATTTCATTTACTTAGACAAAAAATAGATAACTAGATAAATAAAAAAAAAGTGAAAAAAAAAAAAGTGAAAAATTTTTTTTTAAAAACGGAAAAAATAAAAAAGTTTTTTGTTTTCATTTACTTAGACAAAAAAAAAAAAAATAAATAGATAAATAAAAAAAAAGTAAAAAAAAAAAAAAATAATTTTTTTTAAAAAGCGGAAAAAATAAAAAAAGTTTTTTTTTAATGATTACCCAATGGAGCCATAGCAACGAGCCAATCAGAAAGTTCATCTCTCTCCTTTGCATTATTCAAGGCTTTATTAATATTTCCTTTCCAAATTTCCATGTGAAGGTGATACTCCATATTGTCATGTTCAACATGGAAATGGCCTGGAAAAAAATCAGAAAACAAACAGAATATTAAAATCAGGAAAAATCAAAGAAAAGAAACATTTTATCTTTAATAAACAAAAAAAAAAAAAACAACTTTTCTATGGAGGATTATGTCATCTTATAATAAGAAAAAACACAAGTTTCATTCATGTCAAGTCTCCAATAGGCACCCAAAATCATCAACTTAATGAAAGGTTTAGTCACTGCACCAGAGATTGCCATTCAAAAATTGGTCTATTCAGCCACTCACACAGTTGCAGATAAAATTCTTTAAAAAGTGGACACTACTCCATCATCTTTAGCAGATCGAAGGATGCCAACCAATAAAAGGTTCATATTTTAACTCGTCACCGGTAAATTCCGCTTCCAAATTTTTGTAAACAAATGATTTTAATCAGAAGTTTATGGAGATGTTGAACTCATGATAAATTAAATAAATTTTGATTGGTACACATAATCAAATTAAAATTCAATAGCAAAATCTTTTTTAGATAAATACTTTTTAATCAGAAGTTTATAAATATTGTTCAACACTTAACAAATATTCTTTTTTCCCTCTCAATAAAAAAACTGAAGATGAAGCAGAATTTTTTTTTTATGTTCTATAAACAATTTGTACTCGTATCGTCGTATTACTGATGATTTTGAAAAGAGTCCTTAAGATTCCAGAGATTGTTTGGTGGAAATTGAAACTCTTTGCTGAATTTTGGATGACGAGGGAATAGAATGCTGTTCACTAATCCAACTGACAAATCCAAGAGCAAAAAAAAGAAGAGAAATATCCTCTTTCTTGGAAAGAAGAGAAGTTGGGATTTTTATTCCTTGGATAAAACAACAAGTAGATTCATGAATGGTTGGTTAGGTTTTATGGCATGTCAACCCTTGTTGGGTTATTTTATGCCGATGACGTTTTTTTTAAAAAAAAAATTCATTTTGATGGGTACTTAATTAGTTTTAAATACATTTTTCCATTTAACCCACAGATGGGACCCTAACAGGTACTACCACTCCAGGTCAGAGTGGATTGGGTCATTTTATGCTGGAGACGTTTTGGTTTTTATTCATTCTTGATGGGTACTCAATTAGTTTTAAACATATTTTTCTATTTAACCCATAGATGGAACCTCAACAGGTACTACCACTCTGGATCAGAGTGGACCTGGAAGCAATGGTGATGGAGGGGTGCTCCACATTCCCTAGATCTCCAGAACTGGAACCTCACCATCAGATAGTTTAATATCATACCCATGACATACAACAAGTAGAGGTTTAATCAACTTTTGCAGTAAATTTGTTGTTGGTTGGATTTTACGGCATGTCAACAGTTGGTGGGTTATTTTATGCCAAAGATGTTTTGTTTTATTCATTCTTAATTAGTAGTCAATTTTTTTTAACACATTTTTAAAGTAATTTTTTTCTAATTAACCCATAGATGGAACCCTAACATGTACTACCACTTCAGGTCAGAGTGGACCTGGCAGTAATGATGATGAAGGGATACACCACATTCCCCAGAGCTGCAAAATTGGAACCTCACAATTAGATGCAGTTTAACATCAGACCCAGGACATTAAGACCCTCAAAGTGGATCTGGCAGTAATGGTGATGAAAGGGTACTCCACACTCCCCAGAGCTTCAAAAAAACAAAATAAATGAGACGTATCAATTAGCTCTCACCAACTCAGCGTATGAGTAGCACAGGGACTTGTACAGTAAAGTGAGGAGCTGATGGTAGATGTGGTGCTCCACCTCAGATGCCAAAAACAATCTCCTTGGTCTAGTGCTAGTGAAAAGAGGATAGACTCCCTCGCTGTCTGGCTGATACTGACTTTAGGTCACCCAGATGAGTGATGATATTATCATATTTGAAATGTTCCACATCAACCAAAAATAATGGTGAACCTTGACCTTTGACATCAAAGGTAGACAGATTATTTTTGGGAGGGCTGGGAATGCTCAAAATAATGTTTCTTCACTTTACGTCCTTTTCTGAGAGAGGAGAAAAAACCCTACTAAGCACTAAGACTCTAACCATTACACTACACTCCTCCATATATATATATATATATATATATATATATATATATATATGATAAGTATGTAAACACGATGTGTTTGGATATGCTTTTTGCAGACAATTTTTGGGAGAATAAGTGCTTAATTAAAGTCGTACCTAATTTTGAAAATTAATTAATTAATAATTAATTAATTAGGCGGGAATGCCTATTTAAATATAAGGTTAAACAAATTGAGAAAAATCAATCTCTGTATGTACATTTCGGCCTATTAGGCCTCATCAGCAGAGCTATAGATAGGAAGACCACCCTGTGCGTGTATATAGTGATGCTGATAGCTTTTTAATTTAGTGCATCCTTGGACACATGGATTTAATTTGATGGTCCCAACTAACGTTTCTTAATAAATTGTAGAGTTTTTATCAATGAAATGGTGGGTGAAAGCATGATGAACATTTTAGTAGGTTCCTCCAAAAATCCTCAGTGACAAATTATTTTATAATAATCATCAAGTTATAATATTAAAAAAAGTAAAGTAGTCGAACTGGCCTAAAGTCGGTATCAGCCAGGCAGCGAGGGAGTATATCCCCTTTTCACTAGTGCTAGACCAAGGAGATTGTTTTTGCATTGAGGTGGAGCGACACACCTAGCATCAGCTCCTTACTTTACCGCACACATCCCTGTGCTACTCATAGAATGAGTTGGCGAGGGCCGGTATCCAACCTGGAACCTTATCGTTCAGTCGGACGTTTTACCAATTGAGCTAAACCAGCCCTAAACCAATGTTAACAATAGTTAATTAAAAGAAAATTAATTATTAATTTATGAAAAGTTTTCTGTGAAAATTACTCAAAAGAATTAAAGAGCAAGAAACACCCAAAATTCCAATTAGAAAATTAGTTAAAACTTTGAGAAAATTGAATGTGTTTATTGGTGGTAATGGTAATAATTATAATAATAATAATTATAATAATATTGCTAAACATTAATGCTTTAGCTTCCTTAACCTTTACAACCTGAGTAGCTGGTATTTGAGCTGTTAACTAAAAGTACATATACTAAGACAATCAGAATTCCAGCCAGGGAATACCCATTTCTATATCACTATTGCCTAACCAATCAGATGTGGTTTAAATCTGAACCAAGGTCAATCACAATTGGCTGGTATTTGTGCTAACTAAAAGTACATATACCCAGGCAATGGGAATTCTGACCAGGGAATTCCCATTTCTACATCACTATTGCCTAACAAAAATACAGCAGATCATATGTCCCTTTTAAACCTGAGCCAAGGGCCATCCCGAGTGGCCTGTATTTCTGCTGCTAACTAAAAGTACATATACCCAGGCAATGGGAATTCTGACCAGGGAATTCCCATTGCCCATCAATAATACAGTCAATCATTTCTATATTGCTATAACTTGCAAGCTGTTAAATAACTGATTACACAAGGCAACAATTTGTTGAAAGTTTCAGTTGCAGGAGATTCTTTTCACTGTTTTTTTTTTACTATTTTTGATTTCAAATATGGAAACAATTTTCTTGTGTATGCTCTAGTTTTCATGCAATTTGCAGCTAAATAAACTGCTTACGCATTTCTCGTAGAAATAGGGACATCTAATTTTGTTTGTCTTTTTCTCTCAAATTTGATCATGGCTACAAGAAGACATCAATGTGTGAACAATCCAAGTGTTTTCTGCTATATTTGTGGATAATTCACACTTATTCGTCAGAGGCGCAATATTACATTTCCTTGTGAAGCAAGCCTATAAAGCAGAGTTTTTCAACCGGTGTGCCATGAAGCTTCCATGGGTTTGCCGGGGTACACTAGTGTACCATGAAGCTTCCATGGGTTTGCCGGGGTACACTAGTGTACCATGAAGCTTCCATGGGTTTGCCAGGGTACACTAGTGTACCATGAAGCTTCCATGGGTTTGCCAGGGTACACTAGTGTACCATGAAGCTTCCATGGGTTTGCCGGGGTACATTAGTGTACCATGAAGCTTCCATGGGTTTGCCAGGGTACACTAGTGTACCATGAAGCTTCCATGGGTTTGCCGGGTACACTAGTGTACCATGAAGTTCCATGGGTTTGCCGGGGTACACTAGTGTACCATGAAGCTTCCATGGGTTTGCCTGGGTACATAGTGTACCATGAAGCTTCCATGGGTTTGCCTGGGTACACTAGTGTACCATGAAGCTTCCTTGGGTTTGCTGAGTGTTGAGGATGGTTGATCATCATCTTATATTTCTATTCTATTACTTTAATATTTTTTGTTTCAATTAAATATTTTATCAACCATACGACGATCAGATGAATAAAAATAATGAAACAACACCAAGTGCAGATTTCTCATTGATGCATTAATGAAGTTTCTAATGGTTTTATCTACATTTGTGTTTGTGATGATTAAAAACCTTTAGAAATAAAATTACTTTGTTTTCTTTTACACTTGTAGCACGTTTTCACTATTCCTTTTCTTTTAAAATTTAAATGATTAAATAATTATATGCTTATATACAGATGGTGTACCTTGATTAATGTATTGCCCAGCTCACTGTGCCGTGAGATGAAAAAGGTTGAAAAACTCTGATATAAAGTGCACTTTGGATTTACTCTTGGTGACCAAGACAAGGAATCGGCTCCTCATACGGTATGTCATATGATTCTGGAAGTTGGTAAACCAAATATTGTCAATGATCCAATTGTCAGTAAAGAAAAACAAGATCTGTGATGGCTCCCGATTACGACAAGAAGATTCCCGAGTCAGACAAGAAATACATGAAGAAGGCCGGAGGGCACATCAGCCAAAACGTTGTACAGATAACAATGAAGAAGAGGACAATAGTCCGAATAATCCAAATAATACTAAAAAAACAAGATATTCTTAAAACCTAAAGATGACAATTGTGTTATTAATTATTATCAGATGGGATTTTGAAATAAAATCTTTAAAAAAAAAAGAGAGGATTTGGTCGTTTAACAAAATAATAATTTTTTGGCAGTTGAAAGGCATCGATCCAACTCTACTCCTTCCTAACTGTTAAGAGATTGATTTTTTTTTTTTGCTAAGATGAGCACCACACCTACCATCAGCTCCCCAGGTTGTAAAGAAGTTGGTTTACCTCATAATAGAGTACCTGCCTAGGAATAACAAGGTTCCAGGTCTGATGATACTGGTCCTCGCCAACTCAGTGCATGAGTAGCACATAGTGAGTAATCTGATCTGTGCAGTAAAGTGGGGAGTTGATAGTATGTGTAGCGCTCCACCTCAGAAAAAAAAAATATATCAATCTCCCTGGTCTAGCACTAGTGAAAAGGGGATAGACTCCCTCACTGTCCAGCTGATACAAACAATAGGTTACTCTGCCAACTTAATTTTTTTTTAACAACTTCAGGTAAAATAGAGAAGATTGGGGTGCTTGCCTTGGTGGACAACCAGTCTAGGAAAAGGATAAGACTAAAATTAAAAACTAGGAGCTGGAGTCTTTAAAGCAGCCAGACATTTTCAATTTTGTTTTGGCAATTGCAGTGAACAATGCCAAGAGACTCGTTTTCTCATGTCCTTTAACCAACAAAGGAAAACGGAATTAGTGATTTTCCTTCTTCCTCACAAAGTCAATTCATTCACTCTCTTATGGACTCCAACACATGGACACACCAGTGGGCCATGAGCTGAAAAAGGTTGGGAACCCCTAGTCTAGAGGACCTACTAAGAGTGATGGCTGATAGGGATGGATAGCACGACAGAGTAAAAAGAATCTATGCTGTAGGCATACCTTGATGATGAAATTACTTAATTACAAGGCAAGATGAGAGAAAATGCAGGTGAGAAAGATTCTATTATGAAAATCCTTTCTCTCCTAATGTCTTGTTTATTAAATGGTCAACAACTCAAGACAATTTTCTACTTCCTGACAAAATCTGTTTTCTCCCCCCCCCTCAAAGACAATCTTTATTTTTTGACACTCTCTCTCTCTCTCTCTCTCCAAAGAGATTTCCCAACCAAGAAAGAGTGTGATATGGAAACAAGTGGACCCCCCCTCTCTCTCTCTCTCTTTTCCACATTGTCTTTGAGACAATAAAACACATACTTCCTGAGAAAATGTATCTCCCCACCCCTCAAAGACAATCTTTAGTTCTTTTTTTCTCTTCTTTTCTTGTCTGTCTGTCTGTCTGTCAGATTGTCTTTGAGGCAATAAAACGCAGATTTTGTCAAGCGGAAGTAAAATAGTCTTGAGAAAATGACCATTGTAAGCAGAGCTGAAACGTGAGTGGCACTTTAGTGGAGAATAAAGAGCAATTCTCTCTGGAAGAGAGAGAGAGAGAGAAACAGACAGACAGAGAGAGGGGGAGGAAGGAGAGTGGTGCACTTGTTTCCATATGAATTATCACTCTTTTTCAGTGGAAAATGTATTGAGAGAGAGGGGGGGTCCACTTGTTCGCATATGGATTATCACACTCTTTCTTCGTTGGAAATTGTCTTGGAAGGTGAGAGAGAGAGAGAATGAAGAAATAAATAGGGGAGTCCTCTGTGTGTGTGTGTGAGAGAGAGAGAGGAGAGTGAGGGAGGGAGAGGTCCACTTGTTTCCATATAGATTATCCACTCTTTCTTCGTGGAAAATGTCTTCTTGCGTTGGAAAATGTATTGGAGGTGTGAGAGAGAGAGAGAGAGAGAGAGAGAAGAGAGAGAGAGAGAGCAAATTAAGAACTCAAGACTCCTCTTTATGATCTAGTCAAGAGTGTCACTAGTGTCCAGGTCTGTTTACAATGTTCAACGACTCAACACAATTTTTCTTCTTCCTGACTAAGTCTGATTCTTCACTTCTTTCTTTTTAGTTTTTATAGGAAATTGTTTTCCTGCTTGACTTACACGCTAGTCATTTTGTTTTTAATACATGGAATAATTCATTTATATTGTTATTACTATTATTACCTATACTAGCAAATATATGCACCCTCTGGGTGCAAGTATTTTAGTTAAATTAATAAAATATCATATTAAATTAGAAAGGCTAATGAAACTGAATGAGAATGTAGATAAAAAGATTTTGAACAGAGGGTATGATAAAAATAGAACAACTGAAACTATTCTTCCATCATCTCGTCTTTCATTGTAAATTTTCCTAATTAAATTTAGTTAAAATAGGAAGTAAAGAATAAAATTACAGTTATTTTTTCTTGTTAAGGATTTCTTTAAGATTTATTGAAGAGATTTTTGATCATATTCAATAAGATAAAACCAAACAATTAGAAATCAATAATACTAAGCATATATTTATTAAAATCAAATTTTTAAGATCAATATGCAAATTAGCCTTCCCATTCACACTGTAAACCTCTATTTTGTTGTATATATAAATACAATTGCATGTTATTAGTATGTAGATATGTTAACAATGTAAGTAATGTAAACAATTTTATTAATAATTGAGGTTTAAATAAAAAAAAATCATGGAGAATATGATGTAAATAACTAAAGGAATTGTGACTTGATAGTAATATAGTTTCGGTTACAGACAGACAGACACACAATCTCCATTATAATAAGATATATATTAAAATAAAATAAAAAAATATATTTATTGTTATAGTTATTATTATTATTGTTGCTACTAAGTCATGCTATTAATATTTTAAACTGTTTAAATGGTAAAGTAAACATATGAAATAGCAGAGGTGGTCACCACTAGAATAGGCTCAGTTCTAATTAGTGATCAACCTCCACACATCTATCATATGTTGTATGTGTGTGTGTTTAATGTTATGTAATAAATATAATTATAACAATAATAATAATAGTCTACTTCCACTTATATATATATATATATATATATATATATTAGACTTCGATTCAATTACTTCGGCTGTCAGCGTTCAGAAATATATATATATATATAGGCATTTGAAACATTTTTCACCTGATGATTGCATCGCATGAAACCAATATGGTCGTGAATGATCCTTTGTCACCAAATAAATAGATATGTAAAACCTTTATATATTTATCTTATTATATTATATAACAGCTCTATTTTATATTGAGCACTCTACCAATAATACTGCCTTTGGCACACCATTCCAGCAAAAGCTGAAACGGTGACCATCTAACAATATACTATATATATATATATATATATATATATATATATATATACACATTTCTTGGTTTCCATTCTTGGTTAAACATCTCAAAAGCAAACAAAGCTAAATAAGATTATTTTATTTTTCATTGTTATTTTTAGTCTTTTATTTTTTTTTATGTTGGTATATATATATATATATATATATATATATAGGCATTTGAAACATCTTCACCTGATGATTGCATCGCATGAAACCAATATGGTCGTGAATGTTCCTTTGTCACCTAATAAATAGATATGTAAAACCTTTATATATTCATCTTATTATATTATATATATATATTATATATATATATATATATATATATATATATATAATAATTATGGCCTAGTTGGTGGCTGGAATAATTGCATAATTTTTATATGAGTGCAAAACTGTTAGGATTGTGCCTGGGTAAAATGCTGGAATTTCACAGGCTGATTTTCAAGGCAGGGAAATATTCCCCAATTGGAAAATAAGTAAAACCTGATCTTTATAGCCGATTCAGTAAATAACTTGAAAGAATATAAGTATCAGTTGTGTTGCAAAGAGAAGAGAAGACGTATTAGCAGGCTGAAGAATTCCCCAAATGATAACGATTCTTTGAGACATTTCAAGTACAAAAAGGCCAGGAAAGATAACAAATGGTACCAGTTCTTCATGTGAAGACTCTGCAGAGATTTTCAAATGTCAGGAGATCTAAATAATGTGCAAAGATGCCTGCCTGCCTAGCGCCACCACTCTCCCTCATACGTATATGTGTGTGTGTGTATATAGGGGAGAGTGTGTGTGTATATATATATATATATATATATATATATATATATATACACACACACACACATGTATAAGGTAGAATGTATATGTGTGCATATATATATATATATATATATATATATATATATATACATATATATGTATATATACACACACATATACATTCTCCTTATATATGTGTGTGTATATATATATATATATATATATATATATATATATATATAGCTATACTTTCTTAGTGTAAGAATGGTATGGGGCATTTTGAAGAAGAAACAGATGGGGAAAATGAAATAATTCTGAAAATTTTCCCAAACTTGAATAAATGAAATGAGACTTGAAATTGCATAAAATGTTTGTATAAACCTCAAAACATACACGCTTGATGTAGAAATTATTCAACCCTAAAAGATTTTAAAGAAAAGAAAAAAAAAAGAAAAGAAAAAAAAGGTAGACTTTATGTGCTTACCAATTTTATGCTATACTTAGGGAGGTGTGTGGTCTAATGATAACTGTCATAGGCACAACGAGATGAGTTCAAATCCTGGATGAGGTTATTTGCATTTCACATAGTGCTAATACCCTTTGGACCACAGCAGCAGTGTGGAGAGGGGCGTTCTGTTGCTTGTGTAACAGCAAATCCTCCATATCAACCCGCCCAGGCTACGTAGTTTAAAAAAGAAAGAAAAAATGTGGACACTACGCCATTGTTTTTCACAGACAGAAGGATGCCAACAAATACCCTTGGGAAAGGTATGACCACTCTGGGTCAGGGTGGAACTCAGAGTAATGACAATGAAGGGGTACTCCACAACTCAAATCTCACCATTAGATGCAGTTTAGTGAACATTATTAATTGTTTCTCCCACCTCCCAACACCAATCAATCTGTGAAGATTTGATGTCACTAGGGATGGATGGTGAGAAAGAGTCAAGAGAATCCATGCTATAAGCATAATTTGATGGTGATACAATTCAGTAATGAAAGCAACATCTCATGACTAAGCGATAACACTGCTGGAGAAGCAAGAACGAACTTATAGGTGATGTTCCCAGTGGAAATCAGTACATGGGCACACCAACGCAGGCCATCCAGCAAAGATGTACATTAATCAGCTCTGTATGGATGCTTGATGCTGTGCAGAGGACCTTCCCGAGGGCAACGAATGATAGGGATGGTTGGCGAGAGATTGTCATGGATATCTGTGCTACTAGCACGACATTTATCAAATGTCTATCAAAGTCTTCATATTTGACCAGATTAAGATTTACCAAAGGGATTATCTCTTAATCCTCATTTAGGCCAATTATCTAATCAAGATTAAAGGGATTAAAAACCACCAGATTACAAATCTCACTGAATATTAGAAAATTGCGCGAAAAAAAGGAAAAAAAAAAAAAAAAAATGTCAATGTTGAAGGTAATTAGTCAAAATTCAGCTTCGGTAGAGCATTCGGCTAGAAACCACAAGGTTCCTAGTTTGATACCGGTCCTCGCCAACTCAGCGTATGAGTAGCACAGGGATCTGTGTGGTAAAGTAAGGAGCTGATGGTAGGTGTGGCGCTCTACCTCAGATGCTAAAAACAATCTCCTTGGTCTAGTGCTAGTGAAAAGGGGATAGACTCCCTTGCTGACTGGCTGATACCGACTTTAGGCCGCCCCGTCGACTTTACTTTATAGGCAGAATAAGACTGTTCAACAAACAGAGAGGCACAGCGGAAATACCGCCTACATTTTAAACTGTCACCTGTTCGTTTGTTTGTTTTACAGCATATCAACACTTTTCAGTTGGTTGATTGATTTTAACGGCATATTAACCTGTCGGGGTTATGTCATGCCTAACAGTTAGGAAGTAATATATGTTGTGTATTTATATTTATACTTTTTTAGTAATTGGTTTTAACTATGTATTAGCATCATTGGGGATCATGTTGTATGGTATTGATTAGGTTCATGTCTATATTCTATGGTATAATTTTATTTCCCTAAAAAGGACAGAATGTCTTCTATGTTGACATTTTCAAATAGATCTTTCATATGGTTTGCATTAAAATAATGGTTTCTGATGTGAGCAAAAAACCTGCATTCCATGAATAGGTGTTTGACATGTTTCACACTGTGGTGGTTGTTCTTGTTTGAGAATATAAGAGTGCGTTAGTCTTGTGTGACCAATGCGTAATCAGGACACAATGACTTGTTCATTTCTAGACTTTCTTAAAGTTGGTCTCCAGCCTCCCAAAGTGGGTTTGATTAAGAAGAGTTTATTGTGGATGTTGTTATTCCAGTGTTGTTGCCATTTTGTATGAAGGAATCTATTAATTTTAGGTTTCAAGTCAGTATATGGAATCTTGAATTTGTCGGGGATCAAATTTTCAAACACTTTTCAGGTCTTTTAATACCGAACCAAGTCATTTTGATATCCGGTTGTTTACAGTTCAGAGTTTTCCTTCTCCTAGATTGGTTACCTAGCAAAGATTAAAGTCTGCCCTACCATTTTACCCATAGCTGGAGAAAGATCAGTTGGATTCATACCTTTCCCAAGGTATTAGCGCTATGTAAAATGCAAACAGCCTTGTTGAGGATTTGAACTCTGGTTGACAAGTCCTTTTTCTATGACTAATCATTACACTACACTCCTCCATATATATATATAATATATATATATATATATATATATATATATATGTGTGTGTGTGTGTGTGTGTGTGTGTGTGTGAAGTCTTTGACTATCCCCGAGAAAGAGGATTCAAATTACCGCCTTGCTGCCTAACTAAATACTCTGGCTTCCTATCAGCAGAAACCTGCAGCAAGGGAAGATAACTCTTCTAGACCCCACAAATCCAAACAGGGCAGACAATCACTACAAAACCATTGAAGTCCTTGCTAAAGACTTTGAAAGTGTTTGAATTAAAAAGAAGAAGAAGAAAAACCCATGCCCTGGGGGTCCCCATTAGTAATCTGACACAAATCTGTTGGCCTCACATCTTGAGGAGGAGGAGGAGGTGTCCTTGAATTACTCAATAACAAAATTGACAAATTGGAGGGAAAAAAAAAAAAAAAAAAAAAAAAAGAAGATATTTGGCAAATTATAGTAAGATTGATTTTGTCAAACTAATTTCCTTATCTTTGTTGTATGAAACCCGCCCACACACGCACCTCAATGTTTTCATAAATATACTCGGTGACCTTTGTAAAAAAAAAAACAACAACAAAAAACGCAAAAAACCCGGACAACAAAAACTTTAAAAAAATCATATACAACAAAATTAGGGTGCTCTTCCAATATGTGATCTACTATTTATGGCATGTGATCTACTAGAAAAAAAGAAGTTAGGGTTAGGGTAGGGTTAGGGTTTAGGGTTAGTTTAATAGGAAAATAATGGGTAGTTAATGGGTAGATCACATATTGGAATGTAAACAACTCAGTAGATCACATATTGGAAGAGCACCAGAATTAGTTTGTTCAATTGAGTGATTTAGTACAGTGGTTCCCAACCTTTGGCCAAAATGAGCCACAGCAAATTTGCAGGTGGGCCAAGGAAATATTATAATTCTATATGATTTCAGAGCATACTCTTTATATACAAAATCCAATCATATATGTGGGAAATTATATTTACTAGAAAATAAGATGTCAACTAATTCATGGTAGGGGAGAGTGGGGAGAGATTTACACCCCTGATACGCCCCTATATTATATAAAATGGAAATATTTTTTTTTACTATTTAACCTATAGCTGGAGGTTGAGAAGGAGATAGACTCCCTCGTTGTCTGGCTGATACCAACTTTAGGCCACCTTGATGATTTTACTCTTTTTTTTTTAAACATCAAAACATCAGTAAATTCCAGGAAAAACAAAAACAATTCCCAGAGAGGATGGGGGAAAAAATGGGAAAAATATTGTGATAAAAACAAGGGAGACAAGAAAACTTTAATATAGTAGAAGTTTTTTAATAAATTGTAGGGTTTTTATTTATGATCTGGGAAAACAACTAAAGCCATCTAACTCCTACCTTGTAACCTATCCTGTGTAATTCATTTCTAAGAAACTATTGAAATGTATTTACAGTTAGCTTGAAATGGGGAGGGAAGAAAAAAGAAAAACACTGGGATGCATGGATATGATTTTAGGACGCATGCTAATCAGCATCTCTGAATTAATATTTTCTTTTATCCTGGTTTTGTTTTGTTTTATGGCATATCAACCTTGGTGGGTCATTCAATGCCGACAAAGTTTTGAAATAAATTCCTTCTTAATGGATACACAATTTTTTTTTTTATAAACACATTTTTCTATTTAACCCATAGATGCGACCCTAATAGGAACTACCACTCTGGGAGCAATGGTGATGAAGGGGGTGCTCTACATTCCTCAGACCTCTAGAACTGGAACCTCACTATCAGATAGATTTTAACGTCATACCCAGGATATGAAGACCCTCAGCCACCACCTTCTAGCACGTATATGATAAACTAAAATTACATTTCATATTCTCATCTTCTTCACGGTTATGAGAGTATCTTGGTCAGCCTCAGAACTTTTCAGCCCACCCTTATACATATATAATTTACATTTGATTGAAATTCTTTCTTCATCCACCCCCTCCTGTTACACCCCGGGGCTAAAGTTTCACTCTTTGGATTTGTAATTACTCCTCTGGGAATCAAATGACTCTTTTTAGTAGAATAATATTTGGATAATTGGTTTGGGGTCTTTAGCTTTGCAAATAATATCAGTTGCTTTTAGGAAAGGAAAACATTTTGGCAGTGTTCATAGAATTCATATCAGAATTGTTTAAAATAAAAGTGAGAAAAGGTATCAACTTCTACTAGGGTGGATATTATCCTTGTACCCCACTTGTACTAGGTTAGGCACAAGGCCTTATTAACGTGGGACCACCTACAAGCCGAGACTCATTGGTGGTGGGTTTAAAAATTGCGTCTATCCCCTCGACATTCCCCCTCAAGGGGGGCGCCTCAGGCACTGGGCAATAAACCCAGCCCTGCCCCTTTAAATCGAGGGGGCAGGTGTTGCCGGGGGGAGGGATGGTCCCCTGGGATCGACGCTCGTGATTTTAACCCGGGGCGGGCACGTACACCCGACCCCGTGTCAAAAGTTTTGCAATGTTTTGGTAAGTCCTACTTGCAGTGTGTTTTGTTTTGTTTGTTTGTTTTTTAAGGACTAAAGTGGAGTGTTGCGTGTCATGGACTGCTCAGCCACCTGGGTTCCATCCTTAAGCATCACGGATCGCCAACCACGAATAACAGGTGGCCCAATTCAAGGAGTCACGGACTACTCAGCCAATAAGATCCCATTATCAGGCTTCACAGGCAACTGCCGTTGTCAACAGGTTACCCCATTGGGGAAGGGGCCTTACCCTTCTGCAGAAGGTAATATGTGCTAGAAGGCAGTGGCTGAGGGTCTTAATGTCCTGGATATAATGTTAAACTCTATCTGATAGTGAGGTTCCAGTTCTACAGGTCTGAGAAACGTAGAGCACCCCCTTCATCACCATTGCTCCCAGAGTGGTAGTTCCTGTTAGGGTCGCATCTAATGGTTAAATAGAAAAATGTGTTTATAAAAAAAAATCTATCTGCATCTAATGGTGAAGTTCCAATTCTGAAGAGTGTGGAGTACCCCTTCATCACCATTACTCCCAGGTCCACTCTGACATGAAGTGGTAGTACCTGTTAGGGCACCACCTACGGGTTAAATAGAACAAAATGAGTAAACAAAAAATATGTTTAAAAAAATTAAGTTTAAAAATTTTCAGTAACCATCAAGAATGAATAAAAACATCTTTGGCATAAAATAACCCACAAAGGGTTGAGATGCCGTAAAATCCAACCGACCAACAACAAATAATTTATATTCATATGATTTCAAGTATAATTTTTAAACATGTCTATTTTACTCATAGATGGGGAACCTAACAGATACTACCACTCCACAAGTGGATCTGGGAGTAATTGGAACAGAGAAGGCTCCAGAGTTGTCAGAATTCTAGAAATTGGAGCCACAACACTGTATGTAATTTAGTGCCATACTTGGGACCCCCCCCCCCCCAAAGTGTCCCACTCCGGGTCAGAGTATATCTGGGAGTAATGGTGATAAAGAGGTACTCCATACTTTCCAGAGCTCCAGAATTGGAACTTCCCCATCAGATAGAGTTCAACACATACCCAGGACACTAAGACCCTCAGCCACTGCCTTCTAACACATATTACTGAAGAATAAGTTCCAATTACCATCGAACTGGGAAGACAAGGCAACAAACGATTGTAACTCAAATACAAACTCGATTGCTACAAAGTCCACTGCAAAATGACAAAGTATATATAAGACTCCACAATGTCATTCAGATCAAGCAGTCAAGCAGCCAATCAGAACTCAAGGAGTGGAATCACCCAAATCACCCAGATTCATGAATGGATCATTCTTGATTCCTATTTATACTAGCTGTTTTGGACATTGCTTGGGTTCTACTTAGCTGCTGTTATTAAAACCAACAGTAGACTAACTGACTTCAATATGGCGCTGCGAACAGGATTCGAACCTGTGAGGGAATATCCCATTGGATTTCGAATCCAATGCCTTAACCACTCGGCCATCACTGCAGAAGGGTAAGACCCCTCTCCAATGGGGTGACCGGTGGATCTTGTCCCTCTATAGGGGGATACAGTCAGTACATTCTAAGCCGCACTGACAAGACAGGAAGAAAAAAAGAAAAAAAAGAAAAGGATTTTTTTTCATTGTGTTTTTCAAAAAGTTTTTGTCAAAATAATGTTTATGTGAAAAAATTTAAAAAGTTATAAAATTTTTAGTGTCGATTTAATAGTGGCATCACGTCCGTCCGGTGTAGCATAAAACATACACGACAAACAACAAAGAATTTATTTACATCACGTAGACAAAAGAAGAAATCTTTACACGGATTTTAAGAAAAACCTTTGAAGTTTCTTTTTTCAACAGATTCTATTTGCGGAGAATAATCGCTATGAAAGAATGACAAAGAGAAAATATGCGGCTTTAAGAGGGGGGGGGGCTTTAGGAAGAAGAAAATAGACAAAAAAAAAGGAATGTAGTTGGCATACGTGTATATTGTTAAAATTCTCATATTTGAATACAACTTTAAACTAGAAAAAACAGCACATTGTAGCGAAATCTTCATTAGGGCAATACACTTGAAATGTTCTTAGAAAATAAAGCAGTTTCCAGTTTAGTTTGCAAATGAATTATATTTTGCAGTGAGATTCATTTGAGCTAAATGTCATTTTTAATTGTCAAAATTCTTGATATAAAGGTTTGGTTTGGTTTGGTCTGTTTTACGGCATATCAACCTCAGTGGGTCATTTAATGTCGATAAAGTTTTGAAATAAATCAATTCTTAATGGATACTCATTTTTATAAATACATTTTTTCTATGTATCCCATAGATGGACCCTAACAGGTACTACACTTGGGTTCAGAGTGGACCTGGGAGCTATGGTGATGAAGGGGTGCTCCACATTCACCAAATCTGGAACCTCACAATCGGATAGAGTTTAATGTCATTCTCAGAACATGTAGACTTTCAGCCACCGCCTTCTAGCGCCTATATGATAAAAAGAGTTAGGGTTGCCATAAGGGCAATAGGGTTGGGAAAATCATATAGGTGCTAGGGCTTGATGTGACCAGCTTATTGATCAGAGGGGACCTTTCCGTCCACCCGTCTAGCCCAAGTAAGAGCCAAAATGGGGTATTGCATTTCATGGACTGCTGAACCACCTGGGTTCTATCGTTAAGCATCACGGGTCACCACCCACGGCCAACAGGTGGTCCCATTGGGAGAGTCTTACCCTTCTAACGCCGCAGCCAACAGACTGGATCGTTGTAAGAAATGAACGCAGTGACAGGAGTTCCAAGTGCTAATGCTCTACCAGAGATGCTGATAGGTACGCATCCCTGAGGCAGTAATATCATATCCATGTGTCCCAGTGTTTTTCTTTTTTCTTTCCTCACCATTTCAAGCTATCTGTAAATGCATTTCAATAGTTTCTTAGAAATGAATTACACAGGATAGGTTACAAGGTAGGAGTTAGATGACTTTAGTTGGGACCCATAAATTTTCCCAGGGACTCATTCAAAGCAAATATGTGTGTCCCAGGATGCACTAAATCAAAAAGCTTTCAGCATCACTGCTCTACAGGGCTAATAGTTTGACCTTTCAGTAGCTGATGCCATGTTTTTATTTATTCTTAGCCCATTTTTGATTCCGCCACGGGGAGAGACCGAACCCGGGAGAGACAATAACACGTCTGCTCCCCTTGAAATATGGATCGCATCTGCTTTAACTAAACTATTATCACGTGTTTGTCATGGTGCACAATCGCGTGCTTCTAAGGGGTCTAAGTTTATCAACTGTCCACCAGGTGATAGTCCATAGACTCCCTGATTTTAGATTAACAGACCTTAATTAAAATATTTCTAGCTACAGGTTTGTTCACAATTTATAACTTATCATACATTGTAACACTATTTGACTCATAGCTGGAGGAGTGAGGAGATTCATACCTTTCAAAAGTGTATTAGTACGAAAATAATACCTAACTTTAAAATAAGACCTTGCGTGATTTTTCAGGATGATTTTTGTTGGATTTTGTGTAAAGTATTCAGCTCTGTTACAAGATGAATGCAAGACTAAAACTAGAGTTTGGTAGGTGGCTTATATGGAGCTTTGGGTTGTTCCATTATGAACTCAGGCAAGTTTACTTCCTGGGTTCTGATTGGCTGATGGTTTTCAGGGTGAGTAAAGACATGGATAAGTACCCACTCTTCAGCCATCACTTTGCACTATGCCAGCAGCATGCAAGGACTGTATTTAAGTTACAGCTTGCCTGTTGTTCTCGTCTGCTAACTCGATGGTAGTTAGAATCCCACTGCGACGGTGAGTATCATATTGTTTCTATGATATCTGGGGATAAATTTTAAAATAAGCCCTAGTTGAGAGCAGCAGAGAGACAAAAAAAAGTAAACATTCTTTGCAATTCCATCATACAATGCAAATGCTCAACATCCCCCAAAAATAAGCCCTAGTGTTATTTTGTGGAGTGAAAATGAATATAAGCCCTGTTTTATTTTTGGGGAAACATGGATCACTACAGATTAAGGTTTTTCCTTAACTGTAACATGTTTCCCTTGTATTAGGAAAATTTAGCAATGAAAGCAGATTAAATATCAGTTGGTCTATTTTTTGTTTTGTTATACCCCTATCTGTTTCAAATCATTTTATCTGCATTCTTATTTAGTTTCATAAGCCTTTCTAATTTTGTATTTTGTAAAAATACATCTATAAGATGCTTGAGGGGAAAGTCATCAGCGTTGTTGTATCCTTGGGATCATTGGAAATTTCTGGTCTTTCAACAACGTATTTCCTCGCCCAAGGGACCAATCGGGGTTGATCAAATCCCGACCCTTCCCTCTCGGCATATGACCTCGCCTCTTGATGACCATAGTTTTATTGTACTGGTCACCTGACCTCCAGCCAATGGCAATAGAGCTCTCCTTATTTATATTACATTCATTTTATTACTCGAGTTTGGTCTTACTACCAGGAAGAACGGTTGTTGTAAGTTTTTTTTGTTTTTGTTTCCCTTTTTTAATTTTATTTTACCCCCCCCTCTTTATAATATCTTATGACATTACTATTTGCATTTGGAGGGTGTATATATTTGTGAGTTGAGAAAAAAGATAATACTGTGCAAGAATTGTGTGAATATTGAGTTATTTTTTTGGTGGGGAGGGGTACAAACAACTGATTTATTAAATGAGAATGACTTCATTTTTCTTTGCAATTATTTCATTAGATAAAGATTGTTAATTGCAATTAAAATTGAAACTAATAACAGACTCGAGCAAACATTTTAGGTTTAAAGGTCACATAAAAAATTTACTGTCTACAAATGAGGACACATTCTATAAATATTTTGTATATCTACAACCAAAATCGAAGCTTTAAACTTTTTAGTTAAATCTTGGTTTGGTTGGTTGGATTTTACAGCATGTCAACCACTTGGGTTATTTTCTGCTATTGGTAATTAGGTATTCAAAAATGTATAGGTTTGGTTTGTTTTACGGCATATCAACCTCAGTGGGTCATTTAATGCCAATAAAGTTTTGAAATAAATTCATTCTTAATGGATAACAAATTTTGTTTATCAACTCATGTTTTTCTATTCAATCCATAGATAGGACCCTAACAGGTACTACCACTTCGGGTCAGAGTGGACCAGAGAGCAATGGTGATGAAGGGGTGCTCCACATTCCCCAAACCTCTAAAACTGGAACCACCATCAGATAGAGTTTAACGTCATTCCCAGGACATGTAGACCCTCAGTCACCGCCTTCTAGCACCCATATGATAAAAAAGGGTTGGGGCTTGCCATAAGGGCAATAGGTTGGGGCAATCATATAGGTGCTAGGGCTTGACGTGACCAGCCGATTGTAGCCCAAGATAGGGCCAAAGTGGAGTATTGCAAGTCATGAACTACTCATCCATGGGTTCTATCCTTAAGCATCACGGGTCGCCACTCACGGCCAACAGGTGGCCCCATTGGGGGAGTCTTACCTCTCTGCAGAGGTGCAGTCCGTGCATTCTAACACCCCAGCTGACAGGGCGGTTAGTTAAATCTTAGTCTAAAATTAACTGTATAAGGTGTGTCAAAAAAGTATTGAGATTTTTGTACTTTTTGACACACCTTTGTATTCTGAAAAAACAATGTTCCATTCATTCTTCATTTCTATCTTGGTAAATACAACTTTAAACTTAGTACTTTGGTCACGTCAATCCCTAGCACCTATATGATTGCCCCAACCCTATTGCTCTTATGGCAAGCCCCAACACTTTTTATCATATCAGTGCTAGAAGGCAGAGGCTGAGGGTCTTCATGTTCTAGGAATGACGTTATCTATCTGATGGTGAGGTTCCAGTTTTGGAGGTTTGGGGAATTTGGAGCACCCCTTCATGCTCCCAGGTCCACTCTGACCCGGAGTGGTAGTATGTGTTAGGGCCCAATCTATGGGTTAAATAGAAAAATATGTTTATAAAAAAATTGAGTCTCCATTAAGAATGAATTTATTTCAAAACTTTATCGGCATTAAATGACCCACTGAGGTTGATATGCTGTAAAACCAAACCAAACCAAATATTACAACGATAACCATTACAGGACTAGCGCCTCCTAAAATTGCATAGGTAGAAAAAAAATGAAGTAAAATAAAATCCTCAGCAAAAAGAAAGTTTCAATTTGTTATCCTAATTATCAACAGAGCAGAAATTTCATTACTTATCAATAACAATTAGTCCCAAGGGTTGAAAAACAAAACATATATATATATATATATATATATATATATATATATATATATGTGTGTGTGTGTGTGTATCAAGACCTTGAGTAGTTCCATTATCAACAAATAACCATCTAATTGTACATTAAAAAATAATATATAATTTGATCGCCTTGGGGGCTGAGAGGGGGAGGGGGCTTAGGGGAGAGGGCAGCTCAAAACTGTCAATGACTGTGTGTGTGGGGGGGGACACCTCAGTTCTTTTCAAGGTCATAAGATCTTGTTACTTTCAAATAACAATTAGAGCAGAGTTATTTACTAAGCTTAGCTTAAGTGTGGCATAAGGCCAAAATTATGGGGCGCCCAGTGAGAATCAAACTCACAATGATCTGCTAATCTAGCTCACCTGAATCGCTCCAAAAGAATTCATGCACTTTTTACACTGGCACTGCATAAGCTTCGGTTTGTGTGTGGCTCCTCACGTTAAAAAGACCTTATGTCAATTCGCATGGTGGAAGGTCAGGAATATGACTACTTCTGGCTTTGAGCCACATCTAAGCTAAGCTTAGTAAATAATTATATTATGCTATTTGTCTGTATTTATGAGATGAGGCTTGTTGTGAATAATTTTGATGTTTCAGACTGTTGTCCTCATCTTTATTGTGGTATGTATAAAACAAACTTTCAGCTGCTGTATTCCCTGGCCTTCCTATTTTTTGTGTATCCGAGCATAGTAATGAACAGTTAAACTTTATAAAACAATCTCCCAGGTTGGGTTATTACTATGCTCGGATACACAGGGAACACCTGAGGAAGGACGGAGGATACAGTGTCCAAAACATTGTGTTTATCCATTCCACAATAAAAGATGAGAACAACAGTCTGAAACATCAAAGTTAGTTCATGCCTTTTAGTGTCCAACATGATTTCTCTGTGCCTAAAATATTGAGCATCAACATCAACACATGGGAGGTTGGTGCAGAAAACCGAGTGGCCTGATGCCTCATCGTCAGACAAGGGACGAAAAGGAAAAAAAAAAGGGAGGAAAGAAGCCATACAGAAAAGAGAGCCAGAAGGAAGGAGAGACCACAGCAACTCCAGCAAGCATCACTGTTTGTTTGCAGTCACTGCAGGGTTAGGGTTGGATAGGTAACCAGTCTAGGAGAAGGTAAACTCTGAATTCAAACCAGTATGTTTTTGAAGGAGCCTAGTGTAATTGTTATTGCTGACAAAAATTAACTCTGCGACTAGAGTTGAAATATTGGATAAGGCTATTTGCCTTTCACATAGCACTAATACCCTTGGAAAGGTATGCATCCAACTATTTTCCTTCCAGCTATGGGTAAATAACTCCAGCAAGCATCACTGTTTGTTTGCAGTCACTGTACCAGAGATTGCCATTCAAAAATTGGCCTGTTCAGCCACTCATGCAGATGCAGTTATAAAAAAAAAAAAAAGAAGAAAGAAATGGACAGTACACTATCGTCTTTAATAGACGGA
Organism: Doryteuthis pealeii; assembly: GCA_023376005.1. Taxonomy (NCBI): domain Eukaryota; kingdom Metazoa; phylum Mollusca; class Cephalopoda; order Myopsida; family Loliginidae; genus Doryteuthis; species Doryteuthis pealeii. The sequence goes on from CM042169.1 coordinate 50,783,944, forward strand.
AGGATGCCAACTTAAAATATTAAGCTTACATTGTATATTTAAAATTGTCTGAAGTACAAAATATAAAAAAATCCCCTTTTTTTAATCAGATTAATTCCTGCTGTGTTGTGGTTGTAAGACCAATCTTTGTATTTATAAGTGGCAAATTAATTCATATGTTTATAATTTGGAAAAGCTGAGAAAAAAGTTCCTTGTACATCTGGAACTGCGCGTCAGTAAAAAGAAATATTAACATGATTAGTGTGACGATTTATATATTTTAGTTTTATGCTAAGAACACTATCATTGAAAAGAAAAAAAGAAAAAAGAAAGAAAAAAAAGAAAAGAAAAGAAAAAAAAAAAGATAGTTGGGACTTAATAAACAATATTGTTTAGATTAACGGGAATTTAAATTGTTGAAATCAAAAAATCATTTTTATTTTTATAAACAAGGACAAAATGTTGTTTTGCAAAGTTTAAAGACAGTCAGTCTCAATTCAGTGTATTTTTTTATTTTTTATTTTTGTTGTCAACACGTGATAAGTCGGTTGGTTGGTTGGATTTTACGGCATGTCAACTTTTATTGGGTTATTTTATGCCAAAGACATCTGATTCATTCTTGATGTGGACTCAATGTTTCTAAACTCAATTTTTAAAAACTTTAAAAATAGATAGATAAGATAGATATGAACATTCTCAGATAACAAACAAACAGATATACAAGATAGATATGATGATTGGTTGGATTTTATGGCATGCCAACCCTCGTTGGGTTATTTTATGTTGAAGATTTTTTGTTTTATTCATTCTTGATGGGTATGCAATATCTTTTTTAAACACATTTTCTTTCTATTCAACCCATAGATGGAACTTTAACAGGTACTAACACTCCCAGTCAGAGTGGACCTGGTAGTAATGGCGATGAAGGGGTACTCCACACTCCCCAGAGCTCCATTTTTTACTTACCAATGCTAATACCAAGAACCACTGTCTTTAATCTGGTTAGGCAACCAGTCTAGGAGAAGGAAAACTCTGAATCAAAACCTGTTAACTCTTTACCTACCAAATTTCCCCCGTGGCTGTACCAAATTTTCTTGGTATTTTCTACCTGTATGATGGGATATTTTAAAGTACACTCTCTATTCTCCTCAGAATTCATTCTATTCAAATAAAGTCCAATTATTATTGTAATCTGAGTCCTTTGGCAAGAGCTACTGCCAGAAGCTTATGGTAGGAAGTGTGATGGGATATTTCAAAGTTCACTATCTATTCACCTCAGAACTCATTCTATTCAAATAAAGTCCTATTATTATTGTAATCTGAGTCCTTCTGCTCAATTATAATGAACTAACCACCAGTTTTTGTACTTTGCTTGTGGTATGCATAAAAAAACAGAGAGCTGCTATGAGCGGTTTAAAAAAGGCAAATAGTTAAACTCCCCCCAGGAAATTGACCTTGTGACACGTCCTGCTCGTGTGGTGTTGAGTAAATACATATGTTAAAATCTAAAATGGAGGCGTGAGGTCTAATGGTCATAGTCATAGGAAATGGACTTGTAGACCAGAGTTCAATTCTTGGACAAAGCTGTTTGTATTTCACATGGTGCTAATACTCTTGGGAAAGGTATGAATCCAATTCTCTCTCCAGCTATGGGCAAATAGTAGGGCAGATTGGGCTCTTTAACCGTGGCTAGGTAACCAGTCTAGAAGAAGGAAAACTGAATTCAAACCTGTTAAACTCTGCTTAAGAAATTGCCCTTGTGTCACATCCTGTGTGTTCAGAGGGGTTGGTAAATATATATGTTCAAATCTAATGAAAATACCTCTGAATTCAGTCATTTTTCAATATGTATTAGCTTGTATTAAAGAAAATAAAAACATTAAATTAATTGAATAAAAATTGCTGAAAAAATTTGCATACTCTTAAAAAATTTTTTAAATTAAAGAATAAATAAATAAAAAATAGAAAATAAAAATTAAAAAAAATAAAAACCTTGAAAATATTAAATTTATTTTTTTCCTCTTCTAATTAAGTCAGCTCTAAAATTTCCATGAATGGATAACAGATGTGTCAGGTATCGGAAAGGGACCCCCCCCCACACACACACACACAAAAAACAAGTGTCAGAGGATCAAATAAAAGGCACTGGTTGACCTTTCAGGGAAATTACCAGAATATAACAGTAACCTAAGAAAGGTCAAAGGGCAAAAATCAACAAAATATTTTGGTAAAAACAAGAAAACTCGTCTCAAAGAATCAATGTAGGTATTTACCCAACACATTGACACAAGGCTGTAAGTATGGATCATCTAATGAAGATCAAATTTGGTTTTCAGGATTAATGGATCTGTGAGACTAGGTTGCTAACCATTACACCATGATTAGATGACTATTAGAATCAATGTATAATAGTAAAAATGCTTCATATGAAATTTTTTAAAAAAAGTCTTATATTTTTATATATATATATATATATATATATTATGGAGATAGGATGGATGTAGTAGAATCCGACAGTATGAGGTAGGTAGAAGGACAGTGAACAAGAAATGAAAACTCAAAACTGGAAAATGGACTCGTCGATTCTAGTTCAATTCCTAGACAAAGCTGTTGGCATTTCACATAGTGCTAATACCCTTGGGAAAGGTATGAATCCATATATTCTCCCTCCAGCTATGGTTTAAATAGTAGGGCTCTTTAACCTTGGGTAGGTAACCAGTCTAGGAGAGGGATAACTCATGGCCTTGAAGGATTTGAATGACAAGGCTTGACCTGTCCTGATCCTTCCTTCCGGTGGATACCGTGAGAACCAGTAGAGAGGACCCTCTCTTTCGGTTTAGATAGTAAGTAAGTTTCAGTCAGTTAGAGACTAGCAGCCAAGCTCGACGGAAGGGTAAGTTGCGTTACACGCGCTCCCGTCTTAATCTGCGCAGATGTCTGGCTGGGGATTTAAAAATAAAGTAAGATCAAAGCAAATCGGAGTCTTGTGTTATTACCTCTAAAAATTAACAATGACACAGGGCTTCTGATAAGGAGAAATCCCCAACAGAAACCAGACCCGAAGTACCCAAGAAAGTCCAGACCTTAGAAGATTCCAGACGAAGAAGAGATGTTAGAAGAACCTAGAAGAACTTAAGATGTCAGAAGAACAGAAGAAGAATAGAAGAAGTAATGGGAAGGGTATGCAACACTGCCATTTTGAATAGACTCAAAATAAATATTTTTGAAAAAGACGAAAATAATTTTTGCATTCTGAGAGGAGCAGAAAAAATAGTTTTGACTGATAAGAATTTAAAAATTTTGCTGATTACAAATAGAAACAATGGTGGGTCATTCCCAGAGAGACATTAGATAAGAAACACAGTTTGGCCGAGTGCCCTTACCTCCCACATTGCATGCACGTGTTTAATAGATTAGATTAGATGAGACGATTGAAATGATTCAATCATTTAAAAACAATTGCAGTTCAGTAGGGCAGTTCTTTAAATAGAAATCTTTTGTTGAATTACAAAGTACAAATAGTTGGAAGTGCATGGTCTAATGGTTAGGGTTAGGGTTTTTGCCTCTCATCCCACTTAAGAGGGTGGACATTTTTATGTGTGCTCACCCACAAGTTGAAGCTCAGGGGTTTGCAGGCACAAAAAAATGTGTTGATCCCGTCAGCATCCCCCCTCCGGCACTGGGCAATAAACCCAGCCCTTCCCCTTTAAATCAAGGGGGTAGGTATTGCCTGGGGGGGGGGATAGCCCCCTGAGATCAAAGCTGTTAATTTTACCACTCAAGAGGCTGAAGCACTTGGATACAGCCCCCAAGGGGGCTTTGCTGGCTCAGTAATCACAAAAATGGTATAATGGTTAGAGTCGTAGAAAATAGAATCATACTAGTTCCAATTACCATTGAATTGGTAAGACAAGGCAGTAAGCAGTCGTAACTTAATACGAATCAGTTTTGCTGCAAATACTACTGATAATTGCCAGGTTATTTATGAAGCCTCATAACATCATACAAACCAAGCAGCCAATCATGAATCAAGGAATGGAATCACCCAAATGCATGAGTGGACTATTCTGGATTCCCATAAGTACCATTGTCTTGGCACTGGTTCAGTTGTGCTTAGCTTGTTGCTCAACCAACAGTACACTAATTCACTTCAACAGACCCAAGTTCAAATCCTGGTTCTTAAGTGAGTGCTCTATCGACTGTGCTTAACTGGCAACCATAATTTCAAGAGTTTCAGGCAGTATTAAAAGCTTCTTTTCTTTTTTTTCTAAATGAAAAGAAAAATTTAATAAATGTGCGTAATGTGAGGTTCATCATCTTGAATATAAATGGGCATTCATTTTTTAAAATCTTTTTTATTTAAAAAATTTTTTTTAACTTTAAATTATAAAATTGGAGAATTTCTTTAGATATTGAAATAGATAACTTCTTTTTCTGGCAAAATCATTTATCCCCCCCTCTCCCCTTCCACCCCCCAGACGAGACAAAGGGGAGGGGAGGGTGGAGCTTGAAGAGGGAACTTAACTGAAACAGAAAAAAAAAAAGAAAAAAGACTCCACTTTTTGTATCTCTCACCTTTTTCTATGATGCCTCAGCCAATAAGAAGAGTAGGGGAGGGAGGGTTAGGGTTGTTTTGTTTGTTTGTTTTTTGTTATTGCCCTGTGCAGAATGAGGCAAGTAAACTAAAGTTGGAAAAAAGAAAAGAAAAAAAGAAGAGCATGTTGATGGTAAGTGCAACAGAGAACAACCAGTGTGAAAAATGCAAATGGAAGAAGGGGAGGGGGTAGGGGATGGTCGGTGGGGGGGGGGGGTGCAACAGAGAGGGGGGATGGGGGAGGAGGAAATCATGTCACTGTCTCCAGAAAACATCCAGATTATGTTACACTCTTTTATTCATCACCCCCCCCCGCCATGAAAGCAGATTGTCAATGGCGGCAGTTGAAGAGGGGTGGGGTGTGGTGGGGGTGCTAGCATCATATTCTTCTAGTGGGGTAAATTTTTTAAAAATCACTATTGTTTCTGTCTTTTAAAAGATTTCATATTCTTTCAATTTACAAACAGTTTTTTTTTGGGGGGGAAGGGGGGGGGGCTTTTGTAATGCAGTAACTTTTTTTTTTCAAAGGTTGGGTTCACTCATTTTTAATCTGAGGTTAACTGCGGAGAATTTATAAAAAATGGAACAAGAATTTAGTCGTAATAAATTGTCTCTCATTATATATATATATATATATAGTTGGTAGAGCGTTCGACTAGAAACCACAAGGTTCCTGGTTCAATACCGACCCTCGCCAACTCAGTGTATGACTAGCACAGGGATCTGTGTGGTAAAGTAAGGAGCTGATGGTAGGTGTGGCACACCACCTCAGACACCAAAAACAATCTCCTTGCTCCAGTGCTAGTAAAAAGGGGATAGACTACTTCGCTGTCTGGCTGATACCGACATTAAGCCATCCCGACTATACACACACAAACATACACACACACACACACACACAGATGCTGATAGGTACGCGTCCTGCGTCCCTGACTCATAAAAATAAAAAGGGACGCAGTAAAATCATATACATGCGTCTTAGTGCGTTTTTTTTTTTTCTTCTCTCACCATTTAAAGCTAACTGTAAATATATTTCAATAGTTTCTTAGAAATGAATTACACAGGATAAGTTACAAGTTGGGAGTCAGATGGCTTTAGTTGGGACCCATAAATTTTCCAGAGGACTCATTCAAAGTAAATATGTGCATCCCAGGACACACTAAATCAAAAAGCAATTAGCATCACTACCTATATGATAAAAAAGGGTTGGGTTTTTGCCATAAGAGTAATTTGAAGAATATGGTTGAAACAATCCTATAGTTGCTAGGGCTTGATATGATTAGATGTGGCCTCTCGGACAATCCATCTAACCCAATTAAGGGCCAAAGTAAAGTGTTGCATGTCACCTGGGTCACTGACTGCTCAGCCACCATGATCCTGTCCTCATGCATTAAGGGCTGCAACCCATGGTCAACAGACAGCCCCCCCCCATTAAAAGTGGGGTCTTACATCTCTTCAGAGATGCAGTCAGCATATTCTACAATCCCAGCTGACAGGAAGAATTATTTCTTGTTTGGGCTGAGACCTTGTGTGTGTGTGTGTGTGTGAGGCCCAACACTAACTTTTTTAATGACAATCCCGAACAAAAGTTATCAACCGTCCCGAATGGGGTTTGGACTGTCCCGAAATCAAAATATAAGGCCTTTCACATAGCACTAATACCCTTGGAAAAAGGTCTGCATTCAACAATTTTCCTTCCAGCTATGGGTAAATAACAGGGCAGACTGGGCTCTTTAATCTTGGTATGGAAACTGGTCTATGAAAAGGAAAGTTCTGAATTCAAATCTGGGAAACTCCATTAAAAAAAACTGACCTTGTGTCACATCCTGTTCGTGGAAGAAGGGTTTGAGTAAATATATAAAACACAGAAGCTGATAGGTTTGCGTCCTGCACTGCTGACACACAAAAATCTAAAATGATGCAGTAAAATCATATCCATGCATCCCAGTATTTTTCTTTTTTCTTCCCTCTAACTGTAAATACATTTTAATGGTTTCTTAAAAACAAGATAAGAATTAGATGGCTTTAGTTGGGACCCATAAATTTTCCCGGGACTCATTCAAAGTAAATATGTGCATCCCAGGACACACTAAATCAAAAAGCTATCAGCATCACTAAGTATTCATCCAACAGTTTTCCTTCCAGCTATGGGTAAATAGTAGGGCAGACTGGGCTCTTTAACCTAGGTATGGAAACCTGTCTATGAGAAAAAAAATTCTGGTAAAAACTGTTTTAAAAAAATTGACCTTGTGGTGGAGGGGTTGGGTAAATACATAAAAGATGTTTTTTTTTTTTTGTTTTGTTTTGTTTTGTTTTTCTGTCAGACACAAACAATGTTCCGATTCTCTACTTGGCATAAAAACTCTTTGACCTCAATATTGGTAAGTAGACAACATTTTCAACTTGGTAAATTGCAGAGACTTAAAAAATAGGGGGGGGGAATGGTTTGGTCTCTTTACTTCAGTTTTTTTCTTCTTCCCTTTTGTGATTTTTTTAAAAAGGAAATTCTCTGTTTTGATAAAATGGTGTCTATAAATATGGTGATAAGCTTTTTTTTTTTTTTTAAAAATTTGTTTTTGGCATCAGCTCCTCACTTTACCGCACAGACCCCTGTGCTACTCATATGCTAAGTTGGCGAGGGCCTGTATTGAACCTTATGGTTCCTAGTTAGACGCTTTATCAACTGAACTAAACCAGCCCCTATTTAATAGTGTATTAATTTCCATAAAACATTATTTATAAATATATATATATATATATATATGTGTGTGTGAGATAGTGATAACTATACACTATTGTTTTATATATATATATATATATATACACAGAGAGAGGTGGGGTAAGAGAAACATAGACACCCAGATATAGGCATATAGAAATAGACACATACAATACTGCACTGAGACATTCAGAAATAGATACACACACACATAGATAGATAGATAGATAGACATACAGACACACACACACACACACACATTACATACATATATATATATATATATACATATGTGTGTATGTATGTATGTATATTATGGACTCTCTTGTTGATTTTCGACGCATGAGGGTTCACACACAGAATGAACACACACACAGTGATTTGTTTATAGTGGTGAAGGCTTGTGTTGGACCATCCACACTTTTTTGCACAGTCGATAGAAAAGAATTGGTGCATCAAGGGTTGCCACAAACCCAATCAACGACCGACCTCAGCAATTTTGAATTCAGAGTTATCCCTCTCCTAGACTGGTTACCTACCCAAGGCTGAAGGGCCCAGTCTGCCCTACTATTTAACCCATAGCTGGAGGGAGAATATATGGATTCATACCTTTCCCAAGGGTATTAGCGCTATGTGAAAATGCCAACAGCTTCGCCTAGGAATTGAACTTGAATCGACGAGTCTATTTTCCACGACTCTAACCACTAGCCCACGTGCCTCCATATAGTGTATATATATATATATATATATATATAGACAGAGACACATATATGTGAGAGATAGATAGATAGACACACACACACATATACATATACATATATATATATATATAAATAGATAGTCACATGTACACAGCTATAGACATACACAGATCTGAAGAGATAGGACAGACATTCAGTTAAAATGTAACGCCATAAATAGTATGAAAGAATTCAAACTTGAATTTCAGGCTTGGGTGAAAATAGTTTGGAAAATATCCAACCATTTATTATTAATAAAAAAAAAAAATAAAAAAAATAAATTCCTACCAAAGGGGAATAGTGTTTTATGCCCCCCCCCCGGCCTCAATGTACTAAAATTGGGACCTCACACATTTGTATCCCAGTGGTCGTTCTGCTAAAGGAAACTTGGCGTAATGGTTAACACTGAAGAATTTGGTGAGACAAGATCAAATCTGGGACAAGGCTGTTTGTATTTTATTCTATGCTAATACCTTTGGGAAAAAAACATGGATTCATCCCCCCCATGTGTAAATAGTGGGGCAGACGGGGCACTATAGGAGGAGGTGGAGGAGGAGGAGAATTCTGAATTCAAACCAGCTGTATTCCAACTAAAAATTCACCTTGTATTTTTGAGATGAGGTTTTTATGTGAACAATTTTGATTTTTCAGACTATTGTCCTCATCTTTATTGCAGTAGCTTATTAACACAACATTTCGGATGCTATATCCTCCAGCCTTTCTCAGGTGTTTCCTGTGTAAATAGTGGGGCAAACGAGGCACTTTAGGAGGAGGAGGAGGAGGAGGAGAATTCTGAATTTAAACCCGCTGTATTCCAACTAAAAACGGACCTTGTGTCCAACTGAAATACATACTCAATTCTTTGTATTTTTGAGATGAGGCTTGATGTGAACAATTTTGATTTTTTGGACTATTGTCCTCATCATCTTTGGGGGGGGGGAGAAAAAAAATCGATTTCGACGCATGAGGGTTCATCCAATGAACAACCCACAAAGTGTTTTGTTCATAGTGGTGAAGTCTTGTGTTGAACCATTCCGCACTTTTTGGCACAGTCGATGGGAAAGAATTGATACACAAGGAATGCTACAAAGCCAATCAACAACTGACCTCAGGTTTTTCAAATTCAGAGTTTTCCTTCTCCTAGACTGGTTACCTATCCAGTCTGCCTTACAATATTACCAATAGCAGGATGTGACAATGGATTCAGTTTAAGCAGAGTATGTATTTACCCAACCCCTCCGCACAAGCAATATGGGACAAAAGGTCAATTTTTAAGCAGAATTTAACAGGTTTGAATTCAGAGTTTCCTCCTAGACTGGTTGCCATACCAATGTTAAAACCATTCTTGTAGAAGAACAGTAGTGGAACTATTTAACCCATAGCTGGGTAGACTGGTTGACTTACCAAAGATAGATAACACAGTCTGCCTGACTATTTACCCATAGCTGGGGGGAGAAGAGATGAATTCATGTCTTTCCCAAGAGCATTAGCTGGGTAGATTGGTTGATTTACCAAAGCGAGATAACACACTCTGCCCTACTATTTACCCATAGCTGGGGGGTGGGAAAAAATTATGAATTCATGTCTTTCCCAAGAGCATTAGCAGTAAGTGAAATGAAAATGGTCTTGTCTATGGTCGGTTTACTGATTTTAACGGCATATCAACCTGTCTGGGGTTATGTCATGCCTAACGGTTAAGAAGTAATATATGTTGTGTATTTATATTTATACTTTTTTAGTAATTGGTTTTAACAATGTGTTAGCATTATTGGGGATCATGTTGTATGGTATTGATTTGTTTCATGTCTATATTCTATGGTATAATTTTATTTCCCTCAAAAAGGACAGAATATCCTCCATGTTGACATTTTCAAACAGATCTTTCATATTGTTTGCATCAAAATAATAAAACGGTCTTGTCTAGGATTTTAAATAAAATCACTGATTCTATTTCTTATGATGATAACCGTTACACTAGTGACTCCTCCTCCCATGTGTCTATGTGGTTAAAGTTAAAAATTGCTCTGTTCAGTTATCATTTCCAGTACTGCCCCCACCCCACAGGCGTTAAGATATTTTAAGTACAATGCAGAGGTGCAGCCTGTGTGAACTCTCCCCTTAAAGCAGAGCTACGTGATTTATGTTGGTAAAAAGAAGGTGCAGTCAAGATATATATATATATATATATATATATACACATGGAAGTACGTGTAATAGTTAGATTTGTAAGAAATGTACTCATTGACCCAAGTTCAAATCCTGGATGAGGCCGTTTGCATTTCACATAGTGCTAATACCCTTTGGAAAAGTAAGCATCCAACTGCTCTCCCTCTAGCTATGGGTAAATAGTACCATTCCTACAACCTCCTACTACCAATGGTTATTACCTCCCACTTCTAATTCCTTGCTACTACTCGTTCTCGTTAAAACGAGACACAAAATCATACCATCGTTTCCCACCTGAGGATGGCAAATTGTATTGCCGAAAGTGCTCGTTTTGAAACCTTTGGGGGACTGTTATACCAGTTACACCCCGACACCAGAAAGATGGCCCGAAAATTGGAACGGATCAACAAAAAAACTTGTCCAACAGGAATTGTCTGTACAGTTCAACAAAACTTGTATAAAAGAAAAAATGCTGCCAAAATACACTTATTTTAATATATATATATATACACAGAGAATAATTCTAGCCATTCATGTAGAAGAACATTCTCATGAGCATAATCTGACACAAGGTCAATTTCTTAAGCAAAGTTTAACAAGTTTGAATTCAGATTTTCCTTCTCCACGACTGGTTACCTAGCCAAGGTTAAAGGGCCCAGTATATTGTATTTACCCATAGCTGGAGGGAGAATAGTTGGATGGTATCTAGGGTATTAGCACTATGTGAAAATCAAACTGTCTTGTCCCAGATTTTTGTGGCCATTTTTAGGCTTCAAGTGAGAGCACTTTACAGTGGAGATCCCTTGCGTTAAGCAGAGACTGATCCTTAGTGAAGAAACCTTTGGTTGTTCCTCGGTGTCCCTTAGTGTTAGGTAGAATCCTTTGGTTGTTCCTCAGTGTCCCTGAGTGTTGAGAAGAATCCTTTGATTGTTCCTTGGTGTCCCTGAGTGTTGGGTAGAATCCTTTGATTGTTCCTTGGTGTCCCTGAGTGTTGGGTAGAATCCATTGGTTATTCCTCTGTGTCCCTGAGTGTTGGGTAGAATCCTTTGGTTGATCCTCGGTGTCCCTTAATGTTGGGTAGAATCTTTTGATTGTTCCTTGGTGTCCCTTAGTGTTGGGTAGAATCCTTTGGTTGTCCATCGGTATTACTTCATGTTGGGTAGAATTCTTTGGTTGAGCAAAGTCTTTGGCTGTAGATCCATTCGTCTGTGTCAAATATGTGCAAATGAATGGCTTTCAAGATCAGCGATTAAATAGTTAACCAACCACGTATTCAAGCTGTTGATTGGCTGGCTTTAATCCATGTGCCCACACAGAGTCTATAAGTTTAAATGGTGGACTTCAGCACACCTTATATGTAAAAATGAAGGTGCATTGTCTAATGGTTAGAGTCGTGGAAAATGGACTTTTTGATCAGAGTTCGATTCCTGGACTAAGCTCGTTGCATTTCATATGGCGCTAATACCCTTGGGAAAGGTATGAATTTCAATTCTCCCTCCAGCTATGGGTAAATAGCAGGGCAGACCAGGCTCTTTAACCATGGCTAGGTAACTAGTCTAGGAGAAGGAACACTCTGAATTCAAACCTGTTAAACTCTGTTTAAGAAATTGACCTTATGTCGCATCCTGCTCGTGCGGAGGTGTTGGTAAATATATATATGTATATATGTAAAAATATTCCAACAATGTTGCCATATGCCTGCCTCTTTCACCAAATGACAACGAACTCAGAGGTGGACTTAGCATAATGGTTACCATTGTAGAAAATGGAATTGGCATGCAAAGTTCAAATTCTGGAGAAGGCTGTGTCGGAATGGCCTATAGTCGGTATCGGCTGGACTGCAAAGTAGTCTATCTCCTTTTCATTAGCGCTAGACCAGGGAAACTGTTTTAGTTGAGGTAGAGTACTAGACCAGGGAGACTGTTTTAGTTGAGGTAGAGCACTAGACCAGGGAGACTGTGTTAGTTGAGGTAGAGCACTAGACCAGGGAGACTGTTTTAGCTGTGGTAGAGCTCTACACCTACTGTCAGCTCCCCACTCTATCGTAGAGATCAGATTACCCAATCTGTGCAATTCAAATGCTGAGTTGATGAATACTGGTATTGAACTAGGAACCTTGCGACTCCTAGGCAGATGCTTTATTGACCGAGCTAAACCAAACCCTAAAATCTATTACCTAGTAGTAGTCTGAAAGTAATGAGAATAATAAAAAATAAAGTCATTAATAAATTAAGGGTTTGGTTCAAAGTGCTGTGAAGTCTCCCAATTATGACATGAAGCTTACAGAGTTTGACAAGAAACACCTGAAGAAGGCAGGAGAAGGGCACATTGGCTGAAACCTTGTGTATAATCTTTGCTACTCATATGCTGAGTTGGCGAAGACCGTTATCAAAATGAGAAACTTGTGATTCCTTGGCCGATGTTCTACTGACTGAACTAAACCATTTGTATTTTACTTTGGAATAATGCTTTTGTAAAAGGTGTAGATCAATCTCTCCCTCCCACACACACACACACACCTAGAGTTAGATAGTAGAGCAAACTAGATTCTTTAGCCTTGGTTGGCAACCAGTCTAGGAGAAGGAGAAAACTGAATTCAAACCAATTTTACTCCACTTAAAAATTGACTATGTCAAATCCTACCTGTGGCAAAGTATTGGGTAAATAAAGAATTAACTAAAAATAAGATAGCCTCCTCTTAGGGGGCAGTAAAAAAAAATTTCCCTGTGGATTCAATAAAGTGTTCAGCTTAAAATTCACTGAATGTTAATGATTAGGATAGACATCCAAAGAAGGCCGAAGAGTAGAACTGTCAAAACATTGTGACTATAATAACAACCAAGATGAGGATCAGTCAATAATGATAATTCCTCATCTGAGAAATACTTCAAGCATTGTGACTATAACAATCAAGATGAGGATACTAGTCTCAGTTCCTCTGAGTATGATAATTCCTCATCTGAGAAATGTTCAAAACACTTAAAAAAAACAAAAAAACAAATGTTTTAAATGAATCTGACAAATTTGTATTATCTAGATTTTTTGTACTATTGTTCTCATCTTTATTGTTATATACACAACATTTCGGCTGATGTGCTCTCCAGCCTTCTTCAAGTGTTTCATTCAAAACATTGTGTACATAACAGTAAAGATGAGGACAATAGTTCTAAAAATCTAAATAATAGAAATTATCAAGCTTTATCTGAAAAATTCAGACATAGAAAGTAACAATATGCAATAATAATACAGAAAAATACATTTGGCCTTTAAAACTAAAAGTAAATTTCAAACAAAAACAAAAATAATGTCATTGAGGGCAATTTAAAAAAAACCCAAAAAAACATTGCAAAAAAAAATAAAGAAAGAAAAAAAAAGTTTTATGAATGAACTAGATGACCCTTGAACTCATTATGTTGTTCTTATAACATGCAGTCCATGATGATATTGGTGCTTCTATCTAGGAAGGATTCTAATTAGCCTTTTCATAATAATCATTGGGAGTAAAATTTATAAACCGAAACGTTCGAACGTGGACTAATAATAAATTTTCATCCAGTGTAACATCCCACGTTTGTCTACATTTCTTCACATGGTAATTTATCTATCTATCTATCCATAAAGGGCAATTGGTGCGTATGTATGCAAAGATGCTGATAGGTACGTGTCCTGCGTCCCCGATGCACACAAATCTAAAAGGACACATATCTTTATTCATTAGGCCGGGTTAGCTCAGTCGGTAGAGCGTTTGGCTAGAAACCACAAGGTTCCTAGTTCGATACCGGTCCTCACCAACTCAGTGTTATGAGTAGCACAGGGATCTGTGCGGTTAAGTACGGAGCTGATCGTAGGTGTGGCGCTCCACCTCAGATGCTAAAACAATCTCCTTGGTTAGTATTATTTGCGTTATTCAGACTATTGTCCCCCATCTTCATTGTTATTTGTACAACGTTTTGGCCGATATACCCTCCGGCCTTCTTCAGGTATTTCTTGTAGGACTCGGGAACCTTCTTTTCAGAAATACCTGAAGAAGGCCGGAGGGTATATCGGCCGAAACGTTGTACAAGTAACAATGAAGATGGGGACAATAGTCTGAATAACGCAAATAATACTAATCTTCAAGCCTCATCTCAAACATTCAGAGAAATAATCTCCTTGGTCTAGCGCTATTGAAAAGGGGATAGACTCCCTCGCTGACTGGCTGATACCGACTTCAGGCCTCCCATCAACTTTACTTTATAGTGTACAATACATTTAAGGTGCAATTGTTACCATTGGTTTATCATTTGCTCTACTTAGTGTATTAAGCACTTTTGCATATTCAACTTTAGAAACTCTTTTGGCATTTTTCCTCTTGGGCCATTACGATTGTTACCATTGGTTTATCATTTGCTCTACTTAGTGTATTAAGCACTTTTGCATATTCAACTTTGGAAACTCTTTTGATATTTTCCCTCTTGGACCATTACGATTGTTACCATTGGTTTATCATTTGCTCTACATAGTGTATTAAGCACTTTTGCATATTCAACTTTAGAAACTCTTTTGGTATTTTCCCTCTTGGACCATTACAGATTGATTATCTCCAGGTGGGGGCAGATGTTTTTTTTTTTTTTTTTCATGCACCAATCTGTATTTTGTAATTACAAATTATAGTCCCGGGAGTTTTTTTTTACGCCATCAGAGTTTAAAGATAAAGATAAATATATATATATATATAAGATTTTGGATGTTTGTTTTTTTTTTTAGAAGCAATGTTGAATAAATTATTATTTTATATTTTTGCTTGAAGGCAATTATAAATGCATGTATCGTATAAAATTCGATAATTATAGAAAATAAACTTGACAAGTAAATCCCGCAAAGGATGGCTCGCCATGCAGAACACCGTACAGACTGTTTCGACTTTATTAAGTCTCTTCAGCGATGTATACTTTATTATTCGAACAGTCGAAACAGTCTGTACGGTGTTCTGCATGGCGAGCCATCCTTTGCGGGATTTACTTGTCAAGTTTATTTTCTATAATTATCGAATTTTATACGATACATGCATTTATAATTGCCTTCAAGCAAAAATATAAAATAATATATATATATATATATATATATATAATATATATATATAAGTGAGTAAAGAAATAACAAAAGCATTATAGTCTATTTCAGGGACTCTAATGCTAAATCTCTAAGTCTTTTGTTATTTCTGTACTCACTTAGATTTGCTCTGTCACTCTAACATTAAGAGCACACATTGAGCTCTCAAACTGCGACTTGATTTTCTTAGTGTATTAAGCACTTTTGTATATTCAACGTTGGAAACTCTTTTAGTATTTTCCCTCTTGGACCATTACAGATTTATGATCTCCAGGTGGGGCAGATGTTTTGGTCTTTGCTTTTTTTTTCTGTTCACCAATTTGTATTTTGTAATGTGGTGGGGGCGACAGGGTGTCATTAGGATCAGTTAATAAATAATTTGATTTTTACAAAATCTAAATGACAAAATATATGTAAAAAAAATACTACGGTAAAGGAACACGTATGCAGTTTATACAGAATAAAACTGACATAAGAATTATAAACAAATGCATAGTTATGTTATGTAGTCTGAAACATTTGCTTAACACCTGTACCCAACCATGTACAGTGACGTACCAGTTATCACATATTGTGGATTATTGAAGATGGGGATCTACAAAATTTTAGTGAATTCCAGCATGATATTGAGAAACTGATATCTCTGAATTAATCACATCCATTCCATTAACAATAATTGTCAAGACAATGAACTATGTTTCTATGGTTACCGGGGGGGTGGGTTACGCCATCAGAGTTTAAACATAAACATATATATATATATATATATATATATATATATATATATAGTTGGCGTGGCCTAAAGTCGATATCAGCCAATCAGCGAGGGAGTCTATCCCCTTTTCAATAGCGCTAGACCAAGGAGATTGTTTTTGCGTCTGAGGTGGAGCGCCACACCTACCATCAGCTCCTTACTTTACCGCACAGATCCCTCTGCTACTCATACGCTGAGTTGGCGAGGGCCTGTATCGAACTAGGAACCTTGCGGTTTCTAGCCGAACGCTCTACCGACTGAGCTAACCCGGCCCTTATATACATATATATATAAGGTGTGTCAAAAAAGTATCAAGATTGAAGCTGTATTTACCAAGATAGGAATGAACAATAAATCTAACGTTAATTTTTTTCAGAATACAAGGTGTGTCAAAAACATCAGATTTTCAAGTTGTGTTTACCAAGATAGAAATGAAGAATGAATGGAACATTATTATTTTTTTTTTCAGAATACAAAGTGTGTCAAAAAGTACCAAAAATATCGATACTTTTTTGACACACCTTTTATATATATATATATATATATATATATATATATATATATATAAGTTTTTCAAATTTGCAATAATGAATATAGAAAACAGAAAATACATAAATACAACAAAACAAAAAAACAGGACATTTTAACATTTTTTTTTTTGAGAAAAAAGAAATTTGATTTTTTAAGTAAATAATTTAGAAATATATTTCAGTAAATAATTAAAGATTTTTGCTTCTTATTTGAATTAAAATACAAACTTGTATTAAGGGTTTTATTGGTAAGATTTGTAAATAATTGGTAAATTTACATAGTTACCATATGCTTGTATTTTTTCTAACACATTTCACTTCTAGTCATCATACCCCCCCCCCTGCATGTTAACAAAAACGAAATATTATTGTTTGCTTTTTTCTAACCTGTTATCACAGATAAAGAATTTTTTTCAAATTTATAGAAATAAGTTCCAGTTTTTAAAAACATGTTCAAGTCTTTATTTTAAATGTTATATATGAAGAAATTTATTTTGAGGCTCATAAAATCTTAGAGAGACATATATATATATATATATATATATATATATATATTAAAATAATCAAATTAGTTCAAAAATATTTTAAAAACTGGGTTCAACTTGTTAAAAAAATTAAAGATTGAAAAAAATATTTATAAAAAGTTGGAAATTCAAATTCAACTTAAAAATAATTTTTGAAAAAAACCAAAAAAACTTTGCAATTTACACAAAATAAAAAAAGTCATTTATATCAGGTTAAAATATAAAATACAAATATTTTTACGGGGATAAAAATTGGAGTAAAAAAAATGGAAGGTATTATTTTTTTTTTTTTTTTTTTTTTTTATTTATTTATTTTTTGAGAGGTGGATACCAATTATTAGCAAACATAAAAACCACAGCATTGTATTTCCTCGCATTTTAAGACATTATTTTTGTTTCTAACTAAAGTAATAAATCTATCAAATTTTACCCTGTGTTCTAAAGGCCGAAGTTTAACTTCTATTTTAAAATTTAATCTACCCCCCCCCTACACACACTACCGATAAAAAAAATGTGGTTCATCGTCGGCGCCGGAATTTACGGTAAATTGAAAAGAATAATTAAAGTGTCAATAATAAAAATTAAAACAAATAAAAATAATTAATGTTACTTTTTGTAAAAATACTTTTCTCCATAAATAAACCTAAAAAAAGTTTTTCCCCCCATAAAAAGTAAAGAAGATACAATGTTTGCATTGATCGTTTTTGAGGCTACACCCTCCAAAAAACAAAAATATACCCCCCCCCCAAAAAAAAAAGAAGAAGAAGATGTTTTGGGGTGGCCAGTCGGTGCCCTGATAGGATCAAATGTCCACCACACAACAAAAATTTACGGATGGAGAAAAAAATACAATCCATTTTAGGGGTAAGGAGCAGCTTTTTAAAAAAAAAAAGCAATGGGACGTGGGGGGTACACGTGGTTATGGAAATAGAAATAGGGGACAGAGAGAGAGAGAAAGGTAGTAATATTTAAATGGAGGGGAGTACATTGACCCATAAAAAAGGGGTCCTATTCTTGAAGAAAACAAAAACTTTGTACTATCAACTAACAACAAAAAAAGGGAAAGACGGCTACCGTAATACAAATGTTGCGAATAGTCAATTTCTCTATTTACACGGCTACAAACTCGACCAATAATAATAATGAGACTATAAAATTGATTGGTAAAAGCCTGTTAAATAAACATTTTAAAAGTCCGTAGATCTGGCCTTAGAAAAGAATAAACAAACAAACAAACAAACAAAAAACAACAAATAAATAGATAAACAAAAACAAAGAGAGGAGAAATGATAACATTATTTTTTCTTATAAATCGCACATTATTCAACATCACAATCAGTAACACACACACACATTATATATATATATATATATATATATATATATATATATATATATATATATATATATGTGTGTGTGTGTGTGAGAGACTGATTGTGATGTTGAATAATGTGCGATTTATAAAAAAGAATATATATATATATATATATATATATATATATATTATTAATGTGCATGGTTGGTACTAGTATACTAGAAAAAGTAATAGTAATCCAACGTACAGTGTTATTAGAAGAGTGCTCAATATCTGTCATAGAGCGTTGATAGTTTATATATATATATATATTATATACGGAAAAATAATCTTTAATTTGTTTAGAAGCATGAAAGAAATGAGTGAAATATATATATTATATATACTGATGAGACGTAAACGTCGAAACACGGTGTCTGTGGATGACATATATATATATATATATATATATATATATATAAATCGTTCGTTTAACAATTAAAGATAAATAAAAACATTCTTATTTTTTTATAAATTAATTAAACAAAATAAAAATTTAACCTTTAAGAGATAATGTTAATTAAACAATATCTACTATTATTGAAAAGTTGGGGAAAAAAACATGCGTTTGTTTTAAATACAACTAAAATATGTTAGTTTATGTTTTGGAACATTAACCCCCCCCCCCCCTGAGAGACTTGAAGGAGCAAGCCGGTCAAAATTCGATCGTTTATACAATTCGAAGATGAAATAGATAAAAAAAAATCAAACGATTTTAGAAGCATACACATCAATTTAGTGTTGCACAATTGAAATCAATAAGTTGAAGTAGAAAACAGTGAAAGTCGCTAAAATTCCACGTGTGTCTGCATGCACGTAGGTGCGCGCGAATGAAAATAATTTGTTTGACTCTCACCCCCCCCCCTCTGCATGATCGGGCAGTGCTTTTTTTCTTTTCTTCTTCCTTTCTTCTTTCTTTCTTTCTTTCCATATTGAAAGAAAGAAAGAGTGAAAAATACTCAAGAAGGAAACTAGATGAATGAAAAGCGGGAAAAGGAAAGGAAAAAGAAACTACATATATATATATATATATATATATATATATATATATATATAATGATCGAACATTGAAATATACATTAATTTAAAAATAAAAATAAAAAAGAAGGAAAAAAAAAAGAAAAAAAGAAAGGTATAATCACTTACAAGAAGAGCTCATGCAGATATATATATGTATGTAGATATATATATATATATATATGACGCTTGAGTGAAATTTCTACCGGTATGAAAAAAGTAGAAATATTAGAGTTAAATCCGTATTATTGCGGGGAGGTTGTTGAAGCAACAACAACGAGAACCTACCGAGCAAGGTGCTCGCTCGCGTCGCATGCTGCTCACTCACACTCTCCCTCCCCCTTTCACTTAACTCCTCCCTGTACACCAGTCACACTTACTCCTCCTCCTCCTCCCCTCCTTCTTTATATCACTCACCCCTCCCTCTCACTATAATTTCATACTCCTACTCAAACTCGCACACAAACTCGTGCGCGATTCTCTTCTCCTCCTCCTTCTTCTCTCTTTATCGCTTTTTTTCTTTTTTGCGGTCAAGATTTCGTTTTGACGCAGACCCACATCACAAGTTGGTTACGGGTCCCCCGAAAATCATCGAGGGGAGAAGAGACACTTGACGCCAAAACGAGAGCCGCTAAATGTCCGAATCCGAGGAGAGTCCGATTCCACGACGGCAGAAAATGGTGAAAATTGTAATCTGATTATTTTAATGTTTAACAAGAATTGTATCTTCTGTTCGTCATTTGGAAGAACCTCGTGCCTTCTATTTACTTCTGCTACACTGCAGAGGGAACTCAAGTGCCAACAAGACACTTCCAAAATTAACTCATCTTGGAAAAGAATCATTACAACACGAAAACAGCGAAAGAAATGGGATCTTGCTTCGTTAATATTGGATTCTATCTCAAAACCAAAGATTAAAAAAAAAAAATTATTTTTATATTTTCATATTTAAGCATCGGTATTTTATAACAAAACCGCAGATTTTATTTATTTATTTATTTTTACATTTAAGCATCGGTATTTTGTTGTTGTTGTTTTTTTTTTTTTTTTTTTTGGGGGGGGGTCTGCCTTTTTTTTTTAATGAGTGAAATGGACAGTCTTTAAATTGCATGGACGGAACTCTTCGATCTTTTTGTATTCCATTTTCAACTTAGAAAAAAAGTTGCAACAAAAGGGAAGATGTGCGTCTCACACTCGTAATGAAATTAACAACTTGAAGAAAAAAAAAAAAAAAGAAAAAAAAAAGAAAAGATAGGTATTTGTTGCAAAAAGAGTCCAGCTATTACAACAGAAAGGAAAAAGAAAGAAAGGAAAAAGAAAGGAAGGAAAAAGAAAAAAAGGAGAGAAAGAGAGAAAGAAAGAAAGAGAGAGAAAGAAAGAGAGAGAAAGAAAGAGAAAGAGAGAGAAAGAAAGAGAGAGAAAGAAAGAGAAAGAGAAGAAAGAGAGAGAAGAAAGAAAGAGAGAGAGAGAGAAGAGAGAAAGAAAGAGAGAGAGAGAAAGAAGAGAGAGAGAAAGACCAATTTAATATTAGAATGCCTCGTGACCTTACTCGGTTCTCGTTATAACGTAATTTCATTTATAATATCGATGCTTCTATTTAAGAAGAACGGCATCACATAGTTATCTCTCAGTTATATCAAGAATCGGGCGAGGGGTGGGGTGTGTGTGGAGGGGGATGGATTAAAATAAATGATATTCATTCATCGTGATCACCAGAAAAATCATTCAATCGATCTGAGGGGGGGGGGATTTGATAGATTTTTCTAAAAGCATTTTTAAATGAATGAAAATCATGAATGGAAAATTTTAGCTGCTGCTGTCTGTATTTATGGTTAACCGATATATACGAGATGGGAGGCTGAAAAGTTCGTAGGCTGAAAAAGTACAGATGATGACGTCATATCTGCTGGTGATGACTTTTTTTGACCAATGGGATCCAAGCACTGCAACGTCAAATGAAAGAAGTATGGGAACCGCAATATTGAAAAATAAACCTCATTTGGTCACATTCTATGAGAGTATCTTTGTCAGCCTATGAACTTTTTAGCATACCCTCATATATATATATATATATATATATATACACACACAATATATATATACATAATATGGGTGCTATAGTTCTAAGCAGACAGTACTCAATATTATTGATTGAGAGTTTATATTTGTGTTGAGGTAGCGTGGACATGCATTCAACACCTGGTTACTGACAGTTTCTCGCCTATGCGATCTTCAGACTTATATATATATATATATATAAGGCACTGCCAAAATGTTGACTAGTTTTCATTTTAAAAACGAATTAAAATTAATTAAATCGTTTAAGTATTAACAATGAGAATCAGTATTTAAAAAAAAAGCAAAAAATGTTGCAATAAAATAACTGATGCATTAATAAAATTCATTCATTGATGAATCAACACTGAAAATGTCATTAAAATCGGATAGTTCCCTGATTTTTTGTAAATTTTTTTCAATCGGGGGTGGAGGTAAATTTATTTTGTAAAATACGGATTTTTACTGAACTTTGGCAGTACCTTATATATATATAATATATATATATATATATATATATATATATATATATACACACACACAAGTTAAGGTAGCGTGGACATGGAGTCAACGGTGCCTGGTTGCTGACAGTTTTTCGCCTATGCGAAGGCATGATGAGAATTTTTATAATTGCCTTCAAAGGTTTTCTAGTGACATACTAATTTATAATAATGACCAAGTGATAGTATTTGGCCTTAAAACTAAAAAAATCTCCCCATGAACATAATGGTGGGTTTATTTATTTATTTTTGGCAATTATTTGGCTGGCTATTAATTCTTTTTTCTCCTTTTTCTAATAACGAACAAGACCAGCCTTTCTTTGTTGCGTTGCAGACGAGAGACGAAAACCTACATTTTACATCCTCGTCTTCACGGCTCGTTTGATTTGATGAAGCCGTAAAAATTAAATTAAATCAAGATTATATCACTAACTACAACAACAACTGTCTTCTTGTTGTCGATGTTCGAGCCTCACCAACCCGGTGTTGTACGCAATGTCCGTAAATGAATGGACCCAATTTATTCAATTAAGAATTTTTTTTTTTTTTACTGATTTAAAAAAGAAGAAAGAAAAAACGAACTTTATCCCCAACAAAGTGTGTCGTCTTGAATATGAGAGGAGCAGTTTTTTTTTTATAAACATAATATTCTATTCATAAAGATATACACTCTGAATAGATTTAAAGAAAACAAAATATTTACCATAAAAGAAAAAAAAAAGCACAAGCGAAAGTAAGTAGTACTCGAAAGCATATATAATATATATATATATATATATATATTATAGCTTCATGCATCCCCCTGCTCCCCCGGCCACTCCAGCCCCCCCCCCCCAACCCCTAAAAGTCAGAGAGAGATAGGTAAAAAGAAAAAGCCGCAGTTATTTTACGGTCAAATGAAACAAGCTGCTAACTAAAGAGGATTTTTAACTAAAAAATATTTTAAGAAAGTTTTTTTTTATGAATATCCTGACTTAAAATTCTCACGTTAGTATAAGCGTAACCTAACAAAAAAAAAAAAAAAAAAAAAAAAAAAAAAAAAAGACGGCACACCATAACGAAATTTTTACTAGAGCAATGCATTTCTAAACGTTCTAACTTAGATAATGAAGTAATTTATATTGAAATAATTTGCAGTGAATGATAAATTTGTAAGGTCTGCGTTCCCGCTGAACATATTTTTTTTCTTTTTTTCTTTCTTTTTTTTTTTTTTTTTTTTTTTTTAAATTTCAATCATCTCGATAGAACAAAGCTTATACAACTATAAAATTGATACTCAATCAGAATCATTCACTCCTTCTTAAATAGAAGCACCAATATCATCATGGACTATTGTTTCAACAGGAAACAAGCGGTTTAACGGGTCGTCCAGCATTTATATTTCAGTTGTTTTTAATTTATTTATTTTATCATAACTTATTACTCGGGTTGTAAGTCTACAGCAATGAGGAGTACACGAAAATAATGTCTTAATCTTACGTTGCAAATATACAATTCAGTTTTTATTCAAAATTATTGAAACCTATTTTTTCTCAAATATTCCATACGTTACATGTAACGTAGGGTAAGTTTCTTAAAAATCAAATAAGATTATAATATTTAATAAAAGCGCCATTTTGCCGCATACCTGATTGTTGGAAAAATAATTGAACGGACATTAGCTGCGCGTTTAATAGCGTTACGAGATTTCAATTACGAAATAAACGGAGGGTTTTTTTGGGTTTTGTCTTTTTTTAAAATTATATCAAGGGTCCACGTGTTATAAGATTGTGTAACATGGAGTTCTAAAATACACCTTTAAAAGGTGTGTAGTATAAAATTCAAGTTGTTTTTTTTAAAATAATAACCGCGCGAATCTCCCTTAAAACATTGCGCGGATGTTGTAGTTGCATTCATTAACGCTAGGGGTGGGGTGGGGTGTCAATAATTAAAGAAATAAATCTCAGTCACACCCCCCTTTTTTTTCTTTTCAAAATGACGACAACGACGGAGGGGGGGGGTGAGATTTGGGTTTTGTTTGGGGGGGGGGGAGCGATGAAGATCGTTGGGAGTTGTTTTGTAATAGTTGTCACCACATGTGCACTTGACGCCGGGTGCTTTGTTGTGTGCCCCCGTGTGGGACAGAGGGACCGACGGTGGCGGAGAGGAGGGGAGGGGGTGATTGTGGGTACCGGGATTTTTCTTCTTTTCTTTCTCTTTCTCCCTCGTTCGATGTTTTTATTTCTTTCTTGGAGAAACGACATGTGCACACAGAGATGACGGGGAAAAAAAAAAAAAAAACGAATAGAAAAGAAAAGAAAAAAACAAACTCTATATCAATGTTGAGAGAGAGAGAGAGAGAGAGAGAGAGAGAGAGAGACTGACTATACTAGAGCCTCCCTCTTTCCCTCACATACACACACTACATAAATACGCACACTGTTAACAGAGAGAAAGACTCTAGTATAGAGTCTCTCTTTCCCTCACACGCAAAGACACACACTTACATACGCACACTGTTGAGAGAGAGAGAGAGAGAAATATACTAGAGTCTCTCTCTCTCTCTTACACACACACATACATACACACACTGTTGAAGAGAGAGAGAGAGACTCTATACTAGAGTCCCTCTCTCTCCCTCACACACACACAATGTTAAGAGAGAGAGAAAGACTAATATAGAGTCTCTCTCTCCCTCACACACATACATACGCACAATGTTGAGAGAGAGAGAGGGAGGGAGAGAGAGAGAGACTCTAGTATAGAGTCTCTCTCTGTCTCACACACACACACACACACACACACAATTTGTTAAGGCACACACATACGACGAAATCTGGGTGACCCATTTCCGAGCGAATTAACCCTCCCCCTACAAAACGTCGGAGGTCACATGTTACAAAAGCGAGAAAAAACTGAACGAAATAAATACACTTTTTTTTGTTGTTTAATTGGATTGGCTTTTACGACGAGGCCGAATAAGCAAAAAGCCCCCCCCCTCCCCCAACGGACAGGGGGGGGGGGGCGAACAAACAAACAAAAACTTTTTATAATTATTTTATCATTACGCAAACATTTAGGTAGTAAAAAATATCTCTGCATGTCTTTTTTTAAATACCTACCTTTTTTATCTCAGAGATATGAAAGGGTGAGTGAGATGAAAAAGAAGAAGAGAAGGAGGAACGACCCCCCTACCCCAACCCCCTCTTATCCCTCCGTAAATGTCACCCCCTCCTCCTCCTCTAGGGGAGGAGGAGGAGGAGGAGCGGGAGATGAAATTTCAAATTGTTAACGACGGAGTTTTACCGCAACTTTTCACAGCGTTTGTGTAATGTTTCGGCATTTACGTCTTCATCTCACCTTTTTGGACGTTGGTCCATTAGAAAAAAGGGCAGGTTTCATTACATCAGACAGAATGAACACACACACACACACACATTATATATATATATATATATATATATATATATATATATATATGTGTGAAAACACACTCACCTATATACATAATGTATAAACATACACTTACATAAATCATAAACATATATATAATGCAAAACACACACACATAAGTATATATCTACACTGGGGATAACAAAAAAAAAAAAAAAAACCTTGTCACGTGATCAGTTTAGGCCATCTTGAATAAAAATGGAAATAAATATTTCCGAACTTTGTTTATCAAAAATCTTGTTTAAAAAAATTAACGATCATACAGGGTTGTTACAAAGAAAAACAGTTAATTCAAAGATCAAATTATCCGATTGGACAAAATTACTCACCGTTAATAAAATAAATAAATAAAATAGTTCGTTTTACATGCGAAAGGGTTATTTTTATATGGAAACGGGGACTATAACTTTGAATATTATCTCTCTTTGATAATTATACATTTAAAATGTATGGATGGCTTTAGTCGACAATTGTTTTCTTGTGCACATTCAATAATCGATTATTGGTTTTCAACGACTTTTGAAAGATTTGTTTTATGGTAGTTTCACAATAACTCCGGAATATATATATATATATATATATATATATATATATATATATTGTGTAACTGAAGCAACGACAATAAGTACTTTTACTATTAAAATTTCACAGTGAAATTGACTTTAAAATAAAATATGCCAGTCGAATTTGCGCCTGTTCAAATTCTAAATCGAAAAAGAAATGAAATGTATGAAAATTTTAATTACTTGTAAAATTTACCAGTAACATTTACTATTGAACTTTATTATTAAAATTTCAGAGTGAAAGTGTAACTTTTTGTCCTATTATGGGTTTGGGTAAATTATAAAATCGAAAACTAAATGAAATGAATGAAAATTTGAATATTTTTTCTAACAGAAAAACTGATAGAATAATGAAGAGTTAGTTACTTTTTTTTATTGTAAAATACGTTGAATTAGTTCAAGATGATTTTTTACGCTTAAAAAACTCCCCAAAAACAATATAGTAGATGGGAACGTGTCTCGTCTGTAGTTCCAAGGTAAAAAAAAAAAAAAACAAATATGTCAGTTTTGCTCTTCCGTATATTCTAAGAATCACACATTACTATTCAACAATAAAAATTACAAATTCTTTTTAAGATATTAATATATCGTGGATCGGACAAATTTTTAGTTCATCTGAATTCTAAAATTCATACATTTCCGATTTTTTCACGCAAAAAAGATTTTTAAACAGTAAAAAAAAAATCAAATTGTTTAAGCACACAAAAGATTGAAAATCTCTTAAAAATTAATAAAAAAAATTTTTTTTTTTTTACTTGACAATTTAATAGAATATAGTACATACCAATTAAAAAAGCAAAAAAAAAGTTTTCAAATAATAATATTATGACATTTTTTTGCACTTTTTATTTCCGATTTCCTTAATTTTTCCTAAAAAACTACTGCATTGTATGTTATACAATTTTGGGATATAGTTATTCAGACTCTTATCTTTATAGAAAAAAAGTTTTCCGATTGTTCATTTTTTTAATTTTTTTATCGCAGGTAGACCTCGTAATTCCCCTAATATATTTTAGAAAAAAAAAAAACTATTTCAGATATATTTACATCCAAAGGTAAATAGTTATGGAAATTTTCGTGAAAATCGAATTATTGATTGATTTTTCATAGAATTTTTTAAAAAACCTCTTATCGTAACTTGTTTTTAGCTACGATAAATTTCAGTTGATTTAACAGTGCAAAAATGAAAACATTGTTTTTCAATCATAATTTTCATTATTTCCGTAAACTGAAATTAAAAAAAAAAAATCACCAGGATTTGTTTGATGTTTTTTTCTTTCGAATGCAAAAAAAAAATTCAAGATAATATTAATTTTTCTGCAAGTTTCATTGTGTTAAATATAGGGGGGGGGGTAAATTTCACCGGGTAAATTGGTGGTACCTAATATACACACATAAATGTAAGGTAATCCAAATGACTGAAGGGATGATTCTATTTGGGATCATCAAAATCCCACTGTACAACCATACTTTAGGCTCTTGTCGGTACAAACATGTTTATTCATACAAGGATTTTTATAAATACCCGCAAATTTTTGAACGCCGAAACACATTAAATATATATCGAGTGTGTGTGTGTGTGTGTGTGTGTGTGTGTGTGTGTGTGTGTGTGTGTGTATTAGTTTAATGTATTCTGTGTACGAGAATAATATTAATGTTTTATGTTTATTTTTGGTTAAAGTTTTTCGACCAATTATTCATAATCAGATAATTCATTAGAACAAAAGATGATGAATAAAAAAAAAAATGAAATTTAAATGAAAAAGAAATTTATTTCTTGGAGAAAAAATTAATTTTTATCATTTAGATATCTACAAATTAATTGAATAATTCGATAAATTTTACAACTTTAACTTTCCTTTTGAAAACTTGTCATTTTTTTTTTTTTTGAAATTCATCCCTGCCGTAAAAGAAAAAAAAGTCTATTGTTAGTAAATTTTTTCTCGTTAAGTTGGAGTTAGGAAAATTTATCTTCGAACTTAAAAAAGGGGGAAAAAAAAGGGAAAAAAAAAAGGAGAAAAAAAAGAAGAAAAAAAAAGAAGAAAAAGAAAAAAAAAAGACAAATATGCGACATTGTTTCAAAGCCGGTCCATCTGGCAAGGTTATTTCTTTTTTAGCTTTTGAAAAATGTTAATAATAAACATTAGGTCACGTGATCAGTTTAGGCCATATTGAATGAAGAAACTAAATATTTTTTAAACTAAAAAAAAAAAAAAATTCGCAAAATAGAAATAACGAACAAAAAGAGTTGTTACAAAGAAAAACAGTTAATTCAAAGATCAAATTATCCGATTGGGGAAAAATAACACATCGTTATCGTGAAAAAAACATTCCGTTTATTTACAACACGGTCAGTTAAATTATTGATATTTTTTTAGTAGAATTCTGTACTTATGGTTCCTTTACTAAAAAGCTCTCGCATTGAAACTTATAAAAATCATCTGATATAATTATTCAGACTCTTATCTTTATAGAAAAAAAGTAAAAATCTTTTTTTTGTCGGTTCATTTTTTCATCTCATGAAATAAAATAGGGGGTAGGGTAGACCTCGTAAAAAATCCCAACTATATTTTAGGAAAAAAAACTATTTCAGACATATTTTCATCAAAAGGTAAGAAATTTTCGTTAAAATCGGACCATTAATTGATTTTTCATAGAATTAAAACAAAACTGGTAGTCATAACTTGTTTTTGACTACGTTAAATTTCAGTTGATTTAATGGTGCAAAAATGTAAACATTGTTTTTCGTTCATTATTTTCATTATTTCCGTAAGCTGAAATTTTTAAAAATGTTTCTTCTTTCGAATGGACAAAAAGATTTTCAAAATAATATTAACATTTATGTAAGTTTTATTGTGTTAAATATAGGAGGGGGGTAAATTTCACAGGGAAAATCGGTGGTATCTAATAAACATTGCTTATTAAACAAGACTGTTCTTTAATCACCTCTAAAAATCTTTATCATTATTATAAAAATTAAATAAGAACGCATATAAAAAGATTACACTTATTTTAATTGGTTTGTTATGTTTTACGGCATATCAATCTCAGTGGGTCATTTAATGCCGATAAAGTTTTGAAATAAATTAATTCTTAAATGGATACTCATTTTTTTTATAAACATATTTTTCTATTCAACCCATAGATGGGACCCTAACAGGTACAACCACTACGGGTCAGAGTGGACCAGGGAGCAATGGTGATAAAGAGGCACTCCACATTCTATAGAACTGGATAGAACATCAAATAGAGTTTAACCTCATTCCCAGGACATGAAGACCCCCAGCCACCGTCTTCTGGCACCATATGATAAAAAGAATTGGGACAATCATATAGGTGCTAGGGCTTGACGTGACCATCCGATTGATCGAAGGGAGCCTCTCCGACCGCCCGTCTAGCCTAATTAAGGGTCAGCCACCAGTGTTCCATCCTTAAGCATCACGGATCGCCACCCACGGCCAACAGTTGGCCCATTGAGGGAGTCTTACCCCTCTACAGAGGTGCAGTCGGTGTATTCTAACGCCACAGCCGACTTATTATTGGAGACGTGTGGTTACCGTCGTAGGAAATTGACATAGCTAGAGGAGTTCAAATCCTGGACGCGGCTGTTTGCATTTCACATAGCGCTAATATCCTTGGGAAAGGTACGAATCCAACTAATTTCTCCCCACATATGGGTAAATAACAGGGCAGACTAGGCTCTTTAACCTTGTTATGGCAACCGACTAGGAGAAGGAAAACTGGAAATTCAAACCAAAGGGACTCTTCTTGTAAGTCAAAACTACTTTCTAAAATATTCTAAAATTCTGAAATAGGGTTAGGGTTAGGGGTTAGGGTTAGGAGTTATTGTTATAACTTTATAATATGCTTTTTATGGTAGGTCACATACTATAAGAGAGACGTGATTTTGTAGGCGACATTCAAAAGGTAGGCCACATACTATAATGGTTCAAAAAATTTTCCTTCCAAACACCTCTCCCCCTCCTCTCTCTCTCTCTCTCTCTCTCTCTCTCTCTCTCTCTGTAATTGGAATCTTAATGTGTGGCGTTAGCTTGGTGTTAAACTTTAACAGCAATTTAATCTCCAAGAATCACAAACATTTCAACCTTCACCCCCCACCCCAATTCGGTCAGTTTTGTAGATCCTTACCCCCCCCCCTGTTACGTTCCAAATAAGATTAAATTGTCAGATTTTTACAGCCTTTACCAGTCAGAGGGGAAAAAAGCAGAAGATTGTGACGTCAAAAGTTTGAAAAAAAAAAAAAAAAGGATAGAAGATTTTGAGGGTTTTTTTTCTTCTTCTTCTTCTTTTGTCGTCAGTAAACCTTTCAGGAGTTTTATAACCAGGAGGAAATTGACAGAATTTCGTCCAGACCACCACCCACCCACCCACACACTTTCGGTTTAGGACCCAAGGATGCTGTGTGCTGTCCTGAAAAAAAAACTTGGAAACAGCACCACCCCACAGGAAAGCAGCTGTACAGGCACTTGTCCCCTATCACACAAATCATTGGAGTAAAATAAATAAGACACAGCTGGACAAGTAAGGACGAACTCATAAGTGATGTTCTCCTGTGGACACCTACACATGGAAAAAAAAACAGTGTAGGCTGACGAGCTAAAACCTACATCAATCAGCTCTGTGTGGATTCTGGATGCTGTACGGAAGACCTGCCACATGCGATAACTGATAGAGATGGTTTGAATATCCATGCTGTCAGTGTGATATGATGATGATGATGATGATGATGATTCAGAAGTAATACTAAAAAAATAATGAATATTTTATTGAGGTCAGTCAGTCAGTCAGTATACGGTCGGTAAAGACAACAGCAACTGGCTAAGCACCACTGAACCAGTGTCCCAGACAGCTGGTACTTATGGAACTAAAGAACAGTCCATTCATGTATTTGGGTGATTCCATTCCTTGAGTCCTGATTGGCTGCTTGGTTTCTATGATGTTATGAGGCTTCATAAATACTCTGGCATTCTGTAGTTGCAACAAGATTAGATCCGTATTGAGTTACGGCTACTTGTTGCCGTGTCTTACCAATTCGACGGTAATTGGAACGATGATTATTATACATATTTAAAAAAGAATATCCAAGTGATTTGATTATTCATTTCGTTCATGTTAAGTAAATTAATAATTAACTAAATTATTCTATATTAGTCAATCTATTTCGTTTATAATTTTCATGAAAAAGAAAATCGTATTTTTTTTTTTGGGGGGGGGGGGGGGGTAGGTATAAAACGCCGCAAAAATGGTTGGAATTTTTCTTTGTCGATTTTCATTCCGATGTGCTAATGAAGAGTGAAATGGACGGTTTAAAAATAAAAATAAATCAGCTCTTTTTTTTTTCTTCTTCAGTGAAAATAAATCAATTCACTGCGTAAAAAAAAATGTTGTTCGTCTACACTATCCACCCGTCATTCAAAAAGTGGACGCCAATGGCAAGATCTAAGGAAGGAATGTTTCTTTGAGTTGTTCTACGGCATATCAACCTCAGTGGGTCATTTAATACCAATGAAGTTTTGATATAAATTCATTCTTAATGGATACTCAATTTTTTTTAAAATAAAAACATTTTTCTATTTAACCTATAGATCGGACCCTAACAAGTACTACCACTCCGGATCAGAGTGGTTCTGGGAGCAATAGTGATAAAGGGGTGCTCCAGAACTCCAGAACTGGAACCTCACCAGAGTTTAACATTATTCCCAGGACATGAAGACCCTCAGCCACCGCCTTCTAGCACACATATGATAAAAAGGATTGGGGCTTGTCATAAGGGCAATAGGGTCGGGGCAATCATATAGGTTTTGACGTGACCAGCCGATTGATTGGAGGGGTCCTCTCCGACAGTCCGTCACGCCTAAGTATGTGAAGTGTTGCATGTCATGGACTGCTCATCCACCAGGATTCCGTTCTTAAGCATCACGGGTTGTCACTAACGGTCAACTGGTGTCTTGGGAGGTACACCTCTGCAGAGGTGCAGTCGGTGATACTAAAGAGCCAGTCAACAGGGCTCAAGACCCAAGGAATCGGTAGTAGGATAAGGAAGAAAGGAAGGAAAGCAGTTGGATTTACTGAAAAATCTAATTGACCAATGCTTAACTAAAAACACTTCTAAAAAGAGAAACACAATTGGCCAACTTCTGATTTAGGTCGGAAAATTAAAACGGAATGTTTTTTGGTGGTACCCAATGACAGTTTAACTACAGTCTATGAATTAACATTTTACGAATTGGGTTTACGGTTTTAGGGGATTAAGGTTGTTTTTAATTACGCATTGCTTAAAAAAAACAACAACAAAAAACCCAAATTACTATACATTTAATTAACCATTGAAATTAATTATTGAATCTATTATTGAGACAGTTGTTTGTGTTAATATAGCAATGTATAATTTCAATTAAACTTAGTTTAAAAAAATATTTTCAACATTAAATGTATAGTAATTTGGGTTTTTTGTTAATTTATTTTTAAGCAATACGTAATTAAAAACCAACCTTAATCCCCTAAAACCGT
Organism: Doryteuthis pealeii; assembly: GCA_023376005.1. Lineage (NCBI taxonomy): Eukaryota > Metazoa > Mollusca > Cephalopoda > Myopsida > Loliginidae > Doryteuthis > Doryteuthis pealeii. The sequence continues at coordinate 50,816,493 of CM042169.1, forward strand.
AACCCAATTCGCAAAATGTTAATTCATAGACTGTAGTTAAACTGTCGATGGGTACCACCAAAAAACTTTCCGTTTTAATTTTCCCATCTAAATCAGAAGTCAGCCACACAATTAACAAAGATATCCAGAAAAAAACATTTGTTTTATTTTGTGGTCCAGAGTCGGAGTTAAAAGTACAAACGTTTCTTTGTATTTTAGTGACGTACTTTGAGGAAGGAATACTCTTACCATACATACACCAACTAGACCAGATAGCAGACGCCATGGTGACTGGTGATTATAACATTTTTCCCGCCAAAAGCTCCTCCCTTCCCCTAGTTGATAGAATCACAGACTTAATGTTTACATTAGATGTTTAAATGTTTAAGTAGAGACTTAATAAGAAAGGGGGGTGTATTTATAGTAAAAAGTTCGGGGCGTCAGGGATTTTGGTAGCCAATGAGGGTGGCAGACACCCCCCCCCCTAACTAAAAAAAAAAGTTGGGCAACAGTCACGACAAACGGGGGTGTTAGACAAGCGGTTGGGCGGTAAATTTGAAGTTGACCAAAAAAAAAAAAAAAAGAATTAAACTTTGTTCGTTCTAAAAACTTGTATTATAGTACCCGTACGATAGATACCACCAATTTTCCCTGGGAAATTTATCCCTCCCCCCTATATTCAACACAATGAAACTTGCATAAAGGTTAATATTATCTTGAAGATGTTTGTCCATTTGAAAGAAGAAACATAAAAAATTAAAAAAATAAAAACAAAAAACACTCCAAATAATTTTTTTTTAAATTTTCAGTTTACGGAAATAATCAAAATTATGAACGAAAAACAATGTTTACATTTTTGCACCGTTAAATCAATTGAAATTTAACGTAGCAAAAAACAAGTTATGACTCGAGGCTTTAAAAAAAAAAAATACTATGAAAAATCAATTAATGGTCCGATTTTCAAAATATTTCCATAATTACTTACTTTTTGATGAAAATATGCCTGAAATAGTTCTTTTTCCTAAAATATATTAGGGGAATATTTTTTTACGAGGTCTACCCCCGCCAACACTATTTTATTTTATGAAATATGAAAAAATGAACCGACAAAAAGATTTTTACTTTTTTTCTATAAAGAGTCTGAATAATTATATCAGAAGATTTTTATAAGTTTCAATGCGAGAGCTTTTTAAGAAAAGAACCATGAATACAGAATTCTGCTAAAAAATATCAATAAAGAAACTGACCGCGTTGAAAAAACAAACAAATAAAAACGGACTGTTTTACTTATTATTCAAGATAACGGTGAGTAATTTTTCCCCAATCGGATAATTTGATCTTTGAATTAACTGTTTTTCTTTGTAACAACTCTTTATGTTCGTTATTTCTTTTTTGCGAGATTAAAAAATATTTACGTTTCTTCCTTCAATATGGCCTAAACTGATCACGTAACGTATTTTGGTGGTACCTAGTGGTAATATATCATTCTTATAATTTAAAAAGTGAACTGAAAAATCTCAAAAAACGTCAATATCTTGGTTTAAACACGCTTCAAAAGAACAAAACATCTATGAAAAATAAAAATGAAATAAACAAAAGACAAAAATAATAAAAAGAGAAAATTTCTATATTTGGCCCGAGATCTCGTTAGTCTCAATAGCACCCCCCCCCATTCCCATTAAAAATCAAATTGCCCCCCCCCCATGGGGCGTACACCCCACATTGGGAACCACTCCATTAAAGCATTACTATTCATCCGGGTAACTAAATTAATACAATTCGTTAGGGAAAATAAATCAATGCAAAATTTTACAATAAACTTTTATGGAAGACTAAAATAGTCTAGAAAAAAAATTGGCATTTTAAAAGCCAATAGTAAACTCTTGAACTTTCTCAAGCGTAGAAGCGGTGTTCAATAAATTATTTTCCCTTAAAAAATAAGACCATTAAACGATAGATTGTTTTTGAAAAATGCTTTATTGAAAAATCAACTATGATATATATAATATCACCAAACCTTTTTCACAGTGGGCCGGATGATTGAAAAAATAACGAGCGCGGGCCACATTATTATTGTGTTCAATATTTGCTAGTCTTAAAGAAAGCTCTGGGAAAAAGATGTAAAACAAAATTCATCTTTCCATGTTATATTCATGGATGAGTGGCATAAGATACACAAAAACAAATTTAACCAACATATTTATTTTCAAAACATTATCAAAGAATGCAACATTAGCAGAAAGGTTTAGTGAGATTTGTGAAACTGAAGTTTGCCTTTCAAGATATCGTCAATGTTTGGTTTGGAATTTCTACATCCAATCAAGAGAATTGCTTTTAAATGTTTATAAGTCAATTTTGTTTGATGGGTTGGATTTTGTAGTCAAGTCGATGAGGATTTAATAAGCTTAATATGATATTTAAATTTAAAGGGTATCAGAACGTCTTGCGTTCCGTTCGTTTTAACAAACAAATTCAAGTACCGTCGATGGGCCTGATAAAATGCTTTCGCGGGCCGGATCCGGTCCGCAGGTCGTAGTTTGGTGATCCTTGAACTATATCATTAAGAATTTAATTAAAAGTGTTACTTTTTTGTTCTCTGACTACACGAATTCATAAACATATGAATCTAGGATATCGGCTTGAATGAATTAACCTTAACCCTTAACCAGTGTACGGCGGAGTGGGTGCCATTATAGTATGTGTCCTACCTCAGTAAGAGTATATTTATAGATATAAGTAGTAGGCAATTTATTGAAACTAATTATTTTTCACATATATTCAATTTCAAGAAATGCAATTCAGTCATAAGCTGTATACAGAAATTAAGAATAATTAAAAAAAAGAATTTATCCACAATTTACATGAATCAGTGATCTATTTAATTCTAAAATATTCTAAATTTCTGAAATAGGGTTGAGGTTAGGAGTTACGGTTAGTGTTAGAAGTTATTATTATAACCTTATAATATGTTTTTTATGGTAGGCCACATACTATGAGACATGATTTCGTAGGCCACATTCAAAAGGTAGGCCACATACTATAATGGAACTGCGGAATGTTCTGAAATTTTCCAACTTACGATGACAAAATAAAAGAAAGAATCTTAATGATATAGTTGCCTAAACACCGGCTTCTACGGCCGAGAAAGTTTTTAAAAAGCTGTAAAGATTTGAGATATCAATTTCATTCATGCTGTCATTTTTTTAAGGCACAGGTGCGCGCGCGCGTGTGTGTGTGTGTGTGTGTGTGTATTTAAGTTAGGTTAACGAAGACATGAAGTCAAAAGTGTTTGATAACTGAGTTTCTCGTCTAGGAAAAAATCTATCGGTGTTCTTGCAAATATGTGATCTACTATTCATGGCATGTGATCTACTAGGAAAAAAGGTTTTAGGGTTTAGTTTTTAATGGGTACTTAATGGGTAGGTCACATATTGGAATGTAAAGAAATTGGTAGATCACATATTGGAAGAGCAATCTATCTATCTATCTATCTATACATATATAAAGGACAGTTGGTGTGTATGTATGTCCGGAGGAAACTTCTAAAATAAAACAATTAACAACAAAGTAAATATATATATATATATATATATATATATATATACACATACACACACATTCACTATCACCAGAGCTTGCTTTTTGTGCAAGAAGAATACCCCCTCAAAATAAGAAAAAAACAAAAACAACAACAACCGTGTGTTGCATCCTGTCCGTGGTGGAGGGGTTGGGTAAATACAGACTCATTATATTTTACAGGCCTTAAAGAAGAATTGTAATGTTCTCCAGGAGACAGGGGGGGGGAGACAAATGCTGATTATATAGACAGAAAACGCTCATGCACAATATACAGACAGGATTATACAAATGTGTGTGTGTGTGTGTGTGTGTGTGTATATATATATATATACACACACACACACAGTATATGTGTGTGTGTGTGTGTGTGTGTGTGTAACACAATATACAAAGTCAGTTTTTGTTTTACACTTGAATGGACAGCCAAATAGTTATTTCCTCTCTCGCTCTCTCCAACCCCTCACCCCCCAAAAAAGGGTTTTTTTTAAAGCAAACCTGCTCCGCCCGAGGAATGTGAACGATGTTAGATGCAAACGCAACCCGGAACAACCCAATGAAATCGAGAAAGAAAAGAAAAGAAAAAAAGAAGAATCCTGTCTGAATCGTAAACGGTTGAGTTCAGCTGATATCCACCACCGCCATTAGAATGATTTCAAGTTGGATAGAAAAATGGGTTTAGGTTAAACAAGAAAAAGAAAAATTCTAACACTATCTTTGTTGTAATTTCCTTTGATCCGGTTAATCTCCCCAAACAACAACAAAAAGGGGGAGAGGGGAGGCATCTCCCTTCAATTGCATCTGGGTTAGACGCCGCCCCCCCCCTCATCGAATGCACAAAATAATGAAGAGATGTATTATCGTTCATTCACCCAACACCTCTCCCTCTCTGCTGTAGTAGTAATTATAATAATACAGTTTGCTATATTTATAGATAAAAAGTGCTCAATATCGATGATAGAGTATATATATATATAATATGGAGGCACGTGATCTAATGGTTAGAGTCGTTGGAAATGAACTCTTCGGTCCGAGTTTGAATCCTGGACGAAGCTGTTTGCATTTCACATTGGGAAAGGTATATATTCTCCCTCCAGTTACGGGTAAATAAGAGAGCAGAGTAGGCTCTTTAATCTTCTCTTTAACCAGTCTAGGAGAATTAAAGCTCTGAATTCAAACCTGTTAAACTCCGTTTAAGAAATTGACCCTGCGGAGGGGTTGGTAAACATATATATATATATATATATATGCATAAATTTGAATAGCGTACAGAGTCAACGGCAGTTGGTCATAATTTTTCGTCTCTGAGATCCTATGCAATATCACCAATTTTGAGCACTCATATATATATATATATATATATATATATATATATATATATATATAATGAAAATAGCATGTCCTATATATTTAACTAATGTTATTAACTAAAAGAAAGTATGAAAAAATATAATGTACATACAACTAAAGTCGGTTGGAAATGAACCATGAGAAAAGTGTCTTGCTGATATATTTCGGGTATCCTATCCCTTTCAACTGGCCTTGAAATGTTCGTATTCTCTTCAACAGGAAGTCCGAGTTGGAGTGTTGCTATTCGTTCGTATACGTTTGGTGACACTCGGGCTGTTAACGTGTATCCTAGGTGTAACCATTTCATTTCCTTTTTTTTTCAAGAGTTGCAATATTTTATGACGTGCAGATTATCTGGGGATGTTTGTAGTTCAAAATGTTTTTGTCTCGTTATGTTCCATTTCAAACGGCCCTTAATTGTAAGTACTTTTTTTTCCTTTTCAACATTTTATTTTAGTTATTAACTATAGTTAAATATTAAGGTCATGTCATTTCATTTAATTTATATAAGAAGCCTACGTGGAACCCACACTTATATATAAAGCAGATTTTGTTTTAAAAAACCACAGAATAATTGGTGCTCTTCCAATATGTGATCTACCCATTAGTTTCCCATTAAACTAACCCTAAGCCTTGTAAAAAACAACCTTTCTAGGAGAAGGAAAACTGAATTTAAACTAGATTTAATCCACTTAGAAAATTACCTTTTATCACATGTTGGGTCGGGGGTCGGGTGGGGGGTTAAATACTGTTTCCTCGAAAATGAAAATAAGACAGGGATTATATCAATTTTCACTCCGAAATATAACACTAGGGATGATTTTCGGGGGAATGTCGAGTGTTTACGTCACATGATGTGATTGTGAAGAATGCTTATTTCTTTTGTCTGTCTGCCGCTCTCAACTAGGGCTTATTTTTAAAGGGAGGGCTTATATTAAAATCAAACTGAAAAATCACGCGAGGTCTTATTTTATAGGTAAGTCTCATCTTCGGGGAAACATGGTACATACACAATAAGTTAGTGGTTAATAAAATATATAAATCATATACTATCCCCAAATTTGATTAATATCTTTAATGCCGAAACTTTATAAGAGACCCCCCCAATTAAATATTCTTGAAGAAGAACCCCCCCTTTTTGGGTGGGGGGTAAACGCCTTTGAAACACTTTAACTGGAATCGATTGTATTTAAAGAGCACAGTCTGCCCTACTATTTACCCATAGCTGAAGGGAGAGTAGTTAGATGCATATATTTTCCGAGCATATTAGTGCTATGTGAAATGTAAACGGACTTGTCTAGAATTTGAACTCGGGTCGACTAGTCCATTTCCTATGACTCTAACCATTACACCACGCGCGTCCACCACTATATAGACCATGTCGTCGGCCTAAAGTCGGTATCAACCAAACAGCGAGGGAGTCTATCCCCTTTTCACTAGCGCTAGACCAAGGAGATTGTTTTTGCATCTGAGGTGGAGCGCCACACCTACCATCAGCTCCTTACTTTACCGCACAGATCCCTGTGCTATTCATAACGCTGAGTTGGCGAGGACCGGTATCGAACTAGGAACCTTGCAGTTTCTAGCCGAACGCTCTACCGACTGAGCTAACCCCGCCCTTCACCCAAAATTGGCGAGGACCGGTATCGAACTAGGATCTTTGTGGCTCATAGTCGGATTTGAGTAATACCCTTAATCCTGAAACTTTATAAAAGACCCCCTCCCCCAATTAAATATTCTTGAAGATGAAACCTTTTTTTTGGGGGGGGAGGGGGGTTTAAACGTCGTTGAACTGGAATCGAATGTATTTTGTGGCATCAAAGACGACCACCTTTTTTTGGGGGGGGGGATTGTCTTTCTTTGAGACAAAGCTTCAATATTTGAAGCCTGACAAATATACAAAAACGGGACAAAAGATGAAAATTCCACTGATGGGGACAGGATGGATGGGGGGGGGGGGCGATGTAAGAGGAGAATATTCAAAGAATACAAGAAATTCCTCCCAACACTTTTCTTCTTCTTCTTCTTCTAATAGGCTGAAATTTTGACATGAGACTTGATAATTTGTATTATTTCAATTTTCGGACTTATATCCACTCTTCCGAAGCTGGAAGACTACAAGATATTGTGGACTCATTGTTAAGTTAAACTTTACTTTTTAATTGTGTATCTCCTTGCGTTTTATATATATATATTATATATATATATATATATATATATATATATATAGGCAAGTATTGTTGAAATCTGTGGTTTTCAATAATACTTGCCTAGATAATAACTTGCCAAAACACACAACACACACACATATATATATATATATAGTGATGCTGATAGCTTTTTGATTTAGTGTGTCCTGGGACGCACATATTTGCTTTGAATGAGTTTCCGAGAAAATGTATAGGCCCCAACTAAAGCCGTCTAACTCCTACCTTCTAACCTATCCTGTGTAATTCGTTTCTACGAAACTATTGAAATGTATTTACAGTTAGCTTGAAATGGTGTGGGAAGAAAAAGAAAAACACTGGGACGTATGGATATGATTTTTGTGCGTCAGGGACGCAGGACACATACCTATCAGCATTTCTCTCTCTCTCTCTCTCTATATATATATATATATATATATAATGGAAAAGATGACTTACCGGTGAATATGGTCACGATGGTTAGATGGTGCAAAATTCAGGAAGGTAAGTCAGCGATATAACAAATACAAAGTGCTCAATACGTTAGTAGAGCAAATTTATTACAATATAGGTACAAGTGATAACCTACTCGAGTTTCACCATAAGGATCTTCAGGGTTAAATCCACTGAATTAATCGAGATATTGATTAATTCAGTGGATTTAACCCTGAATGAAGATCCTTATGGTGAAACTCGAGTAGGTTATCACTTGTACCTATATTGTAATATATATATATATATATATATATATATATATATATAGGGAGAGCAGAGATGTTTTGCTCTTAGATGCTTTACCAAACAGGTCGAATTAGCCAATCTGTACAACTTATGAACTGAGTTGGCGAAGACCGGTATCGAACCCGGAACCTTACGATTATTCAGCGAATGCTCTACCGACTTAGCTAACCGACCCATATATATATATATATATATATATATATATATATATATATATATCTGAGAGAGAAAAAAAATCTCATGAATCCAGAGTATTGGTTGGGAAAGCACGTCAAGATGAAAGGGGTGGGAGGTGGTGGGGCTGACTAAATGCTGAATGGGAATTTATTAGTTACTGGGGATTCTGCCGTTAGGTAAGACCAACCTTTGAAGGTGGGGTGTAGTAGTGGTGGTGGTGGTGGGATTGGCCGTGTGTGTGTGTGTGTGTGTGATGGTGGGGCTTTGCCGTGTGTGTGTAGTGGCAAACGGGATTGTGTGACGATGAAAAGTAACTTAAAGAAGAAAAAAAAAACCTCTGGGATTTGGCCTAGATGTTGGTTTACAAATGATTCAATTCATAATCACGACGAACAATGTGTGTGTGTGTGTGTGTGTGTGTGTGTGTCCTTACATGCATGCATGAACTACCACATACATACATACATACATACAGACCTCTGTATCTACCATTTTAAGTTCAGGCTTTGATTGTATGTGTATTTAAATTCAATACATTTTGAGAAAGAGAGAGAGAGAGAGAGAGAGAGAGAGAGAGATCCAAAGAAGAAGAAGAAGAGAGCGAATCCGAAGGAGAGAGAGAGAAGGTAAGCGGGCCCTTAGAAGTATGGAGAGAGAGAGAGAGAGAGAGAGAGAGAGAGAGAGAGAGAGAGAGAGAGAAGAGAGCGAATCCTGAGAGAGAGAGAGGGGGGTATCCTTAGAAGAAGAGAGAAAATATGTAAAGAAAAAACCGAAAGAGATAAAAGAAAGGAAATAGTCATTGGTTAAAAAAAGAAAGAAAAGAAAATAAATAAATGAATAAATAAATAAATAAATAATCATGACACTAAAATGACACAAATCTTCCCCCCCCACACCCCGAATGAGTAAGAAATTCTGAATTATATCATCACGAAAGACTCAGACATTTTGAGAATTCTTCGTTTAAAAGGAAAAAAGATGGAAGAAAATTTAAATCCTAAAATTAATTTTAAAAATATTGTTAAATAATTGAAAATAAGTTCAACTGATTTGTTGTAGATTATTGGACTGGAAGAAATATTGGGCATTAGGGTAGGTCGATTTTGAAACTGTAACGTCTCCCATGTGACCAAAGTTGAAAATTAACAAAAGAATTAACACATAAAATATATTTTTCTTCAAAACTTTACCTTTGAGGAAATAGATTTAAATCTTTTAAAATGTTAACACTGTTACAGCTTAATTATTAGGTAAAAAGCAGCAGATCGGGTGTCGATTGTGATGGGGGGGGGGATATATTTTTAATTTGAATTCTAGTTAGAATATTTTATTCGTTTCATTTAAAATGTCCATCTTTTCGGTTTTGAATATCAAAATTGCTAGATTTTCTAACCTATTTCCTCAAAGGCAAAATTTTGAAGAAAAAAATTTTATCTGGTAATTCTTTATGTTAATTTGCAATTTTCGTCACATGGGAGACGTTACAGTTTCAAAATCGACCTCCCCTATTGCCCAATATTTCTTCCAGTACAATAATCTACAACAAATCACTTATTTTCAATTATTTAACAATATTTTTTCTGTTTTGAATATTAAAATTGCTAGATTTTCTAACCAATTTCTAGACCAAATTTTGCGAAAACGAGGATTTTTTGGTACGTTTTAGTAGACGATCTTTGATGCTATTTCCTCAAACAATGGTGCAAGTAAAAGATCTAGTTTTTGGTATCAGTATTTACTATAGTAAAAATATTTTATGTGGTAATTCTTTATGTTAATTTGCAATTTTCGTCACATGGGAGACGTTACAGTTTCAACACACAACGTTTGCACCCTTGGACAATCTGATATCTTTTTTTTGTTAAAGTGAAAAACCAACCCACCCTATTAGACAACAATGAGAGTAAATCTGATTTACCATTTCAAATCACTCGTGTATCACTGGTGATTGGTTTGGTTTATTTGTTTAATGGCATATCAACCTTCGTGGGTTATTTAATGCCAAATCCAACCTTATAGAAAAACAGTAGTGGTAATATTTAACTGATAGCCGGGGGATAAGGGGTTTTAAACTTTTCTCAAAGGGATTAGTACAAAAATAAAACGTAAAACCGACACTTGAATTCAAACTCGTTTCTCATCTTTATTGTTATCTGTATAACATTTCGGCCGATGTGTCCTTCGGCCTTCTTCAGGTATTTCTTGTCGGACTCGGGAACCTAAATTTCTCATTTATTTCACACGTCACTCATGCTTTGCACTATATATATATATATATATATAATCACACACACACACACACACACACACACACAATGTATATATAACTTTCAAAGAAGAAAAAACTTAATAAACCGTAATCCCGCTATAATTTTATTTCGAAATTTTATCTAAAAAAAAAAAAAAAAAAAAAAAAAAAATGAGTCTAGCCTCATCAGACGGGTTTTACAAATACAAGTTTTTGTTTTCTTTGAAAGTTAAATATTGCTCAGTATATCATCTAATTTATTGATTATTATACATTGAGCTCTTTTTAGGGATTTATAAAAAATCCTTGTATGAGTATATATGTTTGCACCTACAAGAGCATACAGTATGATTGTACAGTGAGATTTCGATGATCCCAAATAGAATCATCTCTTACTTATTAGTCTTTTGGATTACATTACACACACACACACACACACATATGGCTTGACTTGCAAATCGCCGTCAGAATTAAAACGGAAAATTTTCACGATACATCAAACTAAATTTTGAAATTAGAATTAATTTTAAAAATCCAATTCAAAATACTTTTTTTTTTTTTTGATAAGTCAGGTTAGTAATTGTTTTATTTGATTTATTTCAAAATTTAGTCTGATGTGTTACAAATTGTCGTCAAAAATTTCCGTTTTAATTTTGTAAGTTTATATATATATATATATATATATATATATATATATATATATATACACACACATTATATAAACTTATTTTTAAAATTACATTGAATGTTTTTAGGCGTAACTAGTAAAAAAAAAATTTTTTTAAATAAAAAAAAAAAAACGCACATTTTATGCTATTTCATAACAAATGAATGAATTTCAGTAAGAAAAAAAAGAAAAAAGTTTCAAGTTAAAAAAAATAAAAGCGTTTTTTTTTTTTCTTTCCTTTTGTGTGTGGTGTGTGACAACGCCGCCGCCACCGCCGCCGCCGATGCAGCAGAGTGAAAAAGAAATCTGAAAAGGGGGTCAAATATTTTGACGAATGGGTAAAGGGGATAAGATCCCTTCAAAAATAATTTAGGGCTCAGAGCATGTATCACCTGACAAAGTTTTGCTGTCCTTCTTCTTTTGACGGTGACGGTGATGGTGTGTGTGAGGTGGAGTGAAAGCAGGTGTGGAAGGTTTTTTGGGAGGTTTCATTGAATTCTCAATTGAAGAGTAAGGAGGGGGGGAAAGGAGAGCAAGGAGATTATTGGGCTCTCTTTACTAACAAGGACAGATCGTCCCGCGACTTTTTTTTTTTTATGCCGGTGAAAATCTAAATCTTTCCCCTCCCCCTCCTCCTCCCCCTCTTTACACAAGCAGGTCACCCATACCTCGAATTTCCTGAACCAAATGAATAAGGCCGAACAAGAATATATATATATATATATATATATAATGAAAAAAGAAGATCTGTCGGCCTAAAATGCAGAATGAATCATAAAGAAATTACTGCAGGTATTGCAAAAAAAAGCAGAGAAGAAGAAGAAGAAGAAGAAGAAGAAGAAGAAAGAAATAACAGAGAAAGAGAAAAGGAAAAAGAAAGGGGGGAGAAGAAAGGGAGGGAGAAGAAGATAACAATTAAGAAGAGATAAATAGAAGACAAGAAATAAAAGAAATAGCAGAGAATAAGAGAGAGTGAGAAATAGGAGAGAAGAAAAGAGAGAGAGAGTGAAAGAGAAAGGGGAGAGAGAAAGAGAGGAGAGAGTGAAGAGAAAGGAGAGAGAAAGAGGAGAGAGAGAGAGGGAGAGAGTGAAAGAGAAAGGGAGAGAGAAAGCGGGAAAGAGAGGGGAAGGAGAGAGAGAGGGGAGAGGGAAGGAGAGAGAGAGAGAGAGATAACAAAGAAAAGGAAGAGGAGGAGGAGAGAGAGTGGGGGTGGAGAAAAAAATAAAAATAGAGAAGAGATAAAAAGACAAGAAAAGAAAGAAATAGCAAAGAAGAAGAAAAAGAAGAAAGAAAAGAAGAAAAAGAAGGTATCCCTAAGATATCATAAGAATGATGCTGCTGCTGCTGATGCAGTGGCGGTAAAACTATGTCTAGTTTATTTGAAGTCAGTTCAAAACCGGCTTTTTTGATGACGTATAAACGGAGCGGGGAAGAAGAAAAAAAAAAAAAAAAACTATAGGCATCTGTTTAAATATAATCAATGAATAGAGAGAGAGAGAGAGAGAGAGAGAGAGAGAGAGAGAGAGAGAGAGAGAGAGAGAGAGAGAGAGAAACAACAACATAAAATAAAATAAAATAACGTAACAAACTTACAATTCCTAAAAGTCGTGAGAATATTAACCAATCTTTTTTTTTTGTAAATTTCCTTCTCATCTTTACTTGTTGCATTTAAGTCAGAGATTTTTATCACTAACTTTAAACAGACATTGTTTTGTGGTGATTAATAAAAGTAAAATTAAATCAAATAAAAATAAATTAAACAAAATTAAATAAAATAAATAAATAAATAAAAAGACACAAAAAAATAACAATCTCCCAGAAGGCCTCAGACCGGAAGAGCATTCTGGGCATGTACAGAAAAGCCCCGAATTCTTTGCGCCAAAAAAGAACTCTCAACCATTTTCACTCTCAGACTTTGAAAGAGAAAAACCTATTGAATTGCTCGGAAAATATGTCCCCTCAAAGAAATAGTCCAAATCAACAAATAAAAGTCTTACCCTAAAGTTATCCTCATCTTTGTTCCTTTTGCTTCTTTTTGTTACATAATTATTAGATTCCTAATACTTGTGTACAGTAGTGTAGAAACCAAAATGGCTATTATAAGTTGCAGCCCACGGCCTTGAAGGATTGAATGACAAGGCTTGATCTCATCCTGATCCCTCCGGTGGATACCGTGAGAATCGGTGGAGAAGACCCTCTTCCAGTTTAGATTAGAGAGAGTTTTAGTCAGATCGGCCAAAGCCACAACGGTGGTAAGTCGTGTTATGCACGGTGCCGACTCAATCTGCACAGGTAGTCTGGTGGGGATTTCAGAATAAAATATGATCTAAGTTAAATTGAAGTCTTGTGTTATTATCTAAAAACTACCAATGACACAGGGCTTCTGATAAAGAGAAATCCCCAATGGAAGACCAGACACAAAGTCCCCAAGACGAAGTCCAGATGCTGGAAGAATAATAATAGAAGTAAGAAAGTAAAGAAAGAGAGTATACAACACTTTTTCTAAATTCCTTTTCAGCTTACCAACCCACAAGAAGGAAGAACCTGAGAAATAGTGTGAATCAACTAATAAAAGTCTTACCCTAAAGTTATCCTTATCTTTGTTCCTTTTGCTTCTTTATCTAAATTCCCTTTCAGCTTACCAACCCACAAGAAGGAAGGACCAACCATTTTGGTGCTTAGAACCAACTAAAACCAATACAGTTATTACTAGCAAGAAGATGAAGTAGTTAAGTTTTAATGTGAATATATAATATGGAATCAAATCCGACAGTTTAAGGTAAAGATAAAGAAAAACAATAGTATAGATTGTGCTAACAAGCGCCTGTTTCGACTTTATGATGATCATTAAATGTAATCCAAAGGAAATTATTTTAAAAATAAAATAAAAACAATAGTATAAGGCATAGTATTAACATTTATCTTCTTCAGAGCACATATATTAAATTAGAAAGAATAATAAAATTAAATAAGAACGCATATAAAAAGATTACACTTATTTTAATTATATTGTGAGATTCAAAGTTAATTAATGAACATACAGTTCCGACACGTTGTGAGACAAAACATTTAATATATATAACAGCACATGGAAACGATAAGATACATAAATTACAGGAGAATAGAACACGTAAATACATATACAATATTTAGGTATAAACAAGATACCCAAATGTACGTAAAATATAAATGTTACAGACATGGAACTAAAGGATAGTCCATGCTGTATAAAGGACTTACAGTAATGTAAGGGGGGGAGCAAAAGCCCCACCGAGAAGGGGGTAGATAGACTCTAGCCCATAGCAGTTCGTAGAGAAGATCCAGCTAAAAGTGGAAGACAAGTTCAAATCAGGTGCTTAAATACCAGAGGTCCCTTAGTGGGAACAAACGGCAACACAGCGAGAAGATAACTCTTCCAGGCAAAGGGAAGGTAATCCCCTACAATATTAACCATCTAATGAAGAAATGGCACCATCTTGATTTAAACACATGAACACTTTTTTTTATTAATCAGGGTCCATGTAAAGACCAATGCTTATTGCTGCCTGCTTCAGGCTATACAGCAGAGATTTGGTTTGAGCAGGTGTATTTGTAAGAATCATCTTTGTAGTCTGTATCAGAACTGGTTTCTGTTGTGAGGTAAAATTAAACTAAATTCAACTCTGAATTTCAAACCTGTTAAACTCTATCTAAAAAAATTGACATTGTGTAACATCCTACTTGCAAATAAATACCTGTGTTACCTATTAGCATCTAGTTAGCTGGCAGTGCCGAGTTCAATCCCTGAGTCAGATAGAGCAAAAAACTCATAGGATAAGAGTCTCTACTCATGGCTGGAATGGATGGTTTGAGTCACAATTCCTCAAAATGTTATCAGTTACAATAAATACCTGAAGAAGACTGGAGGGTATAAAGCAAGAAAAATTTGGAGTTATTGTTTGAAATGAAATCCAATAGTATGTGAAAAAAAACAGTATAGATAATCAGATTGTTGGTTGGATGGTTGGATTTTACGGTATGTCAACCCTTGTTGGGTTATTTAATGCTGAAAACATTTTGTTTTATTCATTTTTCATGGATACACATTTTTTTAAAAAACATTTTTAAACTCATTTTTTTTTCTATGGGACCCTAACAGGTACTACCACTCCGGGTCAGAGTACATCTGGGAGTAATAGTGATGAAGGGGTTCTCCACATTCCCCAGAGCTCCAGAACTGGAACTTCATCATCAGATAGAGTTTAATGTCATACCCAGGACATGAAGATCCTCAGCCATCGCCTTCTAGCACATATATGATAAAAAGGATTTGGGCTTGCCATAAGGGCAATAGGGTTGGGACAATCATATAGGTGCTAGCTTGACATGACCAGCTGATTGATTGGAGGGGGCCTTACCGACCGCCTAAGTATGGGCCAAAGTGGAGTGTTGTGTGTTATGGACTGGTCAATCACCAGAATTCCATCCTTAAGCATGACGGGTCGCCACATACGACCAACAGGTGGCCCCAGTGGGGGGATCTTACCCCTCAGCAGAGGTGCAGTCGGTGTATTCTAGGTGATAGGGCTGATAATCAGATTGACAAGTTTAATGCATCATTGCTAAAAATCTTTAGAATAGTCCATTTCTAATGGGTACTGTGGTCTATACCATTCTCTAAGGAATAATAAAGTTCTGCTTTTAGGAGAATATACCTAATTTTTATGTCTAGAGGGGAAAAAATGACTCTTTAAGATTGCTAGACAAAGCTCTTCTGCATCTTTGATATTGGACAATGTTAACGTACTTCAATCTGGAAGATATCAAATTGCAAACGATTCATTTTGGTATTTCTCTGAATGTTTGAGATGATTAGTATTATCTGCATTATGTCCCCATCTTCATTGTAACACAACTCCTACCCCAGCTATGGTTAGCGGAATGAGAACAGGATACCCCCGTGGACTAAATAAAGGGTTAGGTTCAAAGTTCCGTGATGACTCCCGATTACGACAAGAAAGTTCCCGAGTTCGAAAAGAAGGTTCCCGAGTCCGACGAGAAATACCTGAAGAAGGCCGGAGAGCATATCGGCCGAAACGTTGTACAAATAACAATGAAGATGGGGACAATAGTCCGAATAACGCAGATAATACTGATTCATTTTGGGGTTAGGCATTATACTCATTTGGTAAATACGAGGATGTTAAAATTCTGGTCACTATTTTAGGCGTTTAGTTCCGCTGTTGGTAAATCCAAATCGGTATTGAGTTTGGATTCGGTAGGTTAATCCTTGTTCAGTTCCTTGTGGCAGAAAGTCTGTAGTATTCCTTGAAATCCTTGGTAGAAAAGTGTGTAGTCTATTGGATGTTTTGGATTTCATGACATCAGTAATCGGATTTTTTCTATCATGATGCTGTCCCTATAGGGAAACATCTAATCTGATCTTTTTTTTTTTTTTTTTTCTCGCAATAAAATCTTGAAAAAAAAACAAAAAAAAAAAAAACAATCATTGTGTCTTAATCAAAAGAATATATTCACAGCGATTGCATTTCTAAGAGTCTTTCTTTTCTTTTTTCCACAAGAATAAACGCTCCAGTTGACTAGGCCAAAGTTTCTTTCTTTTTTTTAAATGACTTATTAATACTTCACTTGACTTTTAGGATGAATGATCAGTAATTATTCTTTAAGAAGATTTTAATCTTTAATCAATACATTTCTATGATCTTTACAACTCTAACTTGAAGCAGAAGTATATATATATATATATATATATATATATATATATATATATATATATACACATGCGTGAAACAAGGAAAGTGAATAACAACACAGACAATTGATTCAATTAATATTTCATCTTTGTTATTTCCTAAACTCCTTCAGAATGATTTTGATCTGTTTCTACAAATTGGTTTATAATATATATACAAATATATACATAGAAATAAAATCATTAATATTGTTTGGATTATTCAAACTATTGTCCTCATCTTCATTGTTATCTGTACGTTTCATTAAATACAAATAAAATCATGATTTTATCTGGTTCTACAAACTGGCTTATAATATAGTACCATGTAAACTAGTACTACCTTTTCCATGGTCGGTCTGCTGGCGACTAAACTGAAACCCCCATCAGGCATGCCTCGGCTTGTCTGGTAAGGTGGGTGTGTGGATACTCAGCACCACTAAAAACTAGAGCTGTCAAAGGACAGATGAGCTCCAGGGGAGCCAACGGCCATCCACATCGATCGATAGTTGTAGGGGTACTTACTACTCACATAAATCCTCAACACAGTGTGGCGCTTGGGTGCAAGTGCTGGGGCTTTTTGAGAGGCTTACCTCTTGTGAAGTGACTCAATACTATCTGAGACAGCACCCTGCAGGAATTCGGCAGCCCAGTCGTCTCAGACTTTCCCCTGCCACTCGACCATATGTCATAGCACTACTGAATTTTGAACTCACTTGCTACAATGTCACTTAACCATTACACCACAGGACCCCCCCCCCCTTAAGAAATTTGTCAAAAAAATTTCATTTGAATTTTATAAAACATTAACCTAATAATTTAGAAATTTAAGAATTTTTTTTTTTTTTTAAATTCTATAAAAAAGATCTGGATAAAAGTAAGGGACATAACTCTGCTAATTAAACCATGGATAATTTAATTTGGTTTGGCTTGATTGGTTGGATTTTACGGCATGTCAACTCTTGTTGGGGTATTTTATGCTGAAAACATTTTGTTTTATTCATTCTTGATGTGTACTGAAAATTTTTTTTTTTTAACAATTCTTTAAAAAAACATTTTTTTAAACTCATTTTTTAATAAAACTCATTCATTTTTGTTTTTGTTGGTTGGATTTTATGGTATGTCAACCCTTGTTGGGTTATTTTATGCTGAACATATTTTGTTCTAGTCAGTCTTGATGGTATGTAAATTCTATTTCAAACACATTTTTTAAACTCATATTTTACTATTTAACATATAGATGGGACCCTAACAGGTACTACCACTCTGGGTCAGAGTCGACTCTGGGGTAATAGTGATGAAGGGGTACCCCACACTCCCTCAGAGCTCCAGAATTGAAACTTCCCCATTAGATACAGTTTAACGTCATATCCAAGACAACTGATAATGTGCAGGACAAATCATTTATAATACAAAGATGCTGATAGGTACATGTCATGCGTCCCTGATGACACAAAAATCTAAAAGGACACAGTAAAATCATCTCCATGTGTCCCAGTGTCCCCCCACACACACACACACACATTTCAAGCTAACTGTAAATACATTTCAATAGTTTCTTAGAAATGAATTACACAGGATAGGTTACAAGGTAGGAGTTAGATGGTGTTAGTTGGGACCCATAAATGTTCCCTGGGGACTCATTCAAAGCAAATATGTGCATCCCAGGACACACTAAACCAAAAAGCTATCAGCATCACTGATAATATGAATATTCAATACAAGTAGCTGGGTTTGGCAGTATCTCTTTACCTAAATATAACAGGGTGTGTGTGGGGAGGGTGGGGGGGTCAAGGAGAATTGAGTTCATCTTCAGGAGGGTGTAAGAACAACAGGAGAGGCAAGCTGAACAAACAGGATGGCAGGTAGTGGAGGGGTGGGGGTTGCAATAGGGAGAATGGATGAGTGCACTGAAATGAAGGGTCACTTACTCTGACATGTGGAGAGCAGAACACCAACATGATCAAGGCCGCCTGTGATATCTTTGCCCAGCCCAACAAACCCTACTTTGCCCCCCCCTACCCTCTGCACTGGAAAAAGAAGGACACACCTTGAGCAGCTGCCCCAAAACCACTCAGGTGTTACTGCTGGTGTCATGGCAGAATGCTGAGGGCAATAACAAAAAGAGTCTCTGTTTCTGTGAGGACATTCACCCGGGGTTGGTTGAGTTGGCTCCATCCAATGAATTCACCTGTGGTAGGGGGGGGAATAAGGGAATAGGAAATTCACAAGTGGTCCCCAAACCCTGCATACATAGCCAGATTAAACAGTAGACAACTCTTAACCCTTCCCAACCAGACAGCATTTGTGAAAGGAGGGTAGGAGTCCAGATCCCATCCTAAAACCTCTACAAGAACTGCAGTTAATAGTTGGTTTCGTTTGTTTTGTTTTACGGCATATCAACCTCAGTGGGTCATTTAATGCAGACAACATTTTGAAGTAAATTGAATACCCATCAAGAATGAATTTAAGTTAGAATTTAATGTCATACCCAG
The DNA here is from genome assembly GCA_023376005.1 of Doryteuthis pealeii. Taxonomy (NCBI): domain Eukaryota; kingdom Metazoa; phylum Mollusca; class Cephalopoda; order Myopsida; family Loliginidae; genus Doryteuthis; species Doryteuthis pealeii. The sequence continues at coordinate 50,835,643 of CM042169.1, forward strand.
GACATGAAAATCCCCACCCACCACCTTCTAGCACCCATATGATAAAAAGAGTTGGGGCTTGCCACAATGGGGTAGATTTGGGGCAATCATATAAGTGCTAGGGCTTGACATGACCAGCTGATTGATTAGAGGGCGTCTCTTTGACTGCATGTCTAGCCTAAGTGGAGTGTAGAATGTCATGGACTGCTCAGCCACCAGGGTTCCAACCTTAAACATCACGCGTCGCTACTCACGACCAGCAAGTGGCTCCATTGGGGAAGTCTTACCCTTCTGTAGAGGTGCAGTCCGTGTATTCTAACACCCCAACCGACAGGGAGGGCAGGAGTCCAGACCCCAATTCTAAAGCCTCTACAGGAACTGCAGCTAATAGTTGATCTGGTAAACCTGCTTAACTTTCCAGCACAGTCCAGTGACATCTTTATTGTAGCTGTTGTCTTAGGGTGCACTAATCAATTAGACATATTCCTTTTCTCCCTTTTAAAGAGACCCGGAAATTCAACCATTTAATGTAGTATAGAAGGGGAGGAAATATATCTTCGTATCAACAAGCTCCCGCCGAGAGGGGGGGGGGCAAAAACAAGTGAGTCCACAGTCTTCCAGCAAGCCAAACCTTCCCCTGGTCAACACGTTCTACGTTTTCGTTTAGCAGCTGCAAAATCCGTCACTGTAGTTGAAATAATCTTTAGCAGTTCAAAATCACATTTCTTTACTCGGTTGTTCGGGTCAGTCAACCTGCAACTGCTGACTCCTTACTGCCCAGCGTTTGACTCACATGTTATTTATGTACATATTTACCAAAACATCCTGGCACTTCGCGTCCGTCCAGTGCCTAAATCGCGTCTGCCTTCGCATGCGGGAGGATGCGGGCACGATCCCGGCAGGCAAGACAATGTCTTGCTCTTTTTCGTTCTCCGTCAGTGTAAAGGAAACAACTATGTAGGGACTAATATCTGGTAGACATCCCATAATGTTATAGCACCCCTGTGGGTTCTATCAAAATTACAAGGCAATGTCACTTCTGTCCAGGCTAGTAGCAGTTAAACAATTTGGAGGGGACGTCAATTTCATTTTTTATGATAATAACCCTTACACTAAGTGAACACACAGTGGAGAGCAGAAGTAAAAGGACATTTAAGAGTTTTTCTTTTTCTTTTTCAATTTATTGGAGCCAGAAAATACATTTGGACTTTTTAGAAAGAAATTTTTAAACTTTAATTTGATGATGAAAATATTTCTAAGAATCACATTCTATTGAAACCATTTTAGAACCAGATGATTGTGCGCATGCCCCCCCCCCCCAAAAAAAAAAAACCAAAACATTTTTTTTAAAAATTTTCCACCTGACATAAATGAATCATAATGATTGGAATTTTTTATTTTTTTTTTTTATTTCTGTCTTTTTTTGGCATTTTCTAATTTAGAAAAATATTTACAATCAAATTTGAGAAAATTTATCATACATAAATTCTTGAATTGTAGGAAACAAATTGAGGAATTTTCTCCATTACAATTGAAACTGAAGAATTTTGATTGGTTTTACCGATTCCTAAGACAGACTTCTTTGACTGATTGTCTGATAGTGAGTTGAAATCAAAATGAAGGTGATATGAGATTTTGTATGGAGGCATATAGTGTAATGGTTATTGTCATAGGAAATGGACTTGTCAATGCAAGTTCAAATCCTGAATGAGGCTGTTAGCATTTCACATAGTGCTAATACACTTGGGAAAGGTATGCATCCAACTACTCTCCCTCTAGATATGGGTAAATAGTAGGGTAGACTGCAAGTTTAATCCTCACTGGATGCCCCATAATTGCTCACTCATGTCACATCCTATCCACAGTGAACAGGCTTGGCAATCTCATTGTAGTGTAATGATTAGCAAGCTAGTCTCGCAGATCCATGACTACTAAAAAAACGAGTTCAATTCTCGCTGGATGTCCGATATCTTAATTGTTTTTGTTTTTTTATCTTTTAGATAACTAATCAGGACTGAGCTTATTCTAGTAGTGACCACCCCAAACGGTTTGAATTCAGAGTTTTCCTTCTCCTAGACTGATTGCCTAACCAAGGTTAAAGAGCCAAATCTGTCCTACTATTTACCTATAGCTGGGGGGGGGGAGAGAGTAGTTGGATTCATACCTTTCCCAAGGGTATTAGCGCTACATGAACTGTAGCTTCGTCCAGGATTTGAACTCGGGTCACCAAGTCAATTTCCTATGACTTTAACCATTAGACGATGTGCCTCCAATTAATTGTGACCTTGTGTCATACCCAATTTGGTGAAGGGGTTGGGTAAATATCTACATTCTAACATATAAACAAGTTTTGAGAACAGCTCCACTTAATAGAAAAAAAGGGTGTTAAGTGACAACAAGTGAACAGATAAACATATGGAGGTAAAAAGGATTCTAAAGCAATCCCCTTCCCCCACTCCTCGGCAACACATCAGTGGGGGTGGCATTGCTTAAGAGTAAGAAACTAAATGTTAGAAAAAGGAAGGAAGGAAAAAAAATGGGGAGGGGGAAAGGATGTTAAGAAAAGAATTCTGATAAGCCCAGATGGTTTCTCTCTTCCCTCCTCCCCCCTCCTTCCTCTTGGAGGCGTTAGAGTGTAACGGTTATTGACATAGGAAATAGACTTGGTGACCTAAGTTCAAATCTCAGATAAGGTCAAGGTCATTGTCATTTCACCCAAATGACCTTGGTAAAGGCATGAAACTATATTTTCTTTCCTGTGGGGGTGGGGTGGGTGGGGAGTGCTGTAATAGTTAGAGTCATAGGAAATGAACTGGCTGACTTCTGATTTAGGTCGGAAAATTAAAACGGAAAGTTTTTTGGTGGTACCCAATGACAGTTTAACTACAGTCTATGAATGAATATTTTGTGAATAGGGTTACGGTTTTAGGGGATTAAGGTTGTTTTTAATTACGTATTGCGGCTGACTGCTGATTTAGGTTGGAAAATTAAAACGGAAAGTTTTTTGGTGGTACCCAATGACAGTTTAACTACAGTCTATGAATTAACATTTTGCAATTAATATCTAATTTTTTTTGCGATTAATATCTAATTAACCATTGAAATTAATTATTGAATCTATTATTGAGACAGTTGTTTGTGTTAGTATTGCAATGTATAATTTCAATTAACCTTAGTTTACAAAATATTTTTCAACATTAAATGTATAGTAATTTTTTTTTTTTGTTGTTTATTTTTTTTTTAAGCAATACGTAATTAAAAACAACCTTAATCCCCTAAAACCATAACCCAATTCGCAAAATGTTAATTCATAGACTGTAAAAGCAAATGAAAAAGATAGACAAATACTTGGATCTTGCCAGAGAGCGGAAAGAAGCTGTAGAACATGAAGATGATGGTGATACCAATTGTAGTTGGAGCACTTGGAATGGTCCCCAAAAGATTGGAAAAGAAACTGTGGGAACTGGAGATCAGAGGAAGAAACAAGACCATCCAAACCACAGCACTGTTAAAATTGGCTAGGATACTTAGAAGAGTCCTGGGGATTTGCTGTTGCTTAAATGGTCACCCACTTAAGTATTGAACAGGCTCATTGTTGCTTAAATTCGGTGATCAAGTCAATAATCAGCAAATGTAATAGAATTGGGATTTTCAACAAGTACATTGGGGGGTGCATTTTACCAAACTTTTACTTGACAAATTAAACCCCCTTGTAAGTCCTCCAACCACTTTGGGAAATCGTCTAAAAATAATTTTAAAACAGTCTGAAATGTCAAAATTATTCAAGTTGTTCCTTTTCAGGTTTTTTTTTTTTTAAACTTTAAAAAAAAAAGTTTAGTTTAACTATAAATATTTGCATCTATTAATTTTTCTTTTTTTTAAAAATTTGGTATTTTTACTTGACTTATTTAAATGATATTAATAATATTTAAAACTGGCACATAGTTTTCCATTGAAAGGAAAACTACCTTTTTTTTTTGAGCAAATTATTAATTGATTTTTGACTAAATTTATTAACTCAAAACTAAACCAAGTTATTTTTGATTTCAGTTTAGCAAAATGTTTTTTGTTTTTTTTAAATTCTTTTCTTAAAGGCAAGTACTAATGTACTTAAGTGTATCTAAAATATTATCAGATTACTTAATCTTGTTAGGGTCTCAATCTATGGGTTAAATAGATTTTTAAAAAATGAGTTTTAAGAATCTGTTTTAAAATAGTAATCAAAAGACATTTTTAATTGGCCGATATTATCTTCAATTTAGACACCTTCAGAATATTACTGATTCTCTTATCTTCCAGAGTTCAAATCGCAAAAATGTTCTAGTCAATCTAGTTGTTAATTTGAGCAGGAAACCTTTTTTTCTTTCTTGCTGAAGGATTTTGATTTTGTTGTTTGGGTGGTTGATATTTAAAGCTAAGGAACTGTCAAATGAAATACAGGAACTGTCAAATGAAATACAGGAATATGTTTTTATTTGTTTTTTTTTTGTTTTTGTTTATTAACTCAGGAGATATTGTTTTCAAAATTCATCCCGGATCTATTAATAATTCAGTTCTAACTACCTACCTAACTTCATTCTCAAGTGTCAAAGAATGGAAGAGGCACAAGATCATGGATCAGCTTAGATTTTCATGAGTCCAGCGAAAAACAATCTTTTTTTTTTTCAACTTTTACCTTTTTGAAATTTCTTAAAAATAAAATAAGAGAGAGTCAATTTAATTTTTTTACATGAGAAATAATGTTATTTTTCAAAATTATTATTTCTTTTTTTTTCCAGGTTTTTATTCTGAGACGTGTGCACACATTGGTGAAGAGATAAAAATTCACTGAAAAGATTAGAAAAAATCCGTCCTTGAAAGGGTTAAGTAGAAAATGCTTAAAATAGATTCAAAATTGCAAAAGAGACAAAAAAAAACAAAAAACTCTAATCCAGAGATTTAGAAATGAACTTCAAACTGATTGGTTCGGATTTGCTCAACACAAAATACACATAATTATTATCATCAAGTTGAAATCAAACTAATCTGACTTTTTTTTTTTGTCCTCCGTCGAATCAGTAGAAAAAAAAAAAAAAAAATAGTGCAGCAGTCGGAGTTAATGAAAAAAAAAAAAAAAAATAAAAAAAAAGAGATAAAATAACTGCAACGTCAGCAATTAATAAACTAATTCCATTGATGTTTATTGATTTTGGTTGATTTCTTTTTTTTCTTCTTTTTAAATGAATTTAATCATCATTGAATGAAGACAACGAAAGGTCGATTTAATTAGAAAAGATTTACAGAATTTCGGGGGAGAATTCATTTGATTGATTCAACTTTTAAATAAAATAAAATAAAATTAGATAAAAAAATAAAATGGAACAAAATAAAAAATAAAATGAAGAAAAATAAAATGAAGAAAATGAAGAAAATGAAAAAATAAAATGAATGAAAAAAAAATAAACCCAATAAAATGAAAATAAAAATAAAACAATAAAATGAATGAAAAAAACTATTAAATGAAAAAAAAATGAATTTAAAAATGAAAAAAAAAAAAAAAAATGAATTTAAAAATGAAAATAAAAATAAAATGAATAAAAAAATTGAATGAATAAAAACACACAAAAGAGTTGAAAAATAAAATGAATGAAAATAAAAATGAAAATATTAAATGAAAAGTAATAAAATAAAAACCCAAAAAACCCATGAAAATTAAAAAAAAACAACATAAAATTAAAAAAAAAAACTTGTGGCCCATAAAATACAAGTTTTATTATTTGTATTTTTTAATATTTTTATTTTTCCAATGCCATTTTTGAATTAACAGTAATTCATTTCTACTTGAGTTTTAAAGCTAAAAAAAACCTTTGTTGTTCAACCACCCATCCATAATACCAGTACAATGAATGCTGTATAATATTTACCCTGCAATGCTTCACATTATTTCTTTTAAATCTGTTGGATATGCTAAATAAATACAATAAGACATTTGGAAAGGAAAAAAAAAAGTTTTCATTTAATAAAAAAGAATAGGCGACATAACCAATGAATTTTATTGCATATCAAATCTTTTAAAGATTATTTTTAAACATTTCTAAAAGAAACTTTTCTTCACAAAAAAATTTTTTTTTCTTAACAATGAGATTATAGTGAAACCAGGTGAAAACGAAAAAAAAAAAAAAAAAAAAAAAAAAGAAAACTAAAAAGAAATATTCCTATTTGTATTATCACTTGTATTCATAGCTACTCTAACTGATGAAAAAATCAGTAGGGTTTCACTCTCGGCTAGAGGTAGTCTGCTAAGTCTAGCCACACTGAGGAGATTATAGTGAAACTAGGTGAGAACAAGAAAAAAAAGAAAACTAAAAAGAAATATTCCTATTTGTATTATCACTTGTATTCATAGAGACTCTAACTGATGAAAAAATCAGTAAGGTTTCACTCTCAGCTGGAGGTAGTCTGCTAAGTCTAGCCACACTGAGGAGATTATAGTGAAACTAGGTGAGAACAAGAAAAAAAAGAAAACTAAAAAGAAATATTCCTATTTGTATTATCACTTGTATTCATAGAGACTCTAACTGATGAAAAAATCAGTAGGGTTTCACTCTCAGCTGGAGGTAGTCTGCTAAGTCTAGCCACACTGAGGAGATTATAGTGAAACTAGGTGAGAACAAGAAAAAAAAGAAAACTAAAAAGAAATATTCCTATTTGTATTATCACTTGTATTCATAGAGACTCTAACTGATGAAAAAATCAGTAAGGTTTCACTCTCAGCTGGAGGTAGTCTGCTAAGTCTAGCCACACTGAGGAGATTATAGTGAAACTAGGTGAGAACAAGAAAAAAAAGAAAACTAAAAAGAAATATTCCTATTTGTATTATCACTTGTATTCATAGAGACTCTAACTGATGAAAAAATCAGTAAGGTTTCACTCTCAGCTGGAGGTAGTCTGCTAAGTCTAGCCACACTGAGGAGATTATAGTGAAACTAGGTGAGAACAAGAAAAAAAAAAACTAAAAAGAAATATTCCTATTTGTATTATCACTTGTATTCATAGAGACTCTAACTGATGAAAAAATCAGTAAGGTTTCACTCTCAGCTGGAGGTAGTCTGCTAAGTCTAGCCACACTGAGGAGATTATAGTGAAACTAGGTGAGAACAAGAAAAAAAAGAAAACTAAAAAGAAATATTCCTATTTGTATTATCACTTGTATTCATAGAGACTCTAACTGATGAAAAATCAGTAAGGTTTCACTCTCAGCTGGAGGTAGTCTGCTAAGTCTAGCCACACTGAGGAGATTATAGTGAAACTAGGTGAGAACAAGAAAAAAAAGAAAAAACTAAAAAGAAATATTCCTATTTGTATTATCACTTGTATTCATAGAGACTCTAACTGATGAAAAAATCAGTAGGGTTTCACTCTCAGCTGGAGGTAGTCTGCTAAGTCTAGCCACACTGAGGAGATTATAGTGAAACTAGGTGAGAACAAGAAAAAAAAGAAAACTAAAAAGAAATATTCCTATTTGTATTATCACTTGTATTCATAGAGACTCTAACTGATGAAAAAATCAGTAGGGTTTCACTCTCAGCTGGAGGTAGTCTGCTAAGTCTAGCCACACTGAGGAGATTATAGTGAAACTAGGTGAGAACAAGAAAAAAAAGAAAACTAAAAAGAAATATTCCTATTTGTATTATCACTTGTATTCATAGAGACTCTAACTGATGAAAAAATCAGTAAGGTTTCACTCTCAGCTGGAGGTAGTCTGCTAAGTCTAGCCACACTGAGGAGATTATAGTGAAACTAGGTGAGAACAAGAAAAAAAAGAAAACTAAAAAGAAATATTCCTATTTGTATTATCACTTGTATTCATAGAGACTCTAACTGATGAAAAAATCAGTAGGGTTTCGCTTTCGGCTGGAGGTAGTCTGCCAAGTCTAGACACACTGAGGAGATGTGATATGTCAAAACATGGTGTCTGTGGATGACTATAATATATGCTCCCAAACCGGGTAGAGCTCTTTGGAAGGGAATTCAGCTGACGGTCACCGTATTCCCTTAAGCAAGGCTCTCTGTTTAACGGATTTTCAGCTCTCCGAGTGACCGTGATATATATACCTATGTATGTATTTATCAGTTAAAATTCTGCTTCTTACTCATAGATGCTGATGGCTGAGGGGTTAGAGACTGACTGATAAAAAATCAGTTGGGTTTCACTCCCAGCTGGACGTAGTCTGCTAAGTCTAGCCACATGGAAATGATGTGACACGTCGAAACACAATGTCTGTGGGTGACTACATATATATATATATATATATATATATATATATATCTTATTATAATGGAGATTGTGGGTTTTTCTGTCTGTAACCGAAACTATATTACTAATCGAGTCACAATTAACATAGTTATTTACATCACATTCTCCATGATTTTATTTATATTTAAACCTCAATTATTAATAAAATTTCTTCACCTTTTTATTAGTGTTGTCCATATCTACATACAAATAACATGCAATTGTATTTATATATACAAAAATAGCGGTTTGTAGTGTGAATGGGAAGGCTAATTTGCATATTGATATTAAAAATGTGATTTTATTAAATATGTGCTTAGTATTATTGATTTCTAACTGTTTGGTTTTATTTTAATGAATATAAGCAAAAATCTCTTCAATGAATCTTAAATGAAATCCATTAACAAGAAAAAATAACTGTCATTTTATTCTTTATTTCCTAATTTAACTAAATTGTTAAATAAGTAAAATTCAGCAATGAAAGACGGGAGTGATGGAAGAGTAAGTTTCATTTCTATTTTTCTATTATACCCCCACTCAGTTACATATCTTTTTTTCTGTCTCTAATTTAATACGATATTTCATTACATTAAAACTTAAATACTTGCACCCGGAGGGTGCATATATTTGCTAGTAATATATAAAGGAGAGATTTTGGTATGTACGTGTCGACGTATAACTCCAAAACGGGAGGTCACTCAGATTCAAAATCTTGCATACACATTGATATCGTTCTAACTAAGAAACACTCCAAATTTGGTTATTGATTTTTACTGATTAAGGGGTATAATTAATTAATCAAACATTAATCTAACGATTTTTAGAAAGAAATCATATAGCTGCTGATATTTCAGCTACAATCAGCATGCATGCCCCACCCTTCTGCCTCTATTCCGCATTGTTGAATGCGTTTGCAGAAGCTTTCAGCTACCCGAAGAAAAAGAAAGAAAGAAAGAATATCAGCTTCCAGTCATGACTAAATTTTAACGTAAAATAAAATTCGTTTTTTTTTTTGTCCAAATCTTTAAAATATTTATTTTATAATCTTTCTAAATATTTTCGTATGTTTTTGAGACTAACTTTTAAAGTAAAATCAAATCTTTGTCCACAAGTTTACAGTTACATTTTAAAAAAATAAGATTTTAAAGGTCAATAAAAATCAGTCACCAGTATAGGGTTGTATAAATGTAAATAAAAAAAATGAAAACATTTTATCAATATTTTTACGACTACTTTCATATTTCTTAGAATAAAATATATCCATTTTTAATCTTTGTTATTTTTGTTGCTTAAATAAATAAATAAATTACAATGTTACATTTTATTTCTAACTCAAACAAGCAATGAAAAACTAAATTTACAATGTCTTAAGTACGAAAAAGTTGGAATATTATTCTCAATGTTGTAAACAAACAAACAAAAAATCGTAAATTATTAGCACTTAAAAAGGGGGGGGGGATATATAACACAATGAAACTTGAATAAAGGTTAATATTATCTTCAAAATGACGAAATTCACACAAACACTTATTTACTTATTATGTTTACTTATTTTAAATAAGTAAATAGTGTTTGTGTGAATTTAGGAAATTCTTTTTTGTCAAACAGTAAAAGAATGATAAAGAAATATCTAAATAAATACATACATTTTTTTTTTTCGTCATACAACGTGTGATAGCACGTGCGATACCCTGTCCTCGTCAGCTGTCGACTAGGAGTGATAACACAGTTTCGGTAGCTACGACAGGACTGCCACTTCCTAGCGCTACCAAGCAGCTTTCGCCACCGGACAGGGTATTAAAAAAAATTGTATATATGTATTAAACAGAGAATAGATTATATCATCCGTTCATTGGAGATGTTTCTTTATCAGTGCAGTTTGTTATTTGAAAATGCGTTTGTTTTTTGGCCGTTGAGTGATTACGCGATTGCAGATGTTACGTAGAAACACGGGAATGATGATTCCGCGCGCGTATCATTCGTGCTGTAAACTTCTAAATCTAGACCAGATCCAACTAGATGCATTTTGCACCGTAGATTGAAGACGATGTGAGGCGATTTTCAACAGCGCCAGTGATTCCTATTTTTGATAGAAACGAAATGACTGAGTGTCCTAGAAATCCACGACACCCAATCTCAATAGGAATAACATGGCATGTCCAACCCTTTTCCACGCAGTCGGCACGCAGTGATTCGCATCGGTTCTTTTTCCGCTCGTGTGCTTCCTCCTGGTTTTCCTCCCACGGTACGGTCAATTCGATGAGGAGGACACTCTTTTTTGTGTCAGACCACGCTACAATGTCTGGGCGCTTATTTGTTTGAAGAATGTGAACTGGGAATTTTAGGGATGTCTTGAGATAGTTGTCGAAAGTTTTTAACAGTTAGCATAACATAGGTCGACCCAAATTGGGTCTAAAATGCATTTTTGACAAAGTGACTTTAGCCCCCCCCCCCCAGAAAATAATTTACCAAAAATCAGGGAATTATCGGATTTTAACTAATTTTTCAGTGTTTATTCATCAATGAACGATCTTTATAATACATTACTTATTTTATTTCAAAACTTTCTCATTTTTTCAGGTCAATTAATTTTGACCCCTCCCTTATGTTGGGGGCGTAACATTTTTATGTTTATAGTTTACTAAAACGAAAGTTTTTTGGTGGTACTCAATGACAGTTTAACTACAGTCTATGAATTAACATTTTGCAAATTGGGTTACGGTTTTAGGGGATTAAGGTTGTTTTTAATTATGTATTGCTTAAAAAAAAAAAATCAAATTACTATACATTTAATTAACCATTGAAATTAATTATTGAATCTATCATTGAGACAGTTGTTTGTGTTAGTATTGAAATGTATAATTTCAATTAAACTTAGTTTAAAAAAATATTTTTCAACATTAAATGTATAGTAATTTGTTTTTATATTTGCACCGTTCAATCAACTAAAATTTAACGTAGCCAAAAACAAGTTACGACAAGAATTTAAAAAAAAAATTCTATGAAAAATGAGTTAATGGTCCGACTTTCATGAAAATTTCAATAACTTGAATGTAAATATGTCTGAAAACACTCTACGGTGTTCCTATTTTTTTTAGTCCGATCATGGACCGGGTAATTTAGCTAGTATATATATATTTGTTGAGGCGGTTCAAAGACCATATTAAGACAACACTGAAGAAATGTAACATCACACCTTTAAGAGTGGAAGATCTGGCCTCCAACAGACAGGGTTGGCGAGACGCCTGTCGCACAGAAGCTAAGCAGCGCAATAATGAGATAAACAGGACTGCAGAGTGGCGACGCCTTTGTTGTCATGAACAACTAAATGTAGATGGGAATTTCTCCTGCAATGTCTGTGACCGCATCTGCAAGTCAAGAATTGGATTAATGAGCCACCAGAGGGTCCACAAATGAAGATATGGAGTGACGTCATCGTCGGCTGCGACGGACTTCCAAAGGAAAGAAAAAGAATATATATATATATATATACACACACACATATATATATATATATATATACACATATATACATACACACACACACACGCATGCATACATACAAACTCACAGAAAATTTTGTATAGCATATGAACCGAACTGAACACAATATAAATTTTTGCTGCTAAACTTCAATGAGTCACAAAGGGACCACATTGATAGATACGGTGGAAACTAAGTTGATTTGAAAATTGCATAGGCAAGAAACTGTCAGTTACCAAGGACTTTTGACTTCATGTCCTTACTACCCCAACTTATTATTATATATATATATATATATATATATAATATAATATACCAAGCGTGTTGGTAGATCCTTGCGAAGAGAAAAAACCCAGCAGAAAGTTTGATTGTAAAAATATACTACCAAACATCAACCAGGAAGAAAAAAATTTTTGAAAAAAAGAAAGGACCAAGATATTCGTACCAACAAAAAATAATCTATTGGTACAGTATTTGGCCAAAAGAAAAAACAATTTATATGTATATATATGTATATAAGATATATATATATATATTTCATATAACCGCTAGGAGAAAGCTAATAAGTAAAAAGTGCTCGATACCTAAGTAGAGCCAATAATCTAATGAGTCAGACGAACCTACTATTAGTTTTGCATAAAGCTTTTTAGCGCTGAAGAGCTTTATGCGAAACTGATAGTAGGTTCGTCTGACTCATTAGAGTATATATATATATATATATATATATATATATATATGTATGCCTTATTCTGAGAAGTAGAGCGAGAGGCTTTGTGAGAGTAACGCACAGAGAACCATTTGTGTTTGTGCAAGAGCAATAAAATTTATGCGTTTTCTCCGAATCACTCAACACCCTCCCCCCTTACTCCGACTCCATACTCAAACTGTGATACAATTGTAACATGCCCCACCCCTCCATTGCACAGAGGAAATCTGACAAGCGATACATGATTTTCCGATCAATTCTAAAGATGATGAACTGCTTTTCATGCAATATTCAAAGCCAAAATGACTGTCATTGTTACAAAAAAGTTTAAAACCTGTTTCTCTTTTTATTGCCCCCCCCCCCATCTGCCGCACACACGCACCTGTTCTTTTAGTCCTTAAACAAGCAAACAGACATTTGATGGGAATTCATGAACAGATGCAACAATACCATTACACTGACCGGATGGACATACCATTGTATTCATTTCAACCATTTTCAATGAAATGGTTATATTTGGTACAATACAAATTCTATTCTACGAAACACAAAAAGGGATTGGCATTGAAACCATCTTTTATTTTATTTAGTTATTTTAATTCTAAAATTTAAATTAACTCTTAACATCCTGTTGAGATTTTTCTAAGTCCAGAGCATTCCTATAAGGATATATTAAAAAAAATGGATAAAAATGACCTTTGCATCTAAAGTTACCTATTATTTCCCTTAAATCAAAGATTTCTACATACGTTTAATATTAAATTTAAACAAAGGCTATTGTGTGGGGCTGATTAGTTAAAATGAATGTGACTTCCAGCTGGGTGGAATGAGGTGGTATAAGAGTTAAGATTGTGCACATCCGGGTAACTTATACAGAATGGCCCATAAAAGTTTGGGTTGTTTTACAGCATATCAACCTCGGTGGGTCATTCAATGCCGACAAAGTTTTGAAATAAATTCATTCTTAATGGATGTTATTAATATCAATAAATTTGCACAGATAGATGATTTAGTTTGGTTTGTTTTGTTTTAAGGCATATCAACCCTGGTGGGTCATTTAATGCCGACAAAGTTGTGAAATAAATTCATTCTTAATGCATAGTAGAATTTTGTTTATAAACTCATGTTTTTCTATTCAACCCATAGATGGGACCCTAACAGGTACTACCACTCCGGTTCACAGTGGAACAGGGAGCAATGGTCATGAAGGGGTGCTCCACATTCCTCAAACCTCCAAAACTGGAACCTCACCATCAGATAGAGTTTAATGTCATTCCCAGCCACCGCATTCTAGCACCCATATGATAAAAAGGGTTGGGGCTTGCCATAAGGGCAATAGAGTTGGGCAATCATATAGGTACTAGGGTCTGACGTGACCAGCCGATTGATCGGAGGGACCACCCTGAGCACCTGTCTAGCCTAATTAAGGGTCTAAGTGGAGTGTTGCATGTCATGGACTGCTCATCCAGCAGGGTTCCGTCCTTAAGCATTACGTGTTGCCACCCACAGCCAACAAGTGGACTCATTAGGGGAGTGTTACCCCTCTGCAGAGGTGCAGTCGGTGTATTCTAAAGCCCCAGCCGACAGGGCTGGGTCCCAAGTAGAGCAGTAATTTTAAATAGTTGGAAGGAAAAACCTGTGAAGTCATCCAGGTTTGATTGATTGGTCATGACCCTGGGGTCATTTGAGCCGTGGCTTTTCATTAGATGAAAGTCACACAATCAAGCAATTCATAGAAGTTTACAAAAAATATGATTAGCAAGAGAATCATGAATTGTTTTGGCCGGTCAGTAAGATTGAAAAGTCTTCAGGTAACAAAAATACCATGGGCACAAATCTCTCTGTATTATTTATTTTTTTATTTATTAACTAGAAGTGATTACCCAGCGTCACCTGGCTAGAGGAGAAAAATTAAACAAAAAAAACAAACAAACAAACAAAAAAAGTGGTATAATGGTTAGCAAGCTAGTCTTGCAGATCCGTTACTCCTGAATAGCGAGTTTAATCCTCGCTGGATTGCCAATAAAACTTTTGCATAATTACCAGTGGATCACTCTTCCCACCCAGTCATGCTTACTCTTTTATTTTGTGTCAGTTAGCTGCATTCGCTTATTATGTAACTAGAAGTGAATACCCGGCGTCACCTGGGTAGAGGAGAAAAAAAACAAACAAAAAACAAAGTGGTATAATGGTTAGCAAGCTAGTCTTGCAGATCCGTTACTCCTGAATAGCGAGTTTTATCTTTGGTTTGGTTTGGTTTGTTTTGTTTTATGGCATATCAACCTCAGTGGGTCATTTAATGCCGACAAAATTTTGAAATGAGTTCATTCTTAATGGATACTCAATTTTTTTAGAAACTTTTTAGAAATTTTTCTATTTAACCCATAGATGGGACCAGCTGATTGATCGGAGGAGGCCTCTCCGACCGCCAGTCTAGCCTAAGTAAGGGTCTAAGTGGAGTGTTACAGGTCATGGACTGCTCATCCACCAAGATTCCGTCCTTAAGCATCACGGGTTGCCACCCACAGCCAACAGGGGGCCCCATTTGGGAGAGTCTTACCCCTCTGCAGAGGTCTAGCTGATGCATTCTAATGCCCCAGTCGATAGGGTGGGAGTTTTATCTTTGCTGGATGACATTTTTAAGTAGAATTTTAATGCTATTTTAATTTTTAAACATCTTCGCAAATATAAATCAAATCTTCATAATTTTTGCATAACAAAGCTAGACTCAGTAACAGTGAATGTGTATGTGTATTTACTTTGTCTTTAACTGTTTTATTTTCGTAATTTCCTCCTGGCATACATACATACATACATATAAGTAAGTAAAGTAAATCGTCGGGGTGGCCTATAGTCAGTATCAGCCAATCAGCGAGGGAGTCTATCCCCTTTTCACTAGCGCTAGACCAAGGAGATGGTTTTTACATCTGAGGTGGAGAAAACAAAAAACAAAAACAAAAAAAAGTAGTATAATGGTTAGCAAGCTAGTCTTGCAGATCCGTCACTCCTGAATAGAGAGTTTAATCCTCACTGGATACCCCATAAAAATCCCCACGTAAAAAGACCTTAAGTTAATCCAGACTGAATAATTATTGTTTTGTGCTTCCATATTCATTTGTTTAACTTTGAGATTCACAGACATTTTTAAGTAGAATTTTAATGCTATTTTAATTTTTAAACATCTTCGCAAATATAAATCAAATCTTCATAATGTTTGCATAAAAAAGCTAGACTCAGTAACAGTGAGTGTATATATATATTTACTTTGTTTTAAGTAAGTACTGTTTTATTTTCGTAAATTCCTCCGGGCATACATACACACAACTGCACTTTATATATGCATAGATAATAATGGCTCTCTCGTGAATTTCGACGTATGAGGATTCATCCAGTGAACAACCTAAACAGTGTTTTGTTTATAGTAGTGAAGTCTTGTGTTGGACCATCTGCACTTTTTGGCACAGTTGATAGGAAAGAATTGGTGCATAAGGAATGCCACAAACCCAATCAACAACAGACCTCAGGTTTTTCAAATTCAGAATTTTCCTTCTCCTAGACTGGTTACCTATCTAAGGTTAAAGAGCCCAGTCTGCCCTACAATTTACCCATAGTTGGGCTTTCAACTAGGCCATTGAAAGTATTGTTTGATGCAGTCCTACCAACAGTGTGAAAAAGATGACAGTAGGTGTAGCGTTCCACCTCAGCAAAAAAAATCTTCGTTCCCTAGTGCTGTTGAAAAGGGGATGTGATTTCTTTGTTTAATGGCATATCAACCATCATGGGTTATTTAATGCCAAAGCCATCCTTGTAGAAGAACAGTAGTGATACTATCTAACCCATAGTTGGATAGATGAGGAGATTCATACCTTTCCCAAGGGTATCAGTTTGAAAGTGAACATAATAGAATGACTGGTGTTCAAAACTCGCTTACAGTCCAGCTTACAGTCCAGCATGTGAGCCATTACATCATAGGGACTCCCCAAATTTCATAGTCACCCCCCACCAGGGCTCGACATTAATACTGTCCAGATGTCCCGGGGATGATAAAAATTACATCCAGGACGATTAATACGTCATCTGGGACAGTTTGCTGGGGACGGTAAAAAATTTTCTTAAAAGTTAGTACTACATTCCAATATCGGCCGTCCAGTGATTGCCCGAATGCTGACCTCAAAATGAGGCTATGGCACCGCAGGTCTATTCTCAAAGCCATGTAATGAATAATGGTGGAGGGAGATAGTTTAAAAGGACCGAATTATGTACTACTAACCCTTCTCAGGGTAACTTAAAGTAAAAAAGAATTTTTTTTTTTTTTTTTTTTAGCTCAAAACACACTAGGAAATGGATTTTTTGTCCAAATATCCAGAATTATCACTGCTTCAGTTTTTCTTAATGTTTTATTACATGTTATTATGCTACTGATGACTGACAAGTATAGATGATGCTAATGAATTAAAACGAAAATATTTTGATTTTGGGACGGTCCAAACCCCATTTGGGATGGTCCAAACCCCATTTGGGACAGTTGATAATTTTTGTTCGGGATGGTCATGAAAAAAGTTAGTGTCGGGGCTTGGCCCCCACCATATTTTCTTGGTGTCAGTGATGTTGATAGCTTTTTGATTTAGTGCGTCCTGGGATGCACATATTTGCTTTGAATGAGTCCCCAGAAAAATGTATAGGTCCCAACTAAAGCCATCTAACTCCTACCTTGTAACCTATCCTGTGTAATTAATTTCTGAGAAACTATTGAAATGTATTTACAGTTAGCTTGAAATAGTGAGAGAAGAAAAAAGAAAAACATTGGGATGCATGGATATGATTTTACTGCTTCCTTTTACATTCTTGTGCGTCAGGGACGCAGGACAGTACCTATCTGCATTTCTGTGTGTTCAATAAATTAATTATTTCGCAGAATGTTTGAGATAATTAGTATTATTTGGACTATTGTCCTCATCTTCATTGTTATCTGTACAACGTTTCAGCCGATATGCCCTCCGGCCTTCTTCAGGTATTTCTTGTCGGATTCGGGAACCCTCTCAGACTTGGGAACCTTATTGTGGTAATAAGGAGTCATCATGGAACTTTGAACCTAACCATTTATTCAGTCCACGGGATATCCTGTTCACATTCCGCTAACCCGAGTCCAACAAGAAATACCCGAAGAAGGCAGGAGAGCACATCGGCCGAAATGTTGTACAGATAACAATGAAGATGAGGACAAGTCTGAATAATACAAACAATACTAATAAATGAATTGTTTGTATTATATCTGTTTGACAGGGTGGGGGGATCCCTCCTCCACTGGAATCTGAGATGAACTCTTAAGGGGGCTGTTGAGGGGGGTGGAGTCAGGGGGAGACAACTCTTGAGATGATTGTTAGAGCAATGTCAATGAACTTTTACAATTGCAGAAGATTTGTGAAAATAAAGATTTTTGTCTTTGACACTTAAAAATATTTTTATTATATTTCTTTCTCTTCAGGAATGAAACTTTTTTTTTTTTTTCTTCAAAAGAGGAATGGCAATAATTTGGGGGTCTGACACTTGAACAGAGATAATCCCCCAACCCACCCCCCAAAAAAGAACCTAAAAAAAAAAAAAAAAAACCTACTTGGAGGATGGGTTTGGAGTAATAAAAATACATGTCTAAACCTGTCAGTAATAAATCTTTGAACATTCCTGGGTTTTTTTTTTGTTTTTGGTTTTTGTTTTGCAAAGAAGTAAATTTAATAAGTTTATAAATATATCAGCTAGTTCCCATTATAATTAACAGGATTATTTATGTAAAGATTAGCACTTTTGATTGTCTATGGCTTTCGAGATGATGACATCAGTAGGTTTGGGGGTAAGTTGAGAACACGGGTGCATTAATCAACTGAAATCCTTTTCATTTATAAGTAGTATCGTTCTCTTCATAAATAATGGAATTCTGCACCTCTGATTGTCAATGGCTTTCTAGATGGTGGCATTATTAGGGTTAGGATAATTTGAGAACGCAGGTGCATCAGTCAACTGAAATCCTTTTAATTTAGAAGTAGCAGCATTCTCATCATAATAATGGGATTATCTATGTAAGGATTGGCAATTCTGATTGTCTATGGCTTTTGAGATAGTCACATCAATTGGGTTAGTGGAGTTGAGAGCACTTTCTTATTATCTAATAATTCCATCAGTTGTTAAAGACATTTAAAATCCTAGTTCCTAAAATGAATGATTGTCTATGGCTTTCGAGAGTCACATCAATTGGGTTAGTGGAGTTGAGAGCACTTTCTTATTATCTAATAATTCCATCAGTTGTTAAAGACATTTAAAATCCTAGTTCCTAAAATGAATGATTGTCTATGGCTTTCGAGAGTCACATCAATTGGGTTAGTGGAGTTGAGAGCACTTTCTTATTATCTAATAATTCCATCAGTTGTTAAAGACATTTAAAATCCTAGTTCCTAAAATGAATGATTGTCTATGGCTTTCGAGAGTCACATCAATTGGGTTAGTGGAGTTGAGAGCACTTTCTTATTATCTAATAATTCCATCAGTTGTTAAAGACATTTAAAATCCTAGTTCCTAAAATGAATGATTGTCTATGGCTTTTGAGATAGTCACATCAATTGGGTTAGTGGAGTTGAGAGCACTTTCTTATTATCTAATAATTCCATCAGTTGTTAAAGACATTTAAAATCCTAGTTCCTAAAATGAATGATTGTCTATGGCTTTTGAGATAGTCACATCAATTGGGTTAGTGGAGTTGAGAGCACTTTCTTATTATCTAATAATTCCATCAGTTGTTAAAGACATTTAAAATCCTAGTTCCTAAAATGATTCATATTTTTAGATATACTGAATATCATAAATATATAAATAAATGAATATATGAATACCAAAGTTCACCAGAAATAAATTTATTTCTGCACTTTTGCCTCTTCAAGTCTGATTTTCAAATTGATAATGATTACACAATCAGGTCTATTTGACATTTATGTAAGGATTAGCACTTCTGATTGTCTATGGCTTTCGAGATAGTGACATCACTTGGGTTAGGCTAAGTTGGGAACACAGGTGCATCCGTCAACTGAAATCCTTTTAATTCATAAGTAGCATCATTCTCATCATAAATGATGGAATTCTGACATCTTATTGTCAATGGCTTTCAAGATGGTGGCATTAGTAGTGTAGGGGTAAGTAATGGTTTTTATCTATGATCTGGGAAAACTAAAGTCGTCTAACTCCTACATTGTAACCTATCCTGTGTAATTCATTTCTAAGAAACTATTGAAATATATCTACAGTTAGCTTGAAATGGCGAGGGAAGAAAAAAGAAAAGCACTGGGATGCATGGATATGATTTTACTGGGTCTATTTGGATTTTTGTGGCTGGAATGTTAGGAAATCTTTTTTTCTTCTGACATTAAATTATTTGTAGTTTTCTAACAGATTAACCTTTTGCCTACCAAATTTCCCCCACAGTTGTACCAAATTCTATTCAACTGGGAAGAAAAAAGGAAAACACTGGGATGCATGGATATGATTTTACTGGGTCTATTTGGATTTTTGTGGTTGTACCAAATTCTATTCAACTGGTTTCCTATTGATGGTGTGAGAGCCATTGTGAGTGGTTTAAAATAGGCAAGGAGGTAAGCAGGTTTATTAAGAGCACATCTCAAAGACCTTGCCAGCATCTGATGGTGAGAGAGCCATTGTGAGTGGTTTAAAGTAGGCAAAGAGGTAAGCAGGTTTATTAAGAGCACATCTCAAAGACCTTGCAGGAGCTGATGGTAGGAGAGCCATTGTGAGTGGTTTAAAGTAGGCAAAGAGGTAAGCAGGTTTATTAAGAGCACATCTCAAAGACCTTGCCAGCAGTTGATGGTGGGAGAGCCATTGTGAGTGGTTTAAAGTAGGCAAAGAGGTAAGCAGGTTTAATAAGAGCACATCTCAAAGACCTTGAATGATTTATTCAGTTCTTTATCTGACGTCTATTGATTTCATTGAAATGTAAAAATGACACTAGGTAAGTAGGTAAATTGTGTTTGGTGCACTTTATGTGCAAAAAAAAAGATATGAACAGAATTATCAGTTGATCATATAAAGGTGGTCGGAGGAGGCTGTTGAAAAAAGAAAAAAAAAGAAGGTGACATTATTCATCTGATTTGACCTTTTTGCAATGTGTGGTCGTTGTGCAGACACGTTGGCACAAAAAGCTTAAACTAATCAAAATCTTCAGCAAAAAAGAAAAAACTAGATTACGAAAACTAATCAGTTGGAAATTTACACTTGAATTAGAAAGAAAAAATTTCCACTACTCAAAGCAGATTTTTTTGTAATTATTATATATAAAGTTGCGTTTGTTTGTCTGGCCCAAACTTTTCCTTTTTGTCTCTTCTTTCTCTCATCAATTCCTTTCTCTTTCTTTCTCTTGTTGATTTCTTCCCCTTTGCCTTCTCTCTTTCTTTCTTAGCCTTCTTTCTCTTTCATCTCTTTCTTTTTTGGTTTACTTACTTTATTTTTTCTTAGTTTTCTTTCTTCTTTCTTTCTTCGCTCTCTTTGTTTCTCTTCTCTTTCTTTCTCCACTTTCTCTCATTGATATATTTATTTCTTTTTTCTCCTTCTTCGCTTCCTTTTTCCTCTTTCTTTGCTTTCTTTTTCTTTTTCTCTTCTTTTTCTTTTTCTTTCTTTTTTTTCTTTCATTTTCAAAACAAATTTGGTTTGAAAATCGCATCAGCGAGAAACTGAATTGTGTCACTATAACAACCAGTTCTTCCTGCCTCACGAATTTCTGATTGATTGATTTTAACGGCATCTCAACCCATCTGGGGTTATTTTATCCCTAGAGGTTAGAGAATTGCATACATTGTATGGTTATAATTACAGAGATGCTGATAGGAACGCGCCCTACATCACTGATGCAGTAAAATCATGTAAGTGGCCCAATTGTTTTTTGTTTTCTTCCTCCATCATTATTATTGTAACAAGATGTATTATAGGTTTTTGACCAGAAGTGGAAGTGGGTGACCCTCCCACCCCTGAGATGAGAAACGGAAGGAGAGAAAAATCTGCTTTTTTTGGCTGGGCTTTCATCGGGGGTAGACGGGGCTTCCCAAGTTCCCCCCCATGATGTATTGCATATAGTAGTACTGAACATGATTTACGATAGAATAATTTGACCTTACCCCCTCCCTCTCTACTTCTCTCTGAAAAAGAACCCATGAGCCTAGAAAGAAATAAGCAGCCCCCTTGTGACTATACAACTTGTGCATGCTGTTTCTACTAATGACTACTACAACTTGAATTTGGCTCTATGCAACACGTTAAACCTCTTGCCACCCCATAGATGATGGCAGCAAACTCATATTCAAGTATTGCCATGGCAAAAGAAAAAAAAAAAAAAAAAAAAAAGTTCAACAGTTCAAAGAATATAATGGTGAGCTTCAAAAAAGTTCAACAATGAGCTGCACGAAAGTGGCTCTTTAGTCCTGCCAAAGTCTTGCACATCTTCCCACATTTACAGGTAATTCCAGGGAGCACAGGGTATTTTATTAGTCCATCCCGCCGAATGCACAGATTGGTGACTGATCAGGCCAGCCTTGCTCATACATAGCCTTCCACACTGGTCACATAGTAGACCAATTTGAAGCCACCCCCATAGATAGCAGCATCCAGTCACCATAACAATTTTTTTCCTTTGCACTATTGTATCCCCAAATTACATTTATTATTGTAACAAGATGTATTATATGTTTTATAGATTATTTCTTTTATTCCCAATGATAAAATCTTTTACTTATTGAATTTGAATTATTGTTTTCTTACAGAAAGACTCTTACAATCATTTTCATTATAGAATATCAGACAGAATTGGACAGCTGTTGTCTCTTTTGTATTTGTTTTTTTTTTTCTTTGTGGAAGGCAGACTTTATAGGATACTAGCAGAGCTACACAGCATTGCCTGGGATTTAAAAAGTAAAAAATCAACCACTTATATATATATGTATATATATATATATAATATAATAAATAAAATAAAATAAATATATAAAGGTTTTATATATTTATTTATTTGATGACAAAGGAACAGTCACGACCATTTGGTTTCATGCATGCATACCCGCAAACATTTGTCAGGTGACGTTGGTTTAAAGGCATTTGAACCAACGTCACCTGATGAATGTTTGCAGCTACGCATGCATGAAACCAAATGGTTGTGACTGTTCCTTTGTCATCAAATAAATAGATATATAAAACCATTATATATTTATTTTATTATATTATATAATAGCTCTATTTTTTTATATTGAGCACTTTCCCAATAATACTGCCTTTGGCACACTGTTCCAGTAAAAGCTAAAACAATGCCAATCCCACGCTATAGTTTATTTAAGAGGTATTTTTGGTTTGAAAGTTTATAGAGAATATTTAGTGACATGTAACATTTTATAAAATAAGTTTAAATATTTTATCTATTATTAACCTGCATATGGATCTTGAAACAGAAAACTGTGTTTTAATATTTTTGTAACTAGTACAAAATAAAAAAACGCCTTCGGGGCGATGTAAAAATAGATTTTTGAAACACATTGCCTGAGTTTGTACCCTAAGTAAGTAAAATCATCAAATTCATTAAAGGATTAAAAAATAAAACAAGTTGAAATGTAAACTTTAAAGATGTATTAAAATAAAATGACTATGGCCTTGTGACACATGTTAACCGTAGCAAATGGGTTGGTTGATTGGATTTTACGGCATGTCAACCCTTTTTGGGTTATTTTATGTCAAAGATGTATTGTTTTATTAATTCTTGATGGTATTCAAATTTTTTTTTCTAAAACACAATTTTTTAAAACTCATTTTTTCTATTTAACCCATAGATGGGACCCTAACAGGTACTACCACTTCGGGTCAGAGTGGACCTGGGAGTAATTCTGATGAAGAGGTACTCCACACTCCCCAGAGCTCCAGAATTGGAACTTCATGATTAGATGCGGTTTAACGTCATCCCCATGACACTAAGACCCACAACCACTGCCTTCTAGCACATATATGATAAAAAAGGGTTGGGGGTTTGTTGGCATAAGGGCAATAAGGTTGGGACAATCATATAATACTAGGGCTTAAACGGTTTGGGTAAATACCAACTTGTTGCATCACAGCCCCCCCCCCCAACCATTAGAAAATATAGTTAAATACCATCTGCCAGACTAAGCAAATCTTATTATAATAGAGATTGTGTGTTTGTCTGTAACTGAAACTATGTTGCTACTCAACTCACAATTCCCTTAGTTATTTATGTCACATTCTCCATGATTTTATTTT
Source organism: Doryteuthis pealeii (assembly GCA_023376005.1). Taxonomy (NCBI): domain Eukaryota; kingdom Metazoa; phylum Mollusca; class Cephalopoda; order Myopsida; family Loliginidae; genus Doryteuthis; species Doryteuthis pealeii. The sequence continues at coordinate 50,859,393 of CM042169.1, forward strand.
TATTTAAACCTCAGTTATTAATAAAATTGTTTTACATTATCAATACTGTTGACCATATCTACATACTATTAACATGCAATTGTATTTATGTAAAGAACAAAATAGCTGTTTACAGTGTGAATAGGAAGGCTAATTTGCATATTGATACTAAAAATTTGATTTTAATAAATATATGCTTAGTATTATTGATTTCTAATTGTTTAGTTTTATCTTAATGAATATGTGCAAAAATCTCGGAGATAAATCTTAAAAGAAATCCATTAAAAAGAAGAAATAACTGTAATTCTATTCTTTACTTGTTATATTAACTAAATAGTTAAATTAGGAAAATTTAGCAATGAAAGATTGGACTGACAGAAGAGTAAGTTTCAGATCTTTTTATCTGCATTCTTATTTAGTTTCATTAGCCTTTTCTAATTCAATATATTTTATTACATTGTTAGCTCAGTTGGTAGAGCGTTCGGCTAGAAACCACAAGGTTCCTAGTTCGATACCGGTCCCCGCCAACTCAGCATATGAGTAGCACAGGGATATGTGCGGTAAAGTAAGGAACTGATGGTAGGTGTGGCGCTCCACCTCAGACGCAAAAACAATCTTCTTGGTCTAGCGCTATTAAAAGGGGGATAGACTCCCTCGCTGACTGGTTGATACCGACTTTAGGCCGCCCGACGACTTTACTTACTTACATTAAAACTTAAATACTTGCACCCGGTGGACGGTACTACTTGCTAGTATTAGTTAATAAATTCAGCAGAAAAGCAATAAAAAATAAAAATAAAGAATAAAAACTTCTAAAATATAAAATTGAAGATTATTTAAATTTGATGAAAAACAAAAATGTTTATTTCTAATGATGAATTATGATTACTTGAGATTTTTGTTTATAAAATTTATGTAAATATTGAAAAAAATATAATTATGCTTTGCCAGAGAGAGAGGGGGGGGTGAGAGGTGGTAAGAGAGAGAGAGAGAAGGGGGAGTGAGGGAGAGAGAAGGTGGGTGAGAGAGAGAGAGAGGTGAGAGAGAGAGAGAGAGGGTGAGAGAGAGAGAGAGGGTGAGAGAGAGAGAGAGGGAGAGAGAGAGAGAGGGGGTGAGAGGCAGTAAGAAAGAGAGAGAGAAGGGGGTAGAGAGAGAGGGAGAGAGAAGGTGGGTGAGAGAGAGAGGCGGTGAGAGAGAGAGAGAGAGAGAGAGAGAGAGAGAGAGAGAGAGAGAGATGTGTGAGTGAAAAAGATGGGGGTGGGGGGTGTGACTGAAAGAGACGGGTGTGTGTGTGTGTAAAGGAGTGGGTATGAATACCTTCACCATCACCAGATCCATAGCTAATAATAATTGGGACACCCTTTTATTTCATTCATTCCTATGATTACCCCCCCCCCAATCAGAAGTCTTGCAGATCCATTATTACTGAATAGTGAGTTCAATCCTTGCTAGATGCCCCATACTTGTGACCTTGTGTCACATCCTACCCATGGAAAACAAGTTGGGTAAATAATTACATCTCATCCTGTTATAATGGTTAGCAAGCTAGTCTCACGTATCCATTACTACTGAATCATAGGAATAGAAACCCCTCCCCCATCAGTACTTACTGTCAATAATTGCTGTAATCAATTTAATGTTTCTTTTTTGCTTAAACTTTCATTTCATTGAATTTCTCAACATCAAATTTCTTCATTTTTATTTTTTTAATTTTAGATAATTCCTTTCTTTTTATTCTCAATTAGAAAATAAAAATACGAACATTAGATTTTTTCTCACTCTTTCATTTTAATATTAATTTCTATATTTGCCCCCCCCCTCCTTCTGAATTGGGGGGAGGGGTAATCATTGGAGTGAATGGAATAAAAGGGTGTCCCAATTGGATACACAGTGTAGTGGATAAAGGAGTTAGGTTAAGACAGTTCTAAGTGACAGTTATCTCTAGACTGCAGGTTCAATCCTGGTCAAGGGCAACAGTAACATAGAATAATGATTGACACAACTTAATACCTATTTCTCTGAATGTTTGAGATGAGCTTGAAGAAACGTTGTACAAATAACAATGAAGATGGGAACAATAGTCCGAATAACGCAGATAAAAACTTAATACCTGTACCCCAGCTATGGTTAGCAGAATGAGAATAGGATACACCCGTGGATTGAATAAAGGGTTAGGTTCAAAGTCCGTGATAGCTTCCAATTATGACGACAAGGTTCCCAAATTCGAAAAGAAAGTTCCCAAGTCCAACAAGAAATACCTAAAGAAGGCCAGAGGGCACATTGGCCAAAACGTTATACAGATAGCAATGAAGATGAGGACAATAGTCTGAATTATATAAATAATACGAAAAATAGGAACATTAGATTTTTTTTCTCTTTCATTTGAATATTTGTTTCTATATTTACTCCCGCCAATCCTTCTGAATGGGGGGGGGTAATCATTGGAGTGAATGAAATAAAAGGGTGTCCCAATTATTATTAGCTATGGATCTGGTGAATGTGAAGGTATTCATACCCACCACCCTTCACCCCACCCCATCAATTATATTAGTTTGCAAATAAAGTCTTTCCTTGATTTAAATTCCTTTTTATATGTGTTCATATTTAGTTTCAGTCTTTTTAATCTAATATATTTTATTACATTAAAATTTAAATACTTAAACCCAGATTACCCCCCCCACACACAAATTCAGAAGGATTGGGGAGGGGGGGCGGATATAGAAATGAAAGAGAGAGGGAAAAAAATCTAAATAAGAATGCAGATAAAAAGATTTGAATCAGACAAGGTTATAACTGAAAAATAAAACCGGTCCTAATAATCTTTTCAAAAACTAGTTTTTAAAGATTATTAGGACCGGTTTAGCTCAGTCAATAGAGTATTCGGTTGGGAACCATAAGGTTCCTGGTTCAATACTGGACCTCGCCAACTCAGCGTATGAGTAGCACAGAGATCTGTGCGGTAAAGTTAGGAGCTGATCGTAGGTGTGGCATTCCACCTCAGACACCAAAAACAATCTCCTTGGTTTAGCGCTATAGGGATAGACACTCTCACTGTCTGGCTGATACCGACTTTAGGCCACCATGATGACTTTATTAGTTTGCAAATAAAGTCTTTCCTTGATTTAAATTCCTTTTTATATGTGTTCATATTTAGTTTCAGTCTTTTTAATCTAATATATTTTATTGCATTAAAATGATTATTAGTTTGCAAATAAAGTCTTTCCTTGATTTAAATTCCTTTCAATTACTAAATATAAAAAAATTGATTTCGTAAATGTTTTAACTAAAAGAAACGTAATTAAAAAAAAATTTTTTAAAAAAGAAGCAAATTTATTTATTTTTTTTTTTTTTGTAAAATGTCTTATTAGAAAGAAAAAAAAAGAGACTTTTGATATGGCATTTCCTCAAAGTTAATTACAGACCTGTTGCAAAATTTGGACTATTTTTACCCAAGGTTGAGTGTTTAACTCTACTGGGCTGAGTAAATGAAAGAAAAAAAGAGAGAAAGAAAGAAAAAAGAAGTATTAATGTCTGTAGAGAGAGAAGGATCTTTTGGGTCTGGCAGAAGAGAGTCATCACCAATGACGTGTATGGTGTTGCCAAAATAGGACAAAAGAGACTTGTATATCATTTAATTAAACTAAATGAATACTTTCAACAACGGACAGAATTTCTCAATTGGAGAGACGTCTCTATGAAACATTCTCATTCAAGAGGTTTTTTTCTTTCTCTTTTTACTGAGACACTTTTTTTTCTTTTCTACTACGCTTATATTTTATGAAAGGTAAGGATAGACTATCAGGAGAGAAAGGTAAGGGAAGGATAGACTGTCAAGAGAGAAAGGTAAGGTAAGGATAGACTGTCAAGAGAGAAAGGTAAGGGAAGGATAGACTATCATTTACTAACAAGTATTACCATTCCGCATCAGAGTAGACCAGGGACCAATGGAGATAAAGAAGTGCTCACATTCCCAAGACCTGGAACCTCACCTTCAGATAGAGTTTAACATGTCATTCCCAGGATATGTAGACCCTCAGTCACTGCCTTCTAGCACCCATATGATAAAAACTTTAAGGATAGACTATCAAGAGAGAGAAAGAAAAGATAAGGATAGACTAGGTATACCCAATTTTTCGTCTGCTTTTTATTTTAAAAACGAATTAAAATTAATTAAATTGATTATTTAAGGTCAAATTTTTGTCTAGGTCAAAGAATAACATAATGAGCATTATTAAAAAGGAAAAATAATATTACATATGCAATTTATTTTTAATATATTTTAAACTTTAAATTTGTTTCAAAAAGAGAAAAAAAAAGGTAAGGATAGACTATGAAGAGAGAAAAGGTAAGAATCAATTATTACAACATGAAAGAAGGAAGTGAAATAATTGGTTGACGGGTTCAAAACTCATTCACGGTTATTTCATATCTACAGGTTAGAAATCACATTCATTGTACAGGGTGACCCCCCCCAAAAAAAAAAACAGAACCCACCCACCCACAAATTTTGTAATAAAACTGTTAATTTTATTTTTTTTTTTTCTTTCAGAATATACAGTCAATTTGGCGCTTAAAATATTGTAAAATTAATTTTCGCCAATATGTCATGGTCAACCAAGGAAAAAAACATTTTGCGTGAAGGCCTATTTCATCAAAAAATCATAAACTGTAGTGCAAACCAATTTTTGGAGAAAGTTTCAATGTCACCGTGCTCCATCAAAAAGAAGGATCTTTGACAGGGTCTAGAAATTCCGTGAGTTTGGAACTATCCAAAAATCTTAATTCTAAAGGTCTTAAGAGACACTTATTCTGGTCAGACGGTGAGTTCTGGGATAGTTACATGGCGTATGCAAGTTTGCCTCCAACACCACGGTGTCCAGTTGGAGCATATTTTAGACAGAGAATTCCTTTAAAGCAAATCAACCAAGATAACTGAAACTTTGAGGAATGATTGGACAAAGATTAAAGTTTAAGTCCAACAAGTTTCTTGAAATTTTATAGGATGTTAAGAAGATTAAATAAAATTTATTTGGGTTCTGTTTTTTTTGGGTAACCTGTACATTTATATTTACATTTTTTGTGTAGTTGTTTCTGAAGAAGTTTTTTTGGGGGGTAGGTGGGTGGGATGACCTATTGAATACAAATAATTTTGAACAGATCTATTTTATACATAGATTAAACACTAACAGGTACTACCACTCCCGGTCAGAGTGGATTTGGGAGTAATGGCAATGAAGGGGTGACCATACACTCTCCCATATCTCCAGAATTGAACATCAGATGTTGTTTAGTGTCATACACAGACACCCATTCTTCTTTTTTTTTGGGGGGGGGGGGGTTACCCCATTGCTGAGGATTCACTCAGCATATTCAAAGCACCCCACCCCTTAAGAGGAGCTATGAAATCTTATCATAATGGAGATTGTGTGTTTGTCTGTTTGGAACCAAAACTATATCACTACGCAAGTCACAATTCCCTTATTTATTTTTCGGCACATTCTCCATGATTTTATTTTTTTTTATTTAAACCCCAATTATTAATAAAATTGTTTTACATTATTAATACTGTTGACAATATCTACATTCTAATAACATACAATTGTATTTATATATTCAACAAAATAGCAGTTTATAGTATGAACAGGAAGGCTAATTTGCATATTGATACTAAAAATTTGATTTTAATAAATATGTGCTTAGTATTATTGATTTCTAATTTTTTGGTTTTATCTTGAGATTGTTGGTCATATTGACCAACAATCTCAGGGATAAATCTTAAAAGAAATCCATTAACAAAAAGAAATAACTGATTTTATTCTTTCCTTCCTAATTTAACTAAATAATTAGGAAAATTTAGCAATGAAAGACGGGAGTGATGGAAGAGTAAGTTTTAGTTGTTCTATTTTTCGATTATACCCCTGTTTAAAAACATTTTATATGCATTCTTATTTAGTTTCATTGACTTTCTAACATAATATTTTATTGCATCAAAACTTAAATACTTGCAGCTGGAGGTTGCATATATCTGCTTGGAATTGGACATTTTTTGTGTGACAAAAATGAGAAAAATGTGATTGGTAAGAATAATTTTTTTTTTCTTCTAAAGAAAAGGTCACAAAAAAAAAGGTCACAGAATTAAAAGTACATTAAAATATTTTGACAAAAGAAAAAGCAAACAATATTTTAGTTTAAAATGTTTTGAAATGTGTCTATTTTAAAGTCGGACACAACAATTTTGGGGGAGGGGGAATAAATCACTGACATTTAAAGAATTCTTGGAGTTTTAATCATCAAAACCCAAAATAAAGTAAAGCTGGTTTTCAAATTCTCCAAATTTTAAAACATTCAATCAGAGGAAATTTCAGATTTCATAGACAGACTTTTATTTATAGAAGACTAAGATGATTTAATTATTACAACATTTGATATGTTTACTTAAGAGTTATTACTAAATAGTTCAATATGTAAAAAGTATAAGAATTTTTACTAGCAGGACCTGTGGATATACCACAGTATGATAAGTTCAATATGTAAAAAGTATAAGAATTTTTACTAGCAGGACCTGTGGATATACCACAGTATGATAATTTAATTATTACAACATTTGATATGTTTTCTTAAGAGTTATTGCTAAATAGTTCAATATGTAAAAAGTATAAAACGACATTGTATGTAAAAATATGTAAAAAGTATAAAACGACCTTGATTTAACTCTCTCTCCCTCTCTCTTTTCATCATCGATTAAAACAGATCAGCGTCATTGTTTTCGAGTTTTTACCCCCTCTCTCTATCTTTCTCCTACTCTTTTTCTTTCTTATATTTTTCTTCTCTTTCTTTATGATAAAAAACTGAATGGTCCATTATTTAGCTGAGGAGATGACATTTATAAGAAATAAGAATTCGGTGGATAAGCAACACCAGATAATCAGGATTTATATTTTTGCATTTCATCTTGGATGAAATACTTTGTCATGTAGCAGTCCTTATTTGCTTTACATACCAAATTTCAGAAATATTGAATGTATGAAAGTATTTTTTTTTTTAAATTAAAAAAAAAAAAAAAACACTGAGATTTTGTGACACCGCACGGCCTTAATTTTGAGGCAAAATAGGAAAATTATAAATTCTAAAATTAGAATGGTAAGGTTTAAGACAAAATAATTTGGCACACTTTCCTAACTCATGAAGGGGAACATTTGTGCCAAATTTCAGGTAATTTGGTGTCGGTGGGTGTAACGCCCTGGTGAACTGACATGGAATGACCCTTGTGCACACTGGTGTTTCAAGTGACTCCATAATTTTAACAAGAACGTATATTACAGATAAGTAATAATCTTTCATTTATCTTTTTGTCTCTTCCTTAACTCTTAAACTTAGTCAACCAAATTCACCTCCAAAGGGTATGCCAATTTTTCTTTGTATTTTTTACCTTTTAAGATGAGATATCTCAAAGCTGACCACTTATTGGTTCATAGACAAAATAAAAAAGATGGCAAGAGTGTAATGGGTAGCAATCTAATCTCACATATCCATTACTAGTGAATAGGGAGGGTAATCCTTGCAGGATGACCCATACTTGTGACATTGTGTCACATCACACCTGTGGTGAATGGGTTAGATAAATTCTGTTTTTGTAGAAGGTCGTCCTGTCATGGTGTAATGGGTAGCAATCTAGTCTCACATATCCATTATTAATGAATACAAAGTTTGGTTTGGTTTGTTTTACGGCATATCAACTCAGTGGGTCATTTAATGCCGATAAAGTTTTGAAATAAATTCATTTTAATGGATACTCAAATTTTTTTTTATAAATACATTTTTCTATTTAATCCATAGATGGGACCCTAACAGGTACCACCACTCCGGATCAGAGTGGACCAGGGAGCAATGGTGATGAAGGGGTGCTCCACATTCCCCAAACCTCCAAAACTGGAACCTCACCATCAGATAGAGTTTAACATAATTCCCATGACATGTAGATCCTCAGCCATTGCCTTCTAGTACCCATATGATAAAAAGGGTTAGGGCTTGCCATAAGGGCAATAGGGTTGGGGCAATCATAAGTGCTAGTGCTTGACATGACCAGCCGACTGATTGGAGGGGGCCTCTCCGATCGCCCGTCTAGCCTAAGTAAGGGTCTAAGTGGAGTGTTGCAGGTCATGAACTGCTCATCCACCAAGACTTCATCCTTAAGCATAACTGGTCGCTACCCACAGCCAACAGGTAGCCCATTTGGGGGAGGCTGACCCCTCTGTGGAGATGCAGTCAGTGCATTCTAACGCCCTCACTGACAGGGCGGTAGAAAGTTTGATCCTTGCTGGATGTCCTACACTTGGTGAATCGATAGATACCAAGTCATAAGTGTGGAGCACACAGTGAGGAGCAGATTCAATAGAGAAATATTTCATAAAACTTGCCAAAGGAAAGACATCATGAAAAGACTTTTTATATTTAAGCCTAAAACTTGAGAAATCATTTCACAATAAATCTTCATGTAAGGCAATTCCAAGTATCCTTGCTGGTTTAAAAACTAAAAGTACAGAATTTTAATCTGTGTTTTGTAATGTCTGACTTGGGATGTTTGAATGGTTAGAATTTGACTCTGGGGAAAGAGAGAGAGAAGAGGAGGTAAGTATTGTGGGGAGAGAGAGAGAGAAAAAAAGGAGGTAAGTTTATTCTGTAGAAAGTGAGAAAGTAGGTAAGTTTATACAGAGAGTTAGAGGGGGTTAAGGTTATTCTGGCGAGAGAGAGAGAGAGAGAGAGTTTATACAGAGAAAGAGAGAAAGTTGAGAGAGAGAGAGAGAGTAGGTAAGTTTATTCAAAAGAGAGAGAGAGAGAGAGTAGGTAAGTTTATTCTAGAGAGAGAGAGAGAGAGAGAGAGAGAGAGAGAGAGAGAGAGAGAGAGAGAGAGAGAGAGAGAAGAAAATTAGTGACAGAAACCAGGAATGATGCCAAATTATTTTACTTCTTCACGTTTGTTAGATTCACAGACTTAAGTTGTTTCCAGATTTCCGGGTGGCAAACAAACCGACCGACCCCACCCACTCAGAATAAGTCATGAGAATCTACTGGGTGTCCTTACAAGCTAATCATTAGTTTTAGGATTATTATTATCATTATACTTTTTAGTTTCTCTGAATTTTTCTGATGAGGCTTGATTATTTGGATTATTCGGACTATTGTCCTCATCTTCATTGTTATATAGACTATGTTTCGTCTGAGTTCGAGAAGGTTTCTTGAGTCTGAAAAGAAACACCTGAAGAAGGTCGAAATGTTGTGTATATAACAATGAAGATGAGGATATAAGAAGTTGACAGTGTATAAACCCCGGATCTTAAAAAGCATTGGGTTACTTAAATGGCTAAAAATGATCCTTTTCATTTAAAGTTAACTCAAGATATTTCCCTTAAATTAAAGACTTCTAAATATGTTTAATATTACATTTAAACAAAGGCTATCATTTAGGGTAGATTAGGAAAACGAATGTGCCTTCCAGCCGGGCGAAATGAGACGGTATAAGACATTAAGAGTTAAAGGAGAGATACCCAATACAGAACATTTCAGTAGGATAACAACAAGACATACAACATTTAATTTATAAATATGGGGGGAACTAGTCTCCCCGGGGCTATACAACATCACAATTGTCCAAGTACATGAAGAAGTGTATGGAAAGACAAAAGAGGTGGAAACCACTTAACTGTTTCTGGGGGGGTCTGGACCGAAACGTATGCACCATTATAGTGCTGAAGAGTAGTGACGAGCATGTCTCTCCTCATCAAGCCAGCTTTGTAAAAGAGGCTGATATTTTGGGGTTCACATGTCACGTGGCCAAAAAGGGACTCCTGACATGGAAGAGTTCCTCAAATCCTATGACAAGGGAGACTACTCCATTTAGTCCCCCTACAAGACAATAGTTTGAATAATCCAAATAATATATTTATATGTTTTTTTTGTGGGAAATGGACACAGCAAACCGAGTTCAAATCCTGGATGAGGCTGTTTGCATTTCACATAGCCCTGTTATCATCATAAGAAAAGGACATGGTGACACAAGTTCAAATCCTCGACAAATACAAGTTGGAATATTCAGCATATCTTATACAAAATACGTCAACAGAACTGGTTGAATTTCACATAGTGCTAATACCCTTGGGAAAGTTATGAATCCAATGATTCTCCCCCCAGCTATGGATATATTACTTTAAATTTTATTTAAATCAGTGGTTCCCAAACTTTTTCTATTCCTGCACCCCTTAAAAGGAGTTTTGCTCTGACTTTGCACCCCTACAATTCATACTTTCGTTTCAAAAATATAAAATATGAATACATACTACAGTTTTACCAAAAGATCATGTATATTTCAGTCACTAAATAATAATAATAATAAACTGAAATAAAGAAATGAAAATATAAATGATATTAATTACAAAAGAAAAAAAAATTAATCTAAATTTGAACAGCTGCTTGTCGCACCCCCTGTAATGATGCTTGCAGCCCCAGGAGGCGCGGCACCCCTGGTTGGGAACCCTTGATTTAAATGAATATATTTTTACATTAAATTTTATTCACTGATTTTAAAATCTTCTTTTTTTTTTTTTTTTGGTTTACATTCTTTAAATAAGAAAGTCTGTAAAGAGTCCAATGAGCCTTTTGTTAGCAAACAAGTCAGAAATGTTTGTTTTTACCTATCACACATCTTGATGCAAAAGAATTTTACTTATCTGAACCCCCCACCCCCACCAACATCTCTTTGCTTTCACATTTTTAAATTTATTTTAAATTTGGATGATAAAAATTATGTCTATCAATTTAATGTCTATCAATTTAAAATTCAACAAAATGTTTAAATATTATTTGGACTGGCAAAAATATGCACCCTTCTCCGGGCCTAAGTATTTAAGTTTTAATGTAATGAAATATGTTAAATTAAAAAGATTTTTAAAAATTAAATAAGAACACATATAAAAAGATTACACTTATTTTAATTGGTTTGTATATTTGGTTTGGTTTGTTTTACAGCATATCAACCTTGGTGGGTCATTTAATGCTGAAAAGTTTGAAATAAATCAATTCTTAATGGATACTCAATGTTTTTTTATAAACACATTTTTCTATTTAACCCATAGATGGGACCCTAACAGGTACTACCACTCCGGGTCAGATGATCCGATAATAAATGATTTTTAATCTTTTTCTATAAAGATAAGAGTCTGAATAATTATATCAGAAGATTTTTTATAAGTTTCTATATGGGATTTTTTTTAGTAAAAGAACCATGAATACAGAATTTTGCTGAAACAGTATCAATAAATAAATGAATCGACCCTGTTGTAAAAAAAAAAAAAAAAAAAAAAAAAAAAAAAAAGGGACTGTTTTACTTACTTTTCAAGATAATGATGAGTAATTTTTTCCCAATCAGATAATTTGATCGTTGAATTAACTGTTGTTTTTCTTTGTAACAACTCTTTATGTTGTTTTTTTTTTTTTTGCAAGATTAAAAAAAAAAAAAAAAAAAGGTAAAAAATATTTGCATTTCTTCAATCAATATTGCCTAAACTGATCACGTGATGTGATTTTGGTGGTACCTATATCGTCACAGGAAGGCTTAGACTAGCTTTAGTTCCAAGCGAAATGAGAGTTCTGTTTGACAAGATCTCAAAAGAGCAGCATGACTGGACCCCATGAGTATGTCCAGGCTATGTCGTAGAGTAACCCAAACCATGAACTAGCATTGATGATTGTCCTTGCGACCAGAAAGTTCAGTATCACCCCTAGCATGGACTCAGAAGGCGTCACTCAAAGAAGGCCTCCAAACTGCACTACATTTCAAGATTGAAGAAGGCCAGAGGGCACATTGGCCAAAGCTTTATGTAGTTATTTACCTCGCATCCCACTTATGTGGGTGGGACACAAGGTCTTTTTATTGTGGGATCACCCATGAATTGAAGCTCATGGGAGGGTTAGTGAAAAAAATATGTAGATCCCATTGGTATTCCCCCTCAAGGGGGGCGCCTCAGGCACTGGGCAATAAACCAAGGCTTGCCCCTTTAAATCAAGGGGCAGGTATTGCCGGGGGGGGGGGGAGGATAGCTCCCTGAGATATACGCCATTAATTACTTAACCGGTCCAGGGCTAAAGCCACTGGACCATTGCCAAAACTTTATGTATGTATACTTCCTAATAAAGATGAGGACAACAGACCCAAAAATCAAAATGATATCAAACCTCAACTTGAAAATTCAGACAAATAAAGTATTTAAATGTTATAAGAAATGTTTATCATCATTCTATCTTTGATACTGGCAGGGGAGTCAGGGTTATCTGCTGGGGAGATTTTTATTTTTGAAAATGATGCTTATGAGAAATTATTTTTAAACTTTCAAGTATCCAAAAATAACAGAAAAAAGCAAGAAAGAAAATGTTTATTTACATAAATATATCAAGATTAGGAGGTGCTAGTTGTGTAATGGTTATTGTTGTAAGATATGGACACAGCAAACAGAGTTCAAATCCTAGACAAAGCTGTTTGCATTTCACATAACGCTGATACCTTTGAAAAATGTATATATCCTACTATTCACCCTCCAGCTATGGGGAAATAGTAAGGCAGTTATGTATGTATGTATGTAATTATAAAATTAAAAAATAATAGGTAGCATCCTGCGTCCCTGATGCATGAAAATCTAAAAGGATACAGTCAAATCATATCCATGCTTCCCTCACAATTTCAAGCAAACTGTAAATACATTTCAATACTTTTTTTAGAAACTTTAGTTGGGGCCGATAAATTTCATTCAAAACCAATTTGTGCATCTCAGAAAACACTAAACAAAAAGCTATCAACATCACTATATATATATATATATATGACAAAATGTGACCCATTGGGTCACCCATTCAGTTCTGGGTAGATAATTGAGATTAGGGAAAAGGGAGTACCAAAGCGAATAAAATTTAAAAAAAAAACAAAAAATGGCCGGATGAAACCTTAAAATCCTTTTGTTAGCTTTCTAAGAAAGGAAATGTCTGACATCATTTAAGCTACAGGTTGCTGCTTGTGAAATTTAACATGGAAATACATTTCAAATTCTCCCGGCTCTCTCTCTCTCACTCTACCTTCAAAGAAACTAACATTATATAACGAGGAAGTAGTCAAGAGATACATAGAGGGAAGAAAGAGATAGGCAGAGTAAAGTAAGAGATTGGTTGATTTTTTACTTAATTGCAAATTACGACTAATTAGAACCAATTAAAACAGATTTTTTTTTCCAAACATAATTCAATCCTAAAAGTAAGGAATAATTTAGTATAATTTTCATGTCATTAAACTAAACAGTAAAAAAGCCTTTAGGAAACAAAAGTTGATTAACTTTAATAATAGATTGAATAATAATATTAGTAGAGGAAAAGTTTCTTAGAAATTATTTACACAGGATAGGTTACAAGGTAGGAGTTAGATGACTTTAGTTGTTTCCCCAGATCATAAATAAAAACCCTACAATCTATTAAGAAACTTTAGTTGGAACCCATAAATTTCATTCAATGCAAATTTGTGTCCCAGGACACACTAAATCAAAAAGCTATGAGCATCACTTATATATATATATATATATATATATTTAATATACCAAACTTGTTGGTAAATCCTCACGATGAGAAAAAAACCAGCAAATTGTTTATTTTAAAAATATACTACCAAACATCACCCGGGGAGAAACATTTTTTTGGAAAAAAAGAAAAGACCAAGATAATCGTACCAACCAAAAATAATCTATTGGTACAATGTTTGGCCAAAAGAAAAATATATTATATATATATATATATATATATATTTCATACAAAACCGCCAGGAAACTAAAGCTAATAAGTAAAAAGTGCTCAATACCTAAGTAGAGCAAATAATAAAGATAAACCTAATGAGTCAGATAAACCTACTAAAGTTTCGCTTAGTGCTCTTCAGGGCTAAGATCTGACTGATTTAGCTTGCTTACTTTCTTTCTCATATATATATATATATATATATATATATGAGAAAAAATAAGCTAAATCTTAGGTTTTTAACATCTTACCCTCAGATCCAGAACATCATCATTTTACGCATTGATGAAAGATAAGTGGCAAAGAGATCTGCTGTATTTTTCTCTCCAATAAAAAATCCTTGTTTTGTATTCTTCATAAATTCAAGTGTTGTTTCTTAATATTCTGATATGCAAAGGCTGCACAGTGCTGTGTTTTAACCTGCTGCACACCTGGATTATGTTGATGCATTTTAACACCAATGCAGCAAGTAGGTAAAGGGTTAATGTTTCATATATCCATTACAAGAAAATCTCAGTTAGTCATCAATATTCATGGGAGAGGGGTTCTGCACTTTTAATCACCCTCCTCCACCACCATGAAAGTGGATAAACCTTCAAAGCTCTTCAGAGTCCTCTCCGCAACCATAACACTTTCGACAATATTTTTACACACAAAAAATGTAAAAACAATGCACTTTACTACGAATGTAGGTTTCATCTATCTATACATATATAAAGAGCAGTTTGTATGTATGTATGTATGTCCAGAGGCGACTTTGAAAATAAAATAATTAATGAAAAATAAACCACAAGGTTCCTAGTTCGATACCGGTCCTCACCAACTCAGCGTATAAGTAGACTCCCTTGCTGGCTGGCTGATACCGACTTTAGGCCGCCCAGTCGACTTTACTTACTTATATATACACATTTACTATCACCAGATCTTGCTTATTGAGCAAAAATAATGAAGATTTGATTTATATTCGTGAAGATAATTAAAAGATAAAATTCAAATAGTAACAGCATGTAATTTCTTTTTTTTCTTTTTTGCATTTAAGATTTTAAATAGATGTTATTTTTTTTTTCAGAGTGTCTGTTTTTTTTCTGGCGCCCCACCAGACCGGATCAATGCAAGGTCTTTCTTACAAAGGGGTTTTAATGGGGCATCCTGCAAGGATCCAACTCGAGATTCAACAATAATGGATCTGCGGAGACTACCATTTCTAAACTTCACCCCCACCTCTACCCAGGCAATGCTGGGTAGCCACTTCTAGTCTTCTTATTATAATGGAGATTATGTGTCTGTAATAATATGTCTGTATAATAGCGCAATTGGAATTCAAATTTGCTTACTATGATGGCGTGATGGTCGAGCACGTTAACCACAACACCATGGGGATTTCTTTCTTAACACTTATTTACTTGTTTAGCTAGATAATCACGATACCACTGGGGGGGGGTTAAATATTTGGCTGATGGTGATTTAATATGGGACCATTTGCTTGTGTCATTGAATATTTGTACAAAAAAAAGGAGGGAGTAATGCTCCCCACTCTGCCGTTTTTACAAGCAGAAAAACAAGTTGGGGTGAAATATTTCAGCTTTTCCAGTAAAACTTGATTTTAAATAAATTGCTTGATTTTTGTGAGGGGCTTTTGGGGGGTTTGTAAATTTTTTCAAAAGAGTTGTTTATCTAAATTTTTTTTTTTTGTTTGCTTTTAGTTTTTTGGGTTGTAAAAAAAAAAAATCAAAAAGATGTAATTTTTTTCTTTCTTTTTTCAAAAGACCTATTTATTTAAATCAAATACAAATTTTCCAAATTGAAATAAAGATAAAATAAAAATTCAATCGCAAAAAAAAAAAAAAAAAAAAAAAAAAAAAATCTACCAACCATGGAGATATGACAGCTGCTGCTCTCACAGGGGATATATTTTTTTTGGTATTTATAAACTTCAGTTCCAACAACATTAAACGAAATCTAAAAAGGATGGGTGTATGCGTGCGTGTGTATCTACAGTTGATTTATATGTTTAGGGAGTGCTGAATATTTATCAAACATCTACTGTTGCCATTTTTTTCTCTCTCTGTGATGGCATTCACCCTGGGTCATTTGAGCTGGCTCCATCCAATGAATTCACCTGTGGGGAATTCATGGAAGGGAGGAACAAATAGGAAATTCACAACCAATCCCCACACCCCACATACATATCCTGATCAGAAGGAGATGCCCTTGTTTGCCACAGATTTTTCCACAGATGCAGTGACAAAACACCAAAAGCCGTTGATAGCTGACAATGATGGAGACATCCTTTGGATTTTTGCCAAGGCCGAGTTGTGGCCCTAATACCAATGAGTGCCAGACCTATCTGCCTTGGGTGACCCTACAAGGCTGACACTACAAAGTTTACATGGCCCTGCAGTGACGAGGAAGGGTTAGACTTTAGAGATAATGTGCTAGATGGCAGTTGAGCAAAGAGCTTCCTCCGCCCCTTTTACGGTCTTGTTTTTTCATTCTGTAAGGTATCTATCCACCCTCCTCACCTGACAAAAT
>CM042169.1:50878224-50890724 GCA_023376005.1 Doryteuthis pealeii
AAAAAAAGGGAATTTTTAATTTCATAAGTAATATTATTGACTTGTGCAAAGAAAAGTTAAGGTTCTGTTAATATTTGATTTAAAATTTGTTTTTTTAATTTAGGGAAATACGTGTGTTTATATTTGTGAATTTATTTGTTTTTAATATGATCTGAGTGATCATTGTTAAATTTTAAATATGAGCTTAGTAATCATTGTTAAATTTTTATTTTGATGAAAGCCATTATTCTTTATTTGAAAATCAAGATGTACATAGAAATAGCATTGAAATTCTACTTGAAAATGTCCAGCATGTCTGTTTCTAGTAAATATATAAAGGGCAGTTGATGTGTATGTATGTATATATGTATGTCCAGAGGAAACTACAAAAATAAAACAATTAACGACAGAGTAAATAATATATACACATTCACTATCACCAGATGTAGCTTTTTGAGCAAAAATAATGAAGATTTGATTTATATTCATGAAGATAACTCAAAAATAAAATTCAATAGTAACAACATGTCTTTTCGATTTTTTGTTTGCATTTCAGATTTTAAATAGGAAACATTTATTTTTATTTTCACAGTGTCTGTGCCCTTTTTTTTCTGACATCCCAGCCCAGGCCGTTTCATACCAGGTCATTTTTGATGGTAATGAAGGGGTGCTCTACATTCACCAGACCTCCAAAACTGGAACCTCACCATCAGATTGAGTTATAGACACATCATTCTCAGAACATTAAGACTCTCAAGCCACCGCCTTCTAGCACATATATGGTAAATATGTGGGAGGCGCGTCGTATAATGGTTAAAGTCATGGGAAATGGACTCATCGCCCTGAGTTCAAATCCTGGATGTGGTAATTGCATTTCACTTAGCGCTAATACCCTTGGGAAAGGTATGAATTCTACTCTCCCTCCAGCTATAGATAAATAGTAGGGCAGACTAGGCTCTTTAACCATGGCTAGGCAACCGGTCTAGGAGAAGGAAAACTCTGAATTCAAACCTGTTAAACTCCGCTTAAGAAATTGACCTTGTGTCACATCCTGCCTGTGCGGAGGGGTTGGTAAATATATATATGGTAAAAAGGGTTGGGGCTTGCCATAAGGGAAACAGGTTTGGGACAATCATATAGGTGCTAGGGATTGACGTGACTAGTCGATTGATTGGAGGAGGCCTCTGTAACAACCCATCTAGTCCAAGTAAGTACCAAAGTGGAGTGTTGCATGTCTTAGTATCCTTATTCCCATTGTTTTGATCATTATATTTAGTTTCATGCCTTTCTCTAGAATATTTTTGTTAGGTTCAGACCTAACAAAAATAGAGTTACTCCTCTTGATCTGTAGGGGGCTGAAGGGAAGTGGGATTTCCACCATGACACTTTTGGATTGGGGTTTGTACTGAGTGGTCACACATGCACAGCACGGTTGAGCTAGTTAAGCCACTTTAAGGGTAGAAGCATTCTCTATCTTCTGTTAAATAAAACGTTAAAAAAAATATATTCAAATTTCAAATTTAAATGGAATTGTTATGTAATAAGTGTATGAAATTTGTTGATGTGATTTAAAAATAAAAATTTTTTAAAAAAAATTTTGAAAAATATGTCTGTTTCAATTATTTATTTATTTTGTTATAAATAAATTAAGCTCAAAAAGTTTAAAGAGAGAAAGTTTTGTTGGTGAAAGGTGAGACTGAGTAGACTTTTTTAAAAACTTTTGTCCATGCAGATTTTCATGGCGGAGAAGTAGAAAGAGAGAGGGAGAGAGAGAGAGGGAGGGAAGGGGAGAGAAAGTGAGAGAGAGTGAGTGAATGAAAGCATGAGAGAGTGAGGGAGCAAAAGAGAGGTAGAAAGAGAAGGAAAAAAGAAAGCGAGAGAGGGGAGGCAGGAAAGAGAGAAAAAGAGAGAGTGAAATAGAGAGTGAAAGAGAGAAAAAGAGAGAGTAAAAAAGAGAGGAGGGAGGAGGGAAATAAAGAGAAAGAGAATCAAAGAGAGAGAGTGAGTGAGAAAGAGAGAGGGAGAAAAAGAAGGAAGAAAGAGAGAGAGAGGACAGAAAAGAGAAAGAGAGAATTAGAGAGAGAGAGATAGAGGGAGAGAGAGATAGAAGGAGGGAAAAGCAGTTGGGTGTAAATGCTCTGACGTCTGAAGTCTGCAATTCTTTCTTGAATTAATGGAATTTGGATCGGCTCCAGGGCAAAATCCCAAAACTGAGAAATGAGAAGAAATAAAGAAACTAAGTAGACAAGAAAGATTGTTAATTTTAGCAAAAAAAGGTTCAAAAATCCAAAGAAGAAAAAAATCCTTGAATTTTCGTGTGAGTGTCTTCCGTTATCTTTCCACATCAATGTGTCGTACTCGGTCAACCCAACCCTTTCGTCAGAACTTGCGTCTTTCTAGGTACTTTTAAAAATCGCTGCCAACCGACGGCTGTTTGCAGTTTTCAGCTGAGGAAATTTTAAATAATCATTTAAAATTACGTTCATTCTTTTTACGGGAGAAAAAATACTAAGAAAAAAGTAAAAAAAAAAAAAAAAAAAAAAATTGAAGTTGAATCTTTAAATTTAAATTAGGTTGGTTGGGTTTTACGCATGTCAACCCATTGAGTCATTTTATATTATATTTTATATTTATTGATTTTAATGGCATGTCAACCCATTCAGGGTTATTTCATGCCAAGCGGTAGTTTGTGAGGGATGGTCAAATTTATTGTTATGTCTTCTCTTCAAGGATTTTTATTGATTTTGACAGTAGATTGTTTTCAGTTGTTTATTGCTAAGTGGATTGGGAATCAGTTTAAGGGATAAGTTTATAGGTTAAAGTTGGTTTGGTAATTTATGAGGAAGTGCGTCCCGGTCTTCTGCCTCAGAAATTTCTACCCGGTGACTATTAAAATAACATCCCCAGCTATGTCGTCTTGGTGGTGTTACTTGAAAGAAAACAACCAACTTAGGGCGTTAAATGTATTTTAGAGGAGGAGGGGTTTCTCTTTTTTTTGTCGTAATTCTTATTTATTTACCGTAATTTGTTTAGAAATTTATTTATAGAAATTTGTCGTAATTCTTGTTTATTTATAGGAATTTGTCGTAATTCTTCTTTAGATATGAAGATGGATATATATCTATCTATCTATCTACCTCAATTTGTTCAGTTTTTACTTTGTTTATATATATATCTATCCACCCATCTCCATTTGTTCATATAAAAAAAGAGAAGCCCCCCCCCCTCTAAAATACATTTAACGTCCTAAGTTGGTTGTTTTCTTTCAAGTAACACCGCCGAGACGACATAGCTGGGGACGTTATTTTAATAGTCACCGGGTAGCAATTTCTGAGGCAGGAGACCGGGATGCACTTCCTCATAAATTACTGTTGTTTTTTTTAAAACAATTTTTATAGACAAATTTTTATTTTATTTAACCTGTAGATGGGATCCTAACAGGTACTACCACTCCGGGTCAGAGTGGATTGGGTCATTTTATGCTGAAGACATTTTGGTTTTTATTCATGGGTACTCAATTTGTTTTAAATACATTTTTTTTTCTATTTAACCCATAAATTGGACCCTAACAGGTACTACCACTCCGGGTCAAAGTGGACCAGCAAACAATTGTGATGAAGGGGTGCTCCACATTCCCAAGACCTCTAGAACTGGAACCTCACATCAGATAGAGTTAATGTCATTCCAAGACCCTCAGTCACTGCCTTCTAGCACCCATATGATAAAAAGGGGTTAGGGCTTGCCATAAGGGCAATAGGGTTGTGACAATCATATAGGTAATAGTGTTTATATTTGAGTTAAGGTAGCATGGACATGGAGTCAATGCCTGGTTACTGACAGTTTCTCACCTATGCGATCTTCAGACCAATCTGTTTGGTCTGAAGATTGCAGAGGTGAGAAACTGTCAGTAACCAGATGTTGACTTAATGTACACGCTACCTATATATATATATATATATTATATATATATATATATAATCCAAAAGTCCAGAGAAGAAATCTTCCTTACGACACAAGAGTTTTATTTTTTTAAAAACTTGTCGCAGTTTGAGAGCTCAATGTGTGCTCTTAATTTTAGAGTCACAGAGCAAATATATAAGTAAAGAAATAACAAAAGACTTAGAGTTTTAGCATTATAGTCTATTTCAGGGAGCTTAGACAAAGTGTCTAACTCTCCCAACTCATCAGATGCGAATGATGAATTCTTTATTACTTTAAAGGCATTTGAAAATGCATCTGATGAGTCGGGAGAGTTAAACACTTTGTCTAAGCTCCCTGAAATAGACTATAATGCTAAATCTCTAAGTCTTTTGTTATTTCTTTACTTATAGATATATATATATATATATGAATTTGATATATTGAAAAACAAAAGATGTTTACAAATGGATGTGACTGTCACATATATATATATATATATATATATATATACACACACACACACACACTGGTTTCCCCTCCGATCAATTCGGCTGGTCATGTCAAGCCCCAGCACCTATATGATTGCCCCAACCCTATTGCCCTTATGGCAAGCCCCAACCACTCTTTATCATATGGGTGCTAGAAGGCGGTGGCTGTGGGTCTACATGTCCTGGGAATGACGTTAAACTCCATCTGATGGTGAGGTTCTAGTTCTGGAGGTTTGGGGAATGTGGAGCACCCCTTCATCACCATTGCTCCATGGTCCACTCTGACCCGGAGTGGTAGTACCTGTTAGGGTCCATCTATGGGTTAAATAGAAAAATGTATTTATAAAAAAATGTATTATCCATTAAGAATTGATTTATATCAAAACTTTATTGGCATTAAATGACCCACTGAGGTTGATATGCCGTTAAACAACCAAACCAAACACAGGTTTCATCAGACAGCGAATCTTTCTTTCTCTTTGCTAAATATAAAGCTCTCTATGTAATTCCCCAATTATTGTACATTGAGCTCTCAAATGGACCAAACCAATTTTAACATTCCGATGTTAAAAAAAGGCCCTGCTTTGAATCATTCCTAACACCAACTAACATGAATATATAACGTAGATTGGTACTTTTAGAAATAAAGTGCTCTACATCAGTGATATATCATATGTAGATCTAAGTTTGAATAGACACACAGACAATGGTGCTTGGTGACTGTCAAATTTTTACCTATATAATCAGTAGACCAAGAGCTCTTGGTCTGATGATTGCATCGGCAATAAACTCTCTCTCTCATATATATATATATATAAAAGCAATTGGTAATTTGCTTGAAGCATTGTTAAGTATGTTATGATATATTAATATTTTATTATTTTGAAGGCCAGTACAATGCGTATGAAAAATAAAAACAAAAAGATGTTATTTCTGTCTTATCGATTTCGAAGCATGAGCTTCATCATCAGAATTTATTTTCAGAAATGGACGTGCTTATGTTTTTATTTGTGTGGTTATAATTTCTCTTCTTATTTCCTTTTCCTCTCATTTTTTTCTCTCTTTCTTCTCTTCCTTTATGAATGAAATGGGCGAATAACTGTAATTTCTTATTTCTCTCTCCTTTTTTTTTTTTTTTTTTTTTTTTAAAGTTGTGGAGAACAAATATTCCTAATATTGGCTGTCATCCGGTCAAATGTTGCAAGTATGTTGCCAGTGTGTAGCCATGTCAAAATTCAAATAAAAAATGAATCAATAAATAAAACCGTCAATAGAAAAATTTACATACTTAGCTTTACTTACTGGCCTTCAAATATTAATATATCTAAATATATATATATATATATATATATAGGGGCCGGGTTAGCTCAGTCAGTAGAAGCGTTTGGCTAGAAACCACAAGGTTCCTAGTTCGATACCGGTCCTCGCCAACTCAGCGTATGAGTAACACAGGGATCTGTGCGGTAAAAGTAAGGAGCTGATGGTAGGTGTGGCGCTCCACCTCAGATGCTAACAAAACAATCTCCTTGGTCTAGCGCTATTGAACCTTTCGTCAGAACTTGCATCTTTTCTAGGTACTTTTAAAAAATCTCTGCCAACCGACGGCTGTTTGCAGTTTTCAGCTGAGGAAATTTTAAATAATCATTTAAAATTACGTT
Source organism: Doryteuthis pealeii (assembly GCA_023376005.1). Taxonomy (NCBI): domain Eukaryota; kingdom Metazoa; phylum Mollusca; class Cephalopoda; order Myopsida; family Loliginidae; genus Doryteuthis; species Doryteuthis pealeii. The sequence goes on from CM042169.1 coordinate 50,884,271, forward strand.
CATTCTTTTTACGGGAGAAAAAATACTAAGAAAAAATAAACTCAAAAAAAAGTAAAAAAAAAAAAAAAAAAAATGAAGTTGAATCTTTAAATTTAAATTTGGTTGGTTGGGTTTACGGCATGTCAACCCATTGAGTCATTTTATATTATATTTTATATTTATTGATTTTAACGGCATGTCAACCCATTCAGGGTTATTTCATGCCAAGCGGTAGTTTGTGAGGGATGGTCAAATTTTATGTTATGTCTCTTTTCAAGGATTTTTATTGATTTTGACAGTAGATTGTTTTCAGTTGTTTATTGCTAAGTGGATTGGAATCAGTTTAAGGGATAAGTTTATAGGTTAAGTTGGTTTGGTAATTTATGAGGAAGTGCGTCCCGGTCTTCTGCCTCAGAAATTTCTACCCGGTGACTATTAAAATAACATCCCCCAGCTATGTCGTCTTGGTGGTGTTACTTGAAAGAAAACAACCAACTTAGGGCGTTAAATGTATTTTAGAGGAGGAGGGGTTTCTCTTTTTTTGTCGTAATTCTTATTTATTTATCGTAATTTGTTTAGAGAAATTTATTTATAGAAATTTGTCGTAATTCTTGTTTATTTATAGGAATTTGTCGTATCTTTCTTTAGATATGAAGATGGATATATATCTATCTATCTATCTACCTCAATTTGTTCAGTTTTTACTTTGTTTATATATATCTATCCACCCATCTCCATTTGTTCATAAAAAAAAAAAGAAGCCCCCCCCCCTTTAAAATACATTTAACGTCCTAAGTTGGTTGTTTTCTTTCAAGTAACACCGCCGAGACGACATAGCTGGGGACGTTATTTTAATAGTCACTGGGTAGCAATTTCTGAGGCAGGAGACCGGGATGCACTTCCTCATAAATTACCGTTGTTTTTTTTTAAAACAATTTTATAGACAAATTTTATTTTATTTAACTGTAGATGGGATCCTAACAGGTACTACCACTCCGGGTCAGAGTGGATTGGGTCATTTATGCTGAAGACATTTTGGTTTTTATTCATGGGTACTCAATTTGTTTTAAATACATTTTTTTTTTCTATTTAACCCATAAATTGGACCCTAACAGGTATACCACTCCGGGTCAAAGTGGACCAGCAAACATTGTGATGAAGGGGTGCTCCACATTCCCAAGACCTCTAGAACTGGAACCTCACTATCAGATAGAGTTTAATGTCATTCCAAGACCTCAGTCACTGCCTCTAGCACCATATGATAAAAAGGGTTGGGGCTTGCCATAAGGACAATAGGGTTGTGACAATCATATAGGTAAATAGTGTTTATATTTGAGTTAAGGTAGCATGGACATGGAGTCAATGCCTGGTTACTGACAGTTTCTCACCTATGCGATCTTCAGACCAATCTTTTGGTCTGAAGATTGCATAGGTGAGAAACTGTCAGTAACCAGATGTTGACTTAAATGTCCACGCTACCTATATATATATATATATATATATATTATATATATATAATCCAAAAGTCCAGAGAAGAAATCTTCCTAACGACACAAGAGTTTTATTTTTTTTAAAAACTTGTCACAATTTGAGAGCTCAATGTGTGCTCTTAAAGTTAGAGTGTCAGAGCAAATATATAAGTAAAGAAATAACAAAAGACTTAGAGATTTAGCATTATAGTCTATTTCAGGGAGCTTAGACAAAGTGTCTAACTCTCCCGACTCATCAGATGCGAATGATGAATTCTTTATTACTTTAAAGGCATTTGAAAATGCATCTGATGAGTCGGGAGAGTTAGACACTTTGTCTAAGCTCCCTGAAATAGACTATAATGCTAAATCTCTAAGTCTTTTGTTATTTCTTTTATATATATTATATATGAATTTGATATATTGAAAAACAAAAGATGTTTACAAATGGATGTGACTGTCACATACATATATATATATATATATATATATATATATATATATATATATATATATATATATTATATATATACACACACACTGGTTTCCCCTCCGATCAATCGGCTGGTCATGTCAAGCCCTAGCACCTATATGATTGCCCCAACCCTATTGCCCTTATGGCAAGCCCCAACCACTCTTTATCATACGGGTGCTAGAAGGCGGTGGCTGTGGGTCTACATGTCCTGGGAATGACGTTAAACTCTATCTGATGGTGAGGTTCTAGTTCTGGAGGTTTGGGGAATGTGGAGCACCCCTTCATCACCATTGCTCCATGGTCCACTCTGGCCCGGAGTGGTAGTACCAGTTAGGGTCCCATCTATGGGTTAAATAGAAAAATGTATTTATAAAAAAATTGTATTATCCATTAAGAATGGATTTATATCAAAACTTTATCGGCATTAAATGACCCACTGAGGTTGATATGCCGTTAAACAACCAAACCAAACACAGGTTTCATCAGACAGCGAATCTTTCTTTCTCTTTGCTAAATATAAAGCTCTCTATGTAATTTCCCAATTATTGTACATTGAGCTCTCAAATGGACCAAACCAATTTTAACATTCCGATGTTAAAAAAGGTCCTGCTCTGAATCATTCCTAACACCAACTAACATTTAGATATAACGTAGATTGGTACTTTTAGAAATAAAGTGCTCTACATCAGTGATATATCATATGTAGATCTAAGTTTGAATAGACACACAGACAATGGTGCTTGGTGACTGTCAAATTTTTACCTATATAATCAGTAGACCAAGAGCTCTTGGTCTGATGATTGCATCGGCAATAAACTCTCTCTCTCTCTCTCTCTCATATATATATATATATATATATATATATATTATAAAATGGAAAATGAACTGAATCCGACAATATGAGGAAAAATGAGTAAAGAAAAGAAAAGTAAATGGATAAAATGAATTTAATCGATATCACATTAATCGATATCACTTACACATGTGTTTCGGTCAGTTTATATGTGTGAAAATATTTCGCACACATAGAAGAATCGACCTTCATCAGCACTCTGATGAAGGTCGATTCTTGTATGTGTGCGAAATTTTTCACACACATAAACTGACCGAAACACATGTGTAAGTGATATCGATTAATGTGATATCGATTAATTCATTTATCCATTTACTTTTCTTTTCTTTACTCATTTTTCCTCATATATATATATATATATATATATATATATATATATATATATAAAAGCAATTGGTAATTTGCTTGAAGCATTGTTAAGTATGCTATGATATATTAATATTTTATTATTTTGATGGCCAGTACAATGCGTATGAAAAATAAAAACAAAAATATGTTATTTCTGTCTTATCGATTTCGAAGCATGAGCTTCATCATCAGAATTTATTTTCAGAAATGGACGTGCTTATGTTTTTATTTGTGTGGTTATAATTTCTCTTCTTATTTCCTTTTCCTCTCCTTTTTTTCTTCTCTTTCTTCTCTTCCTTTATGAATGAAATGGGCGAATAACTGTAATTTCTTATTTCTCTCTTTTTTTAAATTTTTTCAAAGTTGTGGAGAACAAATATTCCTAATATTGGCTGTCATCCGGTCAAATGTTGCAAGTATGTTGCCAGTGTGTAGCCATGTCAAAATTCAAAAATAAAAAATGAATCAATAAATAAAAACCGTCAATAGAAAAATGTACGTACTTAGCTTTACTTACTGGCCTTCAAAATATTAATATATCATAATATATATATCTAATATATAAAACAGAGATTTTGGTATGTACGTGTCGACGTAAAACAAAAAAATGGGAGGTCACTCAGATTCAAAATCTTGCATACACATTGATATCGTTCTAACTAAGAAAAATTCCAAATTTGGTTATTGATTTTATTGATTAAGGGATTTAATCGATTAATTAATCCAAAATCACCAATTTGTGGAACTGTCCGTATATCAGCCCTCCTGATAATAAAATATTGTCTCTGCCTGCTTATTGTTAAAGCGATAACAGCAGCGAAGTTTTGATTTTAATGAATTAATTTTGCAGTCTAAGCCGTTCAGTTCCGAATTTATGGCCTATTTATGGTCCAGTCTTTAATAATTTTTATATCGTTAGAAAGATAAGAAAATACTCTTTCAAAATATGTAATTTGTGTGAGTTTTTATTAATTGAATCATTTTTTACAGCGAGTTAAAAAATTAAAAAAATGGCTTCGATAGCCACGCTGCCTATGATTATTGCGGTACAAGCAGTGCAGTCTATAACAGTCAGATCGGAATCTCTTACCTATTTAGGATTTTTAATCTTTAAAATATTTATATCTTTAGTAATAAGATGAAATAGTCTTTCTGAATATGTAATTTGTATGTGTTTTTATAGATTTATTTTTTTTTACAGCGAGTTAAAAAAAAAAAAATACTACGTATAGGCGATAATACGAATACGGCAGTTCGGAATCTCTTAGTCTTTCTGAATATGTAATTTGTATGTGTTTTTATAGATTAAATTATTTTTTACAGCGAGTTTGTCCATATTCTTAAATTGTACAGTACACTCATTTTAATTTTAATTTTTGTAATGCATAAAAATTGTAGAAAATCAAAATGCACGCTTTACGGTTACATTATTAAAAAAATATTTTAATCCGTAAATAACAGTATCATGAAAATCAGTTTACGTCGTAAGTACGGTTACATATTTGTATAAATTAAACTAAGATTTTAATTCGAATAAAATGACTTTTAATTCTTTAATTTATTTATTTAATTTTTATTGTTAGAGTTCTAAAGGGTTAAAAATAACAATAAGATTGACGAATTTCCTTAGAAACTGTTTTTCTTTTGGTTCGTTAACTAATTATTTTCTCAAACCACGATAAAAAAAAACCAAAAAACAAAGGTTACTAATATGGACAAAATCCGGTGTTTTATCTTTAGTCGAAGGCCCGACTGGAAATAAGTAGTCAATTATTTGTAAGACGAAATTTATTTCAAGTTTATCTGACAATATCCAGTTATTGGAACATTTTAAAAAAAATTATATGTAAGTACGAAAAATTGTAAGCGCTTTGTTTATCAAAATGACATGATTCGTTAGTAAATTACCCGAAAAGTTGATAAAACAAAACAACTAACAACCAACATTTAAATTATTATTCAAAATACAATTTAAAATATTCCTCAGAATTTGCCTTACAAATTAAATTTTAAGTTTTATGATTTTACTCTTTATTGTGAAGTCAATAAACATTGCTAAGTTTATAGTGCAACTTTTCAGTTCTGAAAAATTGGCATGTTTAAATAGAGATTTCATAGGTGACATTTGAACTTTTATGAAAATTGATGTTTTGTAATTAATATAAATTTTGTAATAAAACTTCATTTTTAACTAGGGGGGGGGGTAGGGTTAGGGTTAGGGGGGTAGTTTAATGGGAAATAAATAAATAATTTGGGTTCTGTTCAAGCGGTTCCGATATGGGGATCAATTTACTATAAATTATACGAGGAAATGAGCACCCGTGAATACTCAAATAATAAAGAACTTTTAAGATTTTTTTTTTTCAATCTGATAGATTGGTGTGTAATCGATAATAATCAACTGAAGGGAAAAAATAGATGGGGGGGGGGGGGAGTCCAGATAATCAGGTCCACCAAAACGTTTTTAAACAATGTTTTTAAAATACTAGGTACCACCAATTTTACCTGTGAAATTTACCCCCCTCCCCTATATTTAACACTATGAAACTTGCAGAAAAATTAATATTTTCTTGAAAAAATTTTTTCCATTTGAAAGAAAAAACATTAAATAAACTCCTGATGATTCTTTAACTTTTTTTCAGCTTACGGAAATAATGAAAATTATGATTGAAAACAATGTTTTCATTTTTGCATTGTTTAAATCAACTGAAAATTAACATAGCTAAAAACAAGTTACGATAAGAGTTTTTTTAAATTCTATGAAAAATCAATTAATTATAAATAATAACAAAATATTTCCGTTTTATTCAAGATGGCCTAAACTGATCAATTGGTGGTCCCTATAATACTATCTTAGGTTTTAGCAAAAATAGATATTGCAATACAAAGAATTTAAATTTTCGATTCTCAGCTTCTTTTTAAACTCAACATGCAATTAAGAACTAAATGTGAATTGTTGTCATGTACAAAAATTTAAACAATAACAAACAAATATACAACGAATACTTTCAATTTGTTGTATAATAATATGAAATAATTTAAAACTATAAAACAGAAAATACAAATCCTGAAATATACAAATTCTCAATGATTTTAGTTTCAAGAATTATTTCCTCTTACCCCCTCTCTAACTACTGTCTTCCACTTTCTCTCTCACTCCCTGGTGATCCAAATTTCATTTTAGTCCGGTCATGGACCGGGTACTTTAGCTAGTAATATATATTATATATATATATATATATATATATAGGGGCCGGGTTAGCTCAGTCAGTAGAGCGTTTGGCTAGAAACCACAAGGTTCCTAGTTCGATACCGGTCCTCGCCAACTCA
>CM042169.1:50893224-50918224 GCA_023376005.1 Doryteuthis pealeii
GATATTATATTTTGCCCACCTACGATTATATATGAAGCTATTTTCATGCTGAATGAAAAAATCCTTAATTGCTTGAGAAACATTAACGCTATCAAATTAACTTTTGGCAACCATCCAATTCTGTTTTCTCCCCCACCCCTCCTTCCACCCCCCTCTTCATTTATTCTGATCATCTCAAAGAGACAACAAGCTGAAATCACATATTATGCAACATAATTCAGCATTAATAGAATTATTAATTACTAGAAGCGACTACCCGGCGGCACCTGGGTAGAGAAGAAAAAAAAAAAGAAAACAAAAAAAAAAAAAAACAACAAAAAACAAACATAAAAGTCGTATAATGGTTAGCAAGCTAGTCTTGCAGATCCGTTACTCCTGAATAGAGAGTTTAATCCTCACTGGATACCCCATAAAAATTCCCAAGTAAAAAGACCTTAAGTTAATCGGGCCTGAAAAAAAATGATTGTTTTGCGCTTCCATATTGATTTTTTTAACTTTGAGATTCACGGACATTTTTAAGTAGAATTTTAATGCTATCTTAATTTTTAAACATCTTCGCAAATATAAATCAAATCTTCATAATTTTTGCATAAAAAGCTAGACTCAGTAATAGTGAATATGTGTATATATATATATTTACTTGGGCTTTAACTGTTTTATTTTCGTAATTTCCTCCTGGCATACATACATACATATAAGTAAGTAAAGTAAGTCGTCGGGGTGGCCTATAGTCGGTATCAGCCAATCAGCAAGGGAGTCTATCCCCCTTTCACTAGCACTAGACTAAAGCGATGGTTTTTGCGTCTGAGGTGGAGAAAAAAAAAACAAAAAACAAAGAGGTATAATGTTTAGCAAGCTAGTCTTGCAGATCCGTCACTTCTGAGTTTAATCCTCGCTGGATGCACCATAACAATTCCCAAGTAAAAAGATCTTATGTTAATCCGACCTGAAAAAAATTTATTGTTTTGTGTTTCCATAATTGATTTGTTTAACTTTGAGATTCACGGACATTTTAAAGTAAAATCTTAATATTATTTTGATTTTTAAGTATACCTTCTTGATTTCTGATTTTTTCATACCAATGAATTTGCCATTTTTGCCCACTCTTAGGGGGGGGGGGGGGGGGGGTATCAAGCCTCGAAAATCACCTAAAACTCCTAATTCACCAGTTTTTTCACCATCAGTAAATTCAAGGCATTAGAATCCATGAGAAAAAACAATAAAATCGATAACGTACATTTTCATCAAAATACGTAATCTTATAATGGCTGAAAAATGGCATTTTGGGCAAACCTTTGAAGCCCCATATCTCCCTTAATACTCAAGCACCATCATCCATCTTTTACTATGTGATACTCCTCATCGAACTCTATCAGAAAATGCATTTATGACAAAATTTTTTTCCTATTATTTTTTCACATATATTGAACATTATTTGTACCAAAAAGATAGTTTGATTTTTGCTCAGAACCGAAGTTACAACATCAGTTAGACTTTGCAAATCAGAAATCATTAATAACTTAAAATTGGTTAACTTTTTTATAGCCTTTTTGGATTCCTTGGGCCAAAATGCTTTTATAAACCAATTTTTAAGAGTAGGGAAGCTCTAGAACTCATTTTACAAACAAAAACATATCACTACCCCCACCAAAAACAATTTGAAGAGTTAAAAATCGACATAACTCAAAGCTCAAATTTTGGGGATTGTCTAACTTTAACACAGTCCACACCTGGACAAAATTTCTTGAAGTGCAAAATTTTTAATTTTTGCAAAAGACAAAGACAACAGTCCGAGAAATCCAAATAATGCAAATTATCAAGCCTCATTTCAGATATTCAGATCAATAGAGATGTGTTGTATCAGTTCGACCAGAAACACCTGAAGAGGGCCAGAGGGCACATTGCTCGAAACGTTGTGTATATAACAATAAAGATGAGGAAAACAGCCTGAAACATCTAAATGATACAAAGAAAAATACAGGGAAGAAAAAAAAAAAATGTTGTGTATATAACAATAAAGATGAGGATAACAGCCTGAAAAATCTGAACAATACAAAGAAAAATACAAGGAAGAAAAAAGAAAAAGAAAAAAACAGAAAGTTAAAGAATTTTCATTTTTTTTTTTTTAAAGAAAACTGACAGAAGGAAAATGTCTCAAGTTATTTGATAACAAATTCCCCCCACCCCCATCTCGTCTCGAAGACTAATGAGATAACAACAATTTTTTTTTGGTGGGGGGGTCGAGAAGCCTCAAATAGAAGAATACTACATTATTTATTTTGCCTAGAATTATCTCCCCTTGTAATGAGAGACAAATACTCTTCAATGTTTAACATCAACAAAAACATTTTCACAGGATTTCTTACAGATGGAATTATCATTAGACCCTTGACACGCGCGCATACTGACTAGTATCTTCATCTTGGTTGTTAAGAGTTATAGCGTTTCACCTACTTCTAAGATAAGGAATTATTGTCACTATATCCTGTTGTCTGTCGACTAGTGTCCTCATCTTGGTTGTTTTAGTCAGAATATCTTGGTCATTATATGCTGCCTTCTTTTGGTAACTTCAAACAGAACTCTCTCTCTCTCTCTCTCTCTCTCTCTCTCTCTCTCTCTCTCTCTATGCCAAGGATCAACAAACTTTTTTCACTGTGGGCCAGATAATTGAAAAAATAATGAGCGTTTTTTGTTTTGTTTTATGGCATATCAACCTCGGTGGGTCATTTAATGCTGACAAAGTTGTAAAATAAATTCATTCTTAATGCATAATACAATTTTGTTTATCAACTCATGTTTTTCTATTTAACCCATAGATGAGACCCTAACAGGTACTACCACTCCAGGTCAGAGTGGACCAGGGAGCAATGGTGATGAAGGGGTGCTCCACATTCCCCAACCCTCCAAAACTGGAACCTCACCATCAGATAGAGTTTAACGTCATTCCCAGGACATGTAGACCCTCAGTCACCGCCTTCTAGCACCTATATGATAAAAAGGGGTTGGGGCTTGCCATAAGGGCAATAGGGTTGGGAAAATCATATAGGTGCTAGGGCTTGACATGACCAGCCGATTGATCGGAGGGGGCCTCTCCGACCGCCCGTCTAGCCCAAGATAGGGCCAAAGTGGAGTATTGCAAGTCATGAACTGCTCATCCACCTGGGCTCTATCCTTAAGCATTACGGGTCGCCACCCACGGCCAACAGGTAGCCCCATTGGGGGAGTCTTACCCCTATGCAGAGGTGCATTCTAACGTCCCAGCCGACAGGGCGGAATAACGAGCGTGGGCCATATTATTATTGTATTCAATACTTGCTAGCCAGAACAAAAGCTGTGAGAAAAAAGATGTAAAACAAAATTTATCTTTCCATGTTATATTCTGATGGATGAGTGGCGTAAGATGCACAAAAATAAATTTAACCAACATATTTATTTTCAAAACATTATCAAAGAACGCAACATTAGCAGCAACATTAATATTGTTTTTTCAGTCAGTTGTAACAAGTGAAAATTTGGGATTGCAAAAGTAACAAGTGAAATGCTTGCATGCACAAAATTTTGTAACCTACTTACAGTAATCAAGTCCATGACAATTTAGTAAGCTTAACATGACATTGAAAACAACAAAATTATCCAGGAGACTTTCTTTGCATCAGGGATCACCAAACTTTTTTACACGGTGAGCCGGATAAGAGAAAAAACAAATAGCAAGTGCGGGCCACATTATTATTGTGTTTCAATAATTGCTAGCCAAAACGAAAGCTCTGATAAAAAGATGTAAGTCAATTGTAATTTTAGTAAAATCTTATATGTTTTGAAAATGTAGAGTTTTCCCTTTCCAAAAATGTTTGTCTCATAACTTTTGACCTATTCGTTGCTCTTTGAAAATTACCTGTGTTTTTCAAGCAGTCGTAACAAGTGAAAAATCGGGATCGCGTAAGTAACAAGTGAAATGCTCACACGCACGAAATGTTATAACCTACTTACAGTAATCAAGTCCATAACTAGATATTATTGCATTTGGAATAGTGTCCTCAATCTTGATTGTTTTGTATTATCTGCGTTATTTGGACTATTGTCCCATCGTCATTGTTATTTGTACAACATTTCGACCGATAAGTCCTCCTGCCTTCCTCAGGTATTTCTTCTCGGACTCGGGAACCTTCTTTTCGAACTTGGGAACTTTCTTGTCGTAATCAGGAGCCATCACGGAACTTTGAACCTAACGACAAGAAAGTTCCCGAGTTCGAAAAGAAGGTTCCCGAGTCCGAAAAGAAATACCTGAAGAAGGCCGGAGGAGATATCGGCTGAAACATTGTACAAATAACAATGAAGATGAGGACAATAGTCCGAACAATGCAGATAATACTAATCATCAAGCCTCATCTCAAACATTCAGAGAAATTGATTGTTTTAGTCAGAATATTTTGGCCATTATACACTGCTGCCTTCTTTTGGTAAATTAAATTTAAATTAGTAAATTAGTGAAATAGATCGCTAATTAGGACTGAGCCTATTCTAGTAGTGACCACCTCAAGCGGAGTTTAACAGGTTTGAATTCAGAGTTTTCATTCTCCTAGACTGGTTGCCAAACCAGGGTTATATACACGTGCTTCTCAAAGTTTATTGAACGGACATATTTTTTTTGATTCAGTGAAATAAGACTAATTAAGAGTGAGCCTCCAAGGTTTGAATTCAGAGTTTTCCTTCTCCTAGACTGGTTGCCAAACCAAGGTTAAAGAGCCCAGTCTGCCCTACAGTTCATATAGCACTAATGCCCTAAGGAAAGGTATGAATCCAACTAATTTCCCTCCAGCTATGGGTAAATAGTAGGGCAGACTGGGCTCTTTAACCTTGGTTAGGCAACCAATTTAAGAGAAGGAAAAACTCTGAATTCAAACCTTGGAGTGGTCACTACTAGAATAGGCTCAGTCCTAATTAGTCATCTATTTCACCAATTTTTTTTTTTTAATTTCAGAAACGGTTAGGAGTACCTGTTATTGAATTATAAGTAAAAGTCATAAAAATTTTAATTGGTTAATTAAACTTCATTAACAGAACAGGTAAGGCAGTTGTCCCTCCCTACCCCCCCCCCGATATTATTTGCTTTGAATAGAAAAATGATTGATATGTATTGCGATTTGTCTAACTTTCATAAAGATTGTTTTTGGTTTTTTTTAGCCACTTTTCCGGTAGGGAAAAGGTCAATGTCCTATTCTATAAATACAGGTCAATGTCCTATGCTATAAATTCACATCATAAAAGAAACAAAAACTTGTTTGTTACAAAGAATAAATATCTGCAACTTCCTTGTTTAATGTTAAAAAATACACTGTGTGCTAAAAAGTCAATTTTTAAATTAAACTACAACATTTTAGTAGAAAGAAAAATAGCAAATTCAAATGCAATAATATAACAATATATAATAATAATAATAATAATAATATTATAACAATATTTAATAATAATAATAATAATAATAATATTTCAAATTATAATTTCATAATAATATTTCAAATTATAATTTCATAATAATAATAATAATAATAATAATTATATTTCAAATTATAATTTCATAATAATATTTCAAATTATAATTCTAATAATAATAATAATTATAATTTCATAATAATAATAATAAAATAATAATTATATTTCATAATATATTTCAAATTATATTTCATATAATAATTATAATTATAATTTCATAATAATAATTATAATTTCATAATAATAATAATATAATTATATTTCAAATTTATATAATTCATAATAATAATAATAATAATAATAATATATTTCAAATTATAATTTCATAATAATAATAATAATAATAATATTTCAAATTCTCTGGAACTTTGAAATAAAAACGGATCACCTTATCCCAGCAAGAAGACCAGACCTAGTGTTGATTAACAAAAAAGAAAGAAAAGAAAGAACTTGTCAACTGGTGGATTTTGCAGTTCCAGCAGATCACAAGGTGAAGCTAAAGGAAAATGAAAAAATAGGCAAATATCTGGACCTTGCCAGAGAACTGAAAAAGCTATGGAATATGAAAGTCAAAGTGATACCAATTGTGGTTGGTGCACTTGGAACGGTCTGAAAAGGATTGGAAAAGGGTTTGGAAAGTTTGGAAATCAGAGGATCACCTAATCCCAGCCAGGAGACCAGACCAAGTATTGATTGACAAGAAAAAGAGAACCAGTCATCTCGTAGATTTAGCTGTCCCAGCCGACCACCAAGTGAAAACGAAAGAAAGCGAAAAGATACTTAGACCTAGCCAGATAACTGAGGAAGCTGTGGAACGTGAAGGTGAAGGTCGTACCAATTGTAATTGGTGCCCTCGGGACAATCCCCAAAGCTCTGGAAAAGAATTTGGGTGAACTGGAAATCAGAGGAAGAATCGAGACCATCCAAACTAAAGCACTGTTTGGATTGGCTAGAATACTCAGAAGAGTCCTGGAGACCTGAGGAGACTTGCTGTCACTCAGCCTCCAGTGAACCACCAGCTATGGCAGGTGTGAAAAACAAATGATAATAATAATATCTTTTTCAACTAGTATATTAGGTCTGAGACCCGTCAGCTGTTCCTTATAAACATTCATCTTAATTCCACAGATTATCCAACATTGTCTTAAAGGAGTTTAGAGATGGGGCATTCACTATTGATGATGGTAGTTTATTCCATGTATTCACCACTCTGTTACTAAAATAATTTTGTCTTGCATTTGCTTTACAAATTTTTTTAAAGAGTTTTAATTTATTTAATTTTTATTAAAATTAGTTCAATAGATTTGCCATTTTGTTATATAACAGCTCGATGTCATACAGCTATATTCTGAACACGCATACATATACTTAAATCTATTGACTAAGTCACCAGATTGGTGCAGCCAGTGAGGCATGGATCTCTAAGTAGCAGAGATGCTGATAGGCACACATCCTGCATGCACACTGAAAGGACGCAATAAAATCATATCCATGTGTCCCAGTGTTTTTCTTTTTTCTTCCCTCGCCATTTCAGCTTTTATTGGTTAGCTCTTGTATCTAGTAACCTTAAAAAAATTTCAAATAGATTTTTTTCCCCCCTTTTTCTTTCCTTTCTTCTGTCTTTCTTACTCTCTTCATTCCTTTCTTTCTTTCTTTCGTTCTTGGGTTCTTTCTTTCTTCGTTCTTGGTTCTTTCTTTCTTTTCATGTCTTCTTCCATTGATAATTCACCCTTTCTCACTTGTTCTCATTAGGCTTCCTTTTCTTCTTTCTTTCTTTCTTTTTGAATGATCATATTTGTTTTTCCTTTTACTTTGTTTCCTTGTCCTTTCTTTTTACTCGAATGCGTTCTTTCTTTCTTTCTTTCTTCCTTTATTTCATGCTTTTTTTTTCGATTTAACCTCAATTTTAAAAAATTCTCCTTCAAAGTGTGGAAGAAAGAAAGAAAAAAACTAGGTTAAAAAATGAAGGAAGAAAAAGTAATGACGAAAGTAATTATGAAAGAAAAAGGAATATGATGATTTTGAAAGAAAGAAAGAAAAGAAAGACGATATGAATGAAAGAAAGAAAGAAAGAAATACATATAAAGGGAAAGAAAAAGGAAAAAAAAAAGAAGATATGAAGGAAAGAATATAAGTAAGAATAGATTTTTATTTTTTGTCAAGGTGCTTATAAAAATATGTGCATGGGGAAGTGGTAGCATCAGCTTTCGGTTTCTTAGGGACCCAAGGCAAACTGATTTTTAGTGTCTCTTAAAAGTATAGTATTATATAAGAAGTAAAGTATCTAAATTGGTTTTGTCTAGCCAGAAAGCATGTAGGACACACAGAGATCTTATTGGCATACCAAAAACTGTTTTTGGTACATTGGAGGGGGGCGGGGAATATATGTGAGAAAAATGCTGGAATTTAACCAGTCGCTGTTAAATAATGAATGTTAACGTGTCCTTGTTTAGTCTCTGAGGTGGTGGAAGCAGGAAGAAATAAAGAACGGACACTATGTGGTAGCTTCTTTGTTATTCTAAGAACAGGACTCTTCCCATATCTTTGATTCATTCCTTATTTATTCACAGCTTCCTCACATCGCAGCCACCAGATGAAAAAAAAGATACTAAATCATGAAATCTGTGATTATATATATATAATATATATATATATATATATATATATATATATATATCTATTATTATACTAAAGCTGAGACCTTCTCCAGCTAAAGGATTTTTCTATTTATGTTATGGACACAATATTTATACTTAGATATTCCTTGGTGTTAGCACTACAAGTGTATGAAAAAAATTCAGTTTAATTAGCTTTAATTAGGCGTAATTAGCAATTAAGTTAATGACCGCCTGTCTTAGAGATTACCTACAGTTAGGGAGAGTGAAAAAAAAGAGTAAAAAATCCAGCAGCCAGGGATCACCCCCCTAACCCCACGTAGATTCGCCACTTCCCTTCTCCAGGCGAATCTTATTCAAATGAGCAAACGTTTTGGTTTGTTTTAATAAAACAAAACAAAAGTATATTTTTACGGCTGATTTCAATTTTAGTTGAGCGTAAATTTTACGAAATTAATCATGCTTTAAATAGATTTTTTAAATTACTTTAATTATTAATTTTACTTTCAACAACCACTGCAGTCTATGAATTAACTACATTAAGGTTGTTTTAATTACGATTGAAAAACCAAGTTTATTGAAATTATACATGCTATATTAACACAAACAACTGAGATTCAATAATTAATTTCAATGGTTAATTAAATGTATAGTAATTATTTTTTAATTAAAAACAACCTTAATCCCTAAAACCGTAACCCAATGTTAATTCATAGAATGTAGGACTACTTCTGACTTTTGGAAAATTAAAACGGAAAATTTTTTGCGACAGTTTAACTACAGTTTAAATAATCAATTTAATAAATTTTAGTTCGTTTTTATATATATATAATATAGTATATATATATAGTAAAAATTAATGGAATGAATGAGGATGAAATAAAAATGAATGAAATGATGGGGATAAATAAAAAATCCTTTGCAAGGGACCCTCTCAAAAGTATTAAAACACTTTTTGAGAGTGGGGTCCCTGATAGAAAATTTTTCTCATCTATTATTAGACTCCTTTGAAGCATCAAGTTAATATAATTATTCTATAAGTTATTAGAGAAGATAAAATCTGTCTCTTACCTTTGAAATATCAGTTGAGAATGGGTTTGAATTTTTATATGTATATATATCTAATCTTGTCTGGTTAAGCTCCAGGTGAATATTGCTACATTGTAACTATATTGAATTGAAAATAAAAATGGTCAAATAGAGGAATTCATTTACCTAGCTTTTTTTTTCAGTTGTAAAATAAAATATATTAAACTAATTAGATAGATCAGTAAATAAATAAAAAGATTATCTTTAATTATACTAGCAAATATATGCACCCTCCGGGTGCAAGTATTTGAATTTTAATGTAATGAAATATGTTAAATTTGAAATACTTTTGAAACTAAATAAAAATCCAAATAAAATGATTTGAAACAGAGGGGGTATAATCGAAGAATAGAACAACTTTGAAACTAAGTCTTCCATCATTTTTCATCACTCCCTCCTTTTATTGCTGAATTTTCCTAATTTAACTATTTAGTTAAATTAGGAAGTAAAGAATAAAATTACTGTTATTTCTTTATATTAAAGGATTTCTTTTAAGATTTATCCCCGAGTTTTTGCTCATATTCATTAAGAAAAAAACAAACAATTAGAAATCAATAATACCAAGCGCATATTTAATAAAATTAAACTTTTAATATCAATATGCAAATTAGCTTTCCTGTTCACACTGTAACCCGCTATTTTGTTGCATATATAAATACAATTGCATGTTATTAGAATGTAGATATAGTCAAAAGTATTGATAAGGTATAACAATTTTATCAATAACTGAGGTTTAAATAAAAATAAATTCATGGTGAATGTGACGTCAATAACTAAGGGAATTGTGACTTGAGTAGTGATTTAGTTTTGGCTTCAGACAGACAAACACACAATCTCCATTATAATAAGATATTAGAAAGATTGATGAATAATTCAAGAAAACTATATTTTATGAGTATTTTTAAATTTCAAATAAATTAGATATTATAAATTAAATGTTTAAATTACAAAAGACAAAGTGATTTTTTTTTCCTTATATTAACAGCTCTAGATTGACCGTAATTTTAAGAGGGTGTATTACGGTTTAATAAATTAACTATATGTAAAGATAAATATAATTATTATATGTATATTACAACATTTAAACTTGTTATCATAAAAGTGTTCACCTTGAACTTATTCCTCTTGGAAACAAAGTAAAAATATGAACTTAGTTAACAAGTGAAGGGGTTTCTTTGTGATATCTTAAATTCAAAACACATACCATGTAATAAAATATTTTTTTTTAAAACTATAGAAGGTAATAAGTTATTTTCCTTTGTCAATATTAAATTAACCGTAATTTTTTGAGCGCATGAAACATTATATATATATATACACACACACACACATACATATATACATATAGACACACATACACACACACACACACAGACCGGGGTTCACAGAACACCCCACTTCCACCTTGGGTGGGTGACACTTTAAATGGTGACCTCACAACAGGTCATGGAGTGCTAGATCAAGTGTATCCTGTTACCACAAGCGCAGTGGAAAAGAGAACACCAGACTTCCACTTGACAATTTCTCGCCTATGTAAATTTTAAACCAGTGGTTTAAAAATCACATAGGTGAGAAACTGTCAGTAACAAATGCTGTTGATTCCATGTCCTCGCTACCCTAACATAAAATATAGACATATTATACATATTACACACATACAAAAGACTCACACACACACACTACACGCATATATATATATATATTTACCAACCCCTCTGCAAGAGGAGGATGTGACTGACACAAGGTCAATTTTTTAAGCGGATTTTAACAGGTTTGAATTCAGAGTTTTCCTTCTCCTAGACTGCTTACCAGGCCATGGTTAAAGAGCCCAGCCTTCCCTGCTATTTACACTTAGCTGGAGAGAGAATTGGGTTCATACCTTTCCCAAGGATATTAGCGCCATGTGGAATGCAAACAGCTTTGTCTAGGAATTGAACTCAGGTCGACGAGGCCATTTCCTATGACTAACAATTAGACCACACGCCTCCATACACTCATCATAGGATGTAACTAGTTAAATTTTTTTTAAAATTAGTGAAATAGATCACTAATTAGGACTGAACCTATTCTAGTAGTAATCATTCCAAGTGGAGTTTAACAGGTTTGAATTCAGAGTTTTCTTCTCCTAGACTGGTTGCCTAACCAAGGTTAAAGAGCCCAGTGAAATAGATCACTAATTAGGACTGAGCCTATTCTAGTAGTAACCATTCCAAGCGGAGTTTAACAGGTTTGAATTCAGAGTTTTCCTCTCCTAGACTAATTGCCTAACCAAGGTTAAAAAAGCCCAGTCTGCCCTACTATTTACCCATAGCTGGAGGGAGAGTAGTTGGATTCATACCTTTACCAAGAATATTAGACTATGTAAACTGTAGATTCGTCCAGGATTTGAACTCTGATCGATGAGTCCATTTCCTACGACTCTAACCATTGCACCACGCTCCTACACGTGAGCAAGTCATTTTAGTAAATGGACTTGGCAACCCAAGTTCAAGCCTGAAACTAAGCTGTTAGCATTTCATTTTGTATTAATGTTCTAGCCGTTGTCATGTCAGTACTGCTGTATGGCTGCACCACCTGGTCCCTAACTAAGCGACTAGAGAATAAACTAGATGGGAGCTGCACAAGAATGCCGCGGGTGATCCTGAAAAGACGTGGAAACAACACCCTACGAGAAAACAGCTGTATGGCCACCTACCACATATCATCCAAACCATCCGAGTAAGACGGACAAGACACGCGGGACACTGCTGGAGAAGCAAGGATGAATTCATAAGCGACGTCCTCCTGTGGAAGCCAGCACATGGACAAGCCAGTGTGGGCCGACCAGCAAAAACATACATTGATCAGCTCTGTGCGGATACAGGATGCTACATAGAGGACCTCCCGAGAATGATGAGCGATAGGGACGGATGGAGAGAGATTGTCATGGATATCCGCGCTGACAGCACAACATGATGATGATGATGATTATTAATAAAGTTCATTTCGTATAATGTCTATTATTATTAATAAAGTTGCTGGGAAGGGGGACCTGGTTTTGCCCAGACCATACAGTGACTTTGATTTTCATCTGTGATAGAGATTTCTGACTGATATACAGCAGTCGACTAGATAGATTATTGTTAATATCAATCAATGAAGTTATTACTTATGATTAATAATTGTTTTCAACATGTAACATTGATTGTTACATAATTTATTAGCAGCTTATAAATTATGTACGTACCTGTAGTTAGAATATTTAAATAAAATTCGTTAAAGTCAAAATCGGTGTAGAATAATAATATTAAGTCCAATTACCGTCGATTGGCAAGACAAGACAGCAAGTAGTCGTAACTGAAATATGATTCTGGTTTGCTGCAAAGACTACTGCAAAATGGCAGGATTTATGGAGCCTCAGAGGATCATACAAACCAAGCAGCCAATCAGGACTCAGGGAATGGAATCACCCAAATGCATGAGTGGACTGTTCTGAATTCCCATAAGTACCAGTTGTCTTGACACTGGTTCAGTTGTGCTTGGCCAGTCATATTGTTCAAACCAATAGTAGACTGACTGACTGACTTCAATAGGGAATTTTTCATAGCTGTTAGGTTATGATTGGTATGAAGATGATCCCAACTGACCTACCGGTAGACGCGATTGGGCACCGTGAGAATAAGTTTTAGTTTAGGTCAGATGCGACCCGATCTTTTATTCATGATTCTTGTGCATGGGGAAGTGGTAGCATTATTATCTTATAAATAATGACAACGATCCAAGGAAATTGTGATAAAAAGTAACTAGAATTAATACTGTAATGGTAATACTAGCTTAAAACAAGGGCTGGCATGTACTACCCCTAAACCTCTCAACCAGGGGATACAAGCCTGATTTGAATCCATGGAAGGTATTGCAGTCAGTAAGTCTACTGTTGGTTTGAATAACAGCAGTTAACTAAGTACAACTTAAACAGTGTCCAAGACAGTTGGTATATATAGGAATCAAGAATGATCCATTCATGAATTTGGGTGATTTGATTCCATTCCTTGAGTTCTGCTGCTTGACTGCTTGATTTGAATGACATTGTGGAGTCTCATAAATACCCTGTCATTCTGCAGTAGACTTTGTGACCATTCGGGTTTGTATTAAGTTACAATCGTTTGTTGCCTTGTCTTCCCAGTTCGACGGTAATTGGAACTTTAATTATTCTTCAGAAGGAATTTGTGATAAAAAGCAACTGGAATTAATATAATGATGAGTAATACTAGCCTAAAACTAGGGCTGGCATGTACCACCCCTGAACCTCTCGACCAAGGGGGACAAGCCTGCTTTGAACCTGCGGAAGGAAGTTGTGATAAAAAGCAACTTGAAATAATACGATGAAGTGTAATACTAGCCTAAGACAAGGGCTGATACATACCACCCCTGAACTTCCAAACTTTGCTCAAAAGGGTGGGGTTCATATATTTTCTACGTATACTACTTTATGAAAATTGGTAGAAGAGTGTATGTATGTGTTGAAGGGGTGAGAGACCCTAGCACTGCCTAAAACTATTAATATGACTAACATTGTGTTTTGCTATTAAATTTGAATTCAAAAGAATAAAAGTAAAAGTTGTTGGGGTGGCCTAAAGTCAGTATCAGCCAGACAGTGAGGAATCTATCCCCTTTACACTAGCGCTAGACCAAGGAGATTGTTTTGATGTCTGAGGTGTAGCATCACACTACCATCAGCTCCTTAATTTACCTCACAGATTCCTGTGCTGCTCATATGCCGAGTTAGCGAGGGCCAGTATCGAACTAGGAACATTGTGGTTCCTGGGCTGAAGCCCTACTGACTGAGCTAAACCAAGGATAGACTCCCTCGCTGTCTGGCTGATACCAACCTTAGGCTAGCATTGTGTTTTCTTTGGTTTATTGTTAGATTTTTTTAATCTCCAATTTTCTTTGACACTGAAATTTGAACAGAGGAATTGCAAAATTTAAGATGTTGGCCTATAGTCGGTATCAGCTGGACAGCAAGGGAGTCTTTCCCCTTTTTGCTAGCGCTAGATCAGCAAGATTTTTTTTACTGAGGTGAAGCGCCACACCTACCGTCAGCTGCTCACTTTACCGCACAGATCAGATTACCCAACACTTTGCTACTCCTGCGCTGAGTTGACAGGGACTGGTACTGAACCAGGAATCTTGCAATTCCTAGCTGGGTGCTCTACTGTTTGTTTGTTTGTTTTGTTTTACGGCATATCAACCTCAGTGGGTCATTTAATGCCGATAAAGTTTTGAAATAAATCAATTCTTAATGGATAATACATTTTTTTATAAATACATTTTCCTATTTAACCCATAGATGGGACCCTAACAGGTACTACTACTCCAGGTCAGAGTGGACCAGGGAGCAATGGTGATGAAGGGGTGCTCCACATTCCCAAACCTCCAAAACTGGAACCTCACCATCAGATAGAGTTTAACGTCATTCCCAGGACATGTAGACCCTCAGCCACCGCCTTCTAGCACCCATATGATAAAAAGGGGTGGGGCTTTCCATAAGGGCAATAGGGTTGGGGCAATCATATAGGTGCTAGTGCTTGACGTGACCAGCCGATTGATCGGAGTGGGCCTCTCTGACTGACCGTCTCGCCCAAGATAGGGCCAAAGTGGAGTATTGCATGTCATGAACTGCTCATCCACCTGGGCTCTATCCTTAAGCATCACGGGTCGCCACCCACGGCCAACAGGTGGTCCCATTGGAGGAGTCTTACCCCTGTGCAGTCGGTGCATTCTAACGCCCCAGCCGACAGGGCGGGGTGCTCTACTGATTGAGCTAAAACTGGTGAATTGGAATTTTAAAAAAAATAAAAATAAATAAAAAATTTATTTCAAAGTTTTCAAAACTTCTAGTTTGACAAGAGACAATTTTGCAACATATTCTCTCTCGGAAAAAAAAAAAAAAAAAAAAAGAAAGAAAAAAAAAAAGTTCACTACATTCCTGGAGGGGGGGGGGTAAAGGGCTAATTAGTATTATTTTCTTTTCTTTCAAGTCAGTATTTGTTAAGTGTGATAAATTACAGTTGTCTCAAAGAACTAGTTTTTCGGTTTTCTATAGTAGGTATAAAATAAATTCAGTAGTCTTAGTATTTTTCTCCAGTGACCAATTGACACAGTGAACTCGACCAAGTTAAGAAAACTCAAGTCATTTGGGATATAAATATATCTACCCACTTGTTGGCTTGCTTGCAAAAAAAGCCGACATGTTTCGTGCATTTTTCCCACCAGTGCAGTGCAGTCAGTCGGTCGGTCGGTCCCAGAGCCAAAGTTAAAAAGGTTTTCTCATTTCTCTCAACAGGTTTTCCTCATTTGGAAGTTTCATGTCATACAATCAGCTTTTTAGTTGGCCCCGTGCCAGACTAGACTTAGTTAAGTAAATATTTATAATGTACAAAAGGATCAGATTTGTCGTCTGGCCAGTTGGGTTTATTTTATTTATTCATTTATTTTAACAAGTCGTGTTATCAAAGATAGTATCTTTTTTTTCATTTTATTATTTTTAGATCTTTATCAAAATAAATCAAATATGAGTTTTGTGTGTAGGATAGTAGAAAAAATGGCACATCAAAGCTAAACTTTTGCTAGAGCAATAGTATTAAAAATTAATATTATTTGGATTATTCGGACTATTGTCCTCATCTTTATTGTTATCTACACTATTTCTCTGAATTTATGAGATGAGGCTTGATAATTAGTATTATTTGGATTATTTGGACTATTGTTCTCATCTTTATTGTTATCTACACTATTTCTCTGAATTTATGAGATGAGGCTTGATAATTAGTATTATTTGGATTATTCAGACTATTGTCCTCATCTTTATTGTTATCTACACTATTTCTCTGAATTTTTGAAATGTGGCTTGATAATTAGTATTATTTGGATTATTCGGACTATTGTCCTCATCTTTATTGTTATCTACACTATTTCTCTGAATTTTTGAGATGAGGCTTGTACAATGTTTCGGCTGGTGTGCCCTCCTTCTAGACTGGTTGCCTAACCAAATTTAAAGAGCCCAGTCTGTCCTACTATTTACCCATAGCTGGAGGAAGAGTAGTTGGATTCATACCTTTGCCAAGGGTATTAGCACTATGTGAACTGTAGCTTTGTCCATGATTTCTACTACTAAAAAAAACTATTAGTGTTAAAATGTGTTAAAAAGTCATGAAGTCTTTTTAAATATTGAACTATTTTGCAATAGCTCTGAAGTAAATTTATCAAATTTTGTTTATAATTAAATTATCATACTGTGGTATATGCACAGGTCCTGCTAGTAAAACAATAATCAACCAATTTTGTATACACTTTTAGCATCTTTTAAAGAAAAACTATTAGTGCTGTTAAAATGTGTTAAAAAGTCATATCAAAATATGAAATAAAACAACAATTGACCAATTGGTCTTATCTCATGTCGGATAAAGCTTCATAAGAAAAAAAAAAAAAAAAAAAAAAAAGGTTGCTTAGCAACAGGTCTAGATTACATAAAAAAGGCATGAACTCTCGCAGGGATAAACAATTAATCCCCAAGAGGAAATTTGATATGAGGAGGCCAAAATCTGAGTCACCTGACCTTTGTGGACAACTATTGATCATTCACAATTGCATACCTGGGGGGGAGGGGAAGGGGAGTTGTGAGGAAAGGTAAGGCAAAAGAAAAACCATTAATCATACACAGGTAGAATAAGAAAAAAAAACTCAGGTGAGAAATGGGCCGGAAATAGATGTGTTGACGAGGATATAAGAATTGGTGAATAAAGAGTTGACTAAGATAAATTGATTTAAAAACTTTACAGACAATTAATGCTTTGGTTGGTTGGATTTTATGGCATGTCAACCCTTGTTGGGTTATCTTATGTTATATACACCTAACCTGATTTGGGTATATAATGGAGAGAGTTTGGTTTGGTTTGGTTTGTTTTACAGCATATCAACCTCGGTGGGTCATTTAATGCCGACAAAGTTTTCAAAATGAATTCATTCTTAATGGAAAGTCAAATTTTGTTCATAAACTCATGTTTTTCTATTTAACCCATATATGGGACCCTAACAGGTACTACCACTCCAGGTCAGAGTGGACTAGGGAGCAATGGTGATGAAGGGGTGCTCCACATTCCCCAAACCTCCAAAACTGGAAGCTCACCATCAGATAGAATTTAACATCATTCCCAGGATATGTAGGCTCTCAGCCACTGCCTTCTAGCACATATATGATAAAAAGGGTTGGAGCTTGCCATAAGGGCAATAGGGTTGGGGCAATCATATAGGTGCTAGGGCTTGACGTGACCAGCTGATTGCTCTGACTGCCCGTCTAGCCTAAGTAAGGACCAAAGTGGAGTGCTGCATGTCATGAACTGCTCATCCACCTGGACTCTATCCTTAAGCATCACATGGGTTGCCAACCACGGCCAACAGGTGGCCCCATTGGGGGTTCATCATTTTGAGTGCCATGTGGGATGTAATGGTCTGCAAACTTGACTAGGCTAATAGAACATTGCTATTGAGTTTGATTCTCACTGTGTGTCTCCTACTTCTGACAGTGTATCAACTCAGTCGGTATAGCGTCCGGCTGGGAATCATGAGGTTTCGTGTTTGATACCGGCCCTCGTTAATACTTTTAGCTGGGTTGATTTTCTTTGTTAATTCTTCTTACAGGGCTGGTTAGTGTCTTTTAATGTTTAATTAACAAGACTTGGTTGTGTGGGAATTAAACTAAAATAAAAAAAAAAAAAACAACAAACTCCCATTGGCCTTCACCGGAAGAACGAACCACGCATGTGCAACAAAAAGGACTGACTCCTGACCCCCAAAAGAATAGCTCAGCCTTCGAGTTTAGACCAGAACTGTGTGTAGTCGCTTCCTCAGCCTGGGAGATATCTCCTTGCGACAGGCGACTATATCTGGTCAATAAAGCCTAAATCAGAAAACCACCTTCTGTCTCTGTCTTTTTCATTCCTTAAATGCCTGCCTTTTCAGCATGACCATCAAATGAGATGGGCTTAAAGCAAAAACCCGAAGAACATGTAGCTGGAGGGAGAGTAGTTGAATTCATACCTTTCCCAAGGTATTAGCGTTATGTGAACTGTAGCTTCGTCCAGGATTTGAAATCGGCCCGACGAGTCTATTTGCTATGACTCTAACCATTACACCACACACCCATTAACAGACTTTTGCGTTATAGGAAATTAAATTAAAAAAGTCGTCAGGGTGGCCGAAAGTCGGTATCAACCAGTCAGCGAGGGAGTCTATTCCCTTTTCACTAGCGCTAGACCAAGCAGATTATTTTAGAGTCTGAGGTGGAGAGCACACCTACCACCAGTTCCGCATTTAAAACAATCTATTTTATATATATCTATCTATGGTCATATCTATCTATGTATCTCTATCTCAGTCTGTATCTATTATTTATATCTATCTATCTCAGTCTTCATCTATCTATCTATCTCAGTCTGTTCAAATCTATCTATCTATCTCAGTCTGTTCAATCTATCTATCTATCTATCTCAGTCTGTTCAATCTATCTATCTATCTATCTCAGTCTATCTATCTATCTATCTCAGTCTGTTCAAATCTATCTATCTATCTATCTCAGTCTGTTCAAATCTATTATCTATCTATCTCAGTCTGTTCATCTATCTATCTATCTATCTCATATCTATCTATCTATCTATCTATCTCAGTCTGTTCAAATCTATCTATCTATCTATCTCAGTCTGTTCAAATCTATCTATCTATCTATCTCAGTCTGTTCAAATCTATCTATCTATCTCATCTATCTATCTATCTATCTCAGTCTGTTCAAATCTATCTATCTATCTATCTCAGTCTGTTCAAATCTATCTATCTATCTATCTCAGTCTGTTCAAATCTATCTATCTATCTATCTCAGTCTGTTCAAATCTATCTATCTATCTCAGTCTGTTCAAATCTATCTATCTATCTATCTCAGTCTGTTCAAATCTATCTATCTAACTATCTTAGTTGTTTCTTATAATAAAGCCTTTACTTTCAACCCTACAGCTACGTTCCTTGAAAGCCAAGTTGAATCTGACTAACTAAAACCTATTCCCACGCGTCTAATCACGCCCTTTTTACCGGAAGGTGAAGTTGGGATCATTGAAATGTCACTCATAATCCCAATGGGTGTGGAAAATTACCCACCTCCGATTTTAGATCTAACAAACTTTATTTAAAATTCTAACTACAGGTCCGTTCATAATTTATGACTGCTCATAAATTATGTAACACTTATGCTGAAGACATTTTATTTTATTTTATTCATTCTTGATAGTATCCAATGTTTATTTTCAAACTCAATTTTTTTAAACAGATATTTTGTAAACTCACTTTTAACTATTTAACCCATAGATGGGACCCTAACAGGTACTACCACTCTGCGTCAGAGTGTACCCGGGAGCAATAGCAATGAAGGGGTACTCCACACTCTCCAAAGATCCAAATTGGAACTTTACCATTAGATGTAGTTTAATGTCAGACCCCAAAACAATTACTCTTATGTAAGAAGGCGGAGAAATTTGTGATATTAGTTCTTTATGAAATGTAAACAACCTAGTCCAGGATTTGAACTCTGATCATCATATCCATTCTCTATGACAATAACCATTACATTAAGAGCACCTCTTTTATGTAACAAGTTTGAATTCAGAAGGTATCATTTGGATCATTCGGACTATTGTCCTCATCTTTATTGTTATCTACACTATTTCTCTGAATTTTTTAAATGAGGCATGATAATTAGTATTACTAGCAAATATATGCACCCTCTGGGTGCAAGTATTTAAGTTTTGATGTAATAAAATATTGTATTAAATTAGAAAGGCTAATGAAACTAAATAAGAATACAGATAAAAAGATTTGAAACAGAGGGAGTATAATAAAAGATTTGAAACAGAGGGAGTATAATAAAAAATGGAACAACTGAAACTTACTCTTCCATCACTCTCGCCTTTCATTGTTATTTTTTCTAATTCAAGTATTTAGTTAAAAGAGGAAGTAAAGAATAAAATGACAATTATTTTTTCTTGTTAATGGATTTCATTTAAGATTCATTGAAGAGATTTTTGCTTATATTCATTAAAATAAAACCAAACAGTTAGAAATCAATAATACTAAGCACATATTTATTAAATTCGATTTTTTAATATTAATATGCAAATTAGCCTTCCCGTTTACACTGTAAACCGCTATTTTGTTGTATATATCAATATAATTGCATGTTGTCAGTATGTAGACATAGTTAACAGTATTAATAATGTAAGACAATTTTATTAATAATTGAGGTTAAATAAAAATAAAATCATGGAGAATGTGATGTCAATAACTAAGAGAATTGTGACTTGAGTAGGAATATAGTTTCGGTTACAGACAGAAAAACACACAATCTCCATTATAATAAGATTTGGATTATTCTGACTATTGTCCTCATCTTTATTGTTATCAACACTATTTCTCTGAATTTTTGAGATGAGGCTTGATAATTAGTATTATTTGGATTATTCGGACTATTGTCCTCATCTTTATTGTTATCTACACTATTTCTCTGAATTTTTGAGATAAGGCTTGATAATTAGTATTATTTGGATTATTCGGACTATTGTCCTCATCTTTATTGTTATCTACACTATTTCTCTTAATTTTTGAGATAAGGCTTGATAATTAGTATTATTTGGATTATTCGGACTATTGTCCTCATCTTTATTGTTATCTACACTATTTCTCTGAATTTTTGAGATAAGGCTTGATAATTAGTATTATTTGGATTATTTGGACTATTGTCCTCATCTTTATTGTTATCTACACTATTTCTCTTAATTTTGAGATAAGGCTTGATAATTAGTATTATTTGGATTATTCGGACTATTGTCCTCATCTTTATTGTTATCTACACTATTTCTCTTAATTTTTGAGATAAGGCTTGATAATTAGTATTATTTGGATTATTCGGACTATTGTCCTCATCTTCATTGTTATTTGTACAACGTTTCAACTGATGTGGACTTGTGTATGATTTTATTTACCTTGACTAATGTTTTTTTTCTTTAATCTATAATCTGATCTAACCTTTGAAGCATGAAGATGAAGACAATAGTCTGAATAATCCAAATAATACAAATTATCAAACCTCATCTCAAAAATTCAGAGAAATAGTGTAGATAACAATAAAGATGAGGACAATAGTCCGAATAATCCAAATAATACTAATTATCAAACCTCATCTCAAAAATTCTGAGAATTTTTAATTCAGTTTTCCTTCTTCTAGACTGGTTGCCATATCAAAGTCAATGATCCTAGTCTGCCCTACTATTTTTACCCATAGCCAGAGGGAGAATCGTTTAATTTATAACTTTGCCAAGAATTCAAACACCCTAGTCCAGGATTTGAACTATAGACCTCATGTCCATTTCCTATGACAATAACCATTACACAAAGAGCACCTCTTAAAATTAAAAGTGGAGCACCACACTACTATCAGCTCCTTACTTTACTGGCCAGATCCCTGTGTTACTTACACGCTGAGTTGGCGAGGGCTGGTATTGAACCAGGAACCTTGTGGTTCCTAGTCAAACGCTCTACTGACTGAGCTAAGTTTTCTAGATTAGTTACTGTAAGCTATCCTTAGCTAAAGAGGGTCAGTTTTTAAAGAGTTAGCAGTAACATCTGCGTTTTCATTTTTAGAAATTAAATACCAAATAAATAAATAAATAAATAAAAAACACAGAAATATAATCTTAGCAATTTAATAAGATCAAACGTCGACATCAAATATTCCAGTTGAAAAAAAAAAATATATATATCACCCCATTTCTGTCCCAACCTCAAGATTTAGAATCTTTTAAAACAACAACATCAAAACGATAAAATAAAACACATCTCTTAAGAAAGTGGATAATTATTCCAGTCAGGGTTTATGCAGTATATCCCCCCACCCCCATTCGAGCACCTGTTTATTCGTTATGTTCCTAAGATTCCCAATGGAGCCTGAAACTGTGGATTGTTTAAAGTCTTGTATCTACATATAAATATACATGCAATCATTCTGTGGGGAATGTCCTCAGACTCCTAGCAAATGTCTCTAAGTGTATAGAAGAATTGAACCCAATATAAATAGTTGTGCCCTTTTATCTGTGGGGTGAATGTTCTAAGATCTCCACTAGATACTACCAAGCAAGTAATTTGAAAAAAAAAAAAAAAAAAAAAAAAACTTTTCACAAAAATAAGACCATCCAGGATTTTACATTTCCTAAAAGAAGTTGGATTGTACTCAAAAAATATGAGTAATTGAACATGTATCGTTGAGGTGGTAAAAGATACACAAAGAAATAGTGTGATTGAGATATATTTTATTCAGCACTTGTATCTAGTGCTAACAGATACTTATTACATTTCTAATGCATTTTTATAGTAAAAATCATTTCCAATTCATTTTTATAGTAAAAATCATTTCCAATTCATTTTTATAGTAAAAATCATTTCCAATTCATTTTTATAGTAAAAATCATTTCCAGTGCATTTTTATAGTAAAAATCATTTCCAATGCATTTTTATAGTAAAAATCATTTCCAATGCATTTTTATAGTAAAAATCATTTCCAGTGCATTTTTATACTTGTTGTATCGTTGAGGTGGTAAAAGATACACAGAGAAATAGTGTGCTTCAGATATATTTTATTCAGCACTTGTATCTAGTGCTAACAGATACTTATTACATTTCTAATGCATTTTTATAGTAACAATCATTTCCAATGCATTTTCATAGTAAAAATCGTTTCCAATACATTTTTATAGTAAAAATCATTTCCAATGCATTTTTATAGTTAAAAATCATTTCCAATGCATTTTTATAGTAAAAATCATTTCCAATGCATTTTATAGTAAAAATCATTTCCAATGCATTTTCATAGTAAAAATCATTTCCAATGCATTTTTATAGTAAAAATCATTTCTAATGCATTTATAGTAAAAATCATTTCAATGCATTTTATAGTAAAAATCATTTTCCAATGCATTTCATAGTAAAAATTATTGTCCAATGCATGTTTATAGTAAAATCATTTTCAATGCATTTTTTATAGTAACAATCATTCCAATGCATTTTCATAGTAAAAATCATTGTCCAATGCATGTTTATAGTAAAAATCATTTCCAATGCATTTTTATAGTTAAAAATCATTTCCAATGCATTTTTATAGTAAAAATCATTTCCAATGCATTTTTATAGTAAAAATCATTTCCAATGCATTTTCATAGTAAAAATTATTGTCCAATGCATGTTTATAGTAAAAATCATTTTCAATGCATTTTTATAGTAACAATCATTTCCAATGCATTTTCATAGTAAAAATCATTGTCCAATGCATGTTTATAGTAAAAATCATTTCCAATGCATTTTTATAGTTAAAAATCATTTCCAATGCATTTTTATAGTAAAAATCATTTCCAATGCATTTTTATAGTAAAAATCATTTCCAATGCATTTCATAGTAAAAATCATTTCCAATGCATTTTCATAGTAAAATCATTTCCAATGCATTTTTATAGTAAAAATCATTTCTAATGCATTTTTATAGTAAAAATCATTTCCAATGCATTTTTTATAGTAAAAATCATTTCTAATGCATTTTTATAGTAAAAATTATTTTACTAAGGATTCTACCTAACACTAAGGAACACAATGGATCTCTACTGTAAGGTGCTTTCACTTGCAGCTTAAAAAATGGCCACAAAAATCGTAACACAGAAAGCAACTCTTAATAGTCATTTCTTTTTTTTCTTCTCTTTTTTAAAAGTAGAGGACAGCTGGTTTGAATTCAGAGTTTTTCTTTTCCTACACTGGTTGCCTAAACAAAAAGAGCCCAGTCTGCCCTACTATTTACTCCTAACTAAAGGAGAAGATAGATTTATGCTTTTCCCAAGGGCATTAGCATGAAGGGAAATGCAAACTGGTTTGTGTCGATGCAATCAAAATTGGTGCACTTGTCCAACTGGTTGGTTGATTGGATTTTACGGCATGTCAAATCTTGTTGGGTTATTTTATGCCAAACACATTTTCATCTGATTTGTCCTTAAGTGATTTCTCTCACTTCACTTGTTAATAAGGGTTAATTTATGAATTAAACAGAAAAAGAAAATCGACCCCCCCCTCTCCTGAAAAAAAAGGCAGTAATCGAGGTAATTTATGAGGAAGTGCATCCTTGTTGGGTTATTTTATGCAGAAGACGTTTTGTTTTTTGATGGGTATTCAACAATTAGTTAAATTTTTTTTAAACCCATTTATCTAAGCTGATTGTTATTGAAAATATGTATATAAATATAGATATTGGTAATTTATGAGGAAGTGTGTCCCGGTCTCCTGCCTCAAAAATTGCTACCCAGTGACTATTAAAATAACGATCCAGCTCAGTCTATTCAAAACTATCCATCTTCATATCTATCTATCTATCTATCTCAATTTGTTCATATTTATCTATATTACTTTAAACACTAAGATTTTTTTAATTCATGTTTGTTTAATGTCTTGTTTTTAGTTTAAATAAACAAGAATTACGACAAAAAAAGAAGCCCCCCCCCCCTAAATACATTTACTTGTCGAAAATATTTATCTATCTCAGTCTATTCAAAACTATATATCCATCTTCATATCTAAACAAGAATTACGACAAATTACGATAAATAAACAAGAATTACAACGAGCTGGGGTTGTTATTTTGATAGTCACTGGGTAGCAATTTTTGAGGCAGGAGACCGAGACGCACTTCCTCATAA
>CM042169.1:50920724-51010724 GCA_023376005.1 Doryteuthis pealeii
AATTGTAACACTAGCCAATGCTGCAAAACATCTAATCCAAATTTTGACGAAATCAGGGTCTTCTAAGGAGCTTAAGGTTGGTATTGGTGGTGCCATATTGATGTGAAGTCAATCAATCTCAGTAACATAGGTTTATCTGTAGATACAAGTAATAGCCGTCTGCCTTGCAGATATATTACCATATGGCTTTATATATATATATATTTTAAAATTTTGTGTATTTTGGCAGCAAATTATTCTTAAAACATGTGTTATTGAACAACACGGAGTATTCTTTTTTCATTTTTTGTATGGATATTTTTTCCAGTCTTCTGGCTATCCTTTTTGAATCTGGACCGAGTTGATTCGTGATATTTTTCATACTAATTTCCCGAGCGCTTTCGACTGTTGTCCAGTCGTATTCATGGGGTTATGTAATTTGGTTTTTAGTTAATTTTTAGTTCTGTTATCTATGCTTTTATCAAATTCATCGGGTCTATTATTAATTAACTAAAAACCAAATTACATAACCCCATGAATACGACTGGCGAAACAGTCGAAAGCGCTTGGGAAATCAGTATGAAAAATATCACAAATCAACTCGATCCAGATTCAAAAAGGATAGACAGAAGACTGGAAAAAATATCCATACAAAATATATATATATGTAAAATAATCCAATTGACTGGTAAGTAGGGGATGATTCTATTTTGGGATCATCAAAATCTCACTGTACATCCACAATGTATGCTCATGTAGGTGTAAACATAAATTTATACAAGGATTTTAATAAATCCCTATGAGAGCTCAATGTATAATAACTAATAAAATAATTATTTACAGAGTAATATCTATACTCTCAAAGAAAGAAAAGCATAACAACCCGTCATTCGGTTATTATAAATTTATTTCGACCAGAAACTCAATATGAGTCTAGTCTCATCAGTTTTTTCTCAGTCTATGTAAATGCTATCTTATGAAATTAGATTCATATTGAGTTTTTGGTCGAAATAAATTTATAATAGCCAAATGACAGTTTGTTAAGTTTTCTTTCTTTGAATATATATATATATATGTGTGAAATAAAAGGAAATTAATCCGACAGTGTGAATTTGATATATTGAAAAAAACAAAAGATGTTTACAAATGCATGGGATCATCAGGAGAGAATGTGCACCGTTTCAGGGCCTTCCTCTCAACGGTTTTAACTGCACATCGCCCCCCCCTCACTGATGTGAGGTCCCTCGGAATATCTGTATCGACCGTATGTAATAGATCGGTCTTCAACAAGAGCAAAAACGGGATGAAATGACCGTTAGAAGAAGAATGCGCAAACAAAACGCTGTTAGTCAAAGTTGGAATTTTTCAAAAAATGTGTTATCTGTATTAAAAATAAAATGAATTTTATTTAAAAATAAAATGAATTTTAATTTTAAAAATCAGAAGCATTACAGTTTATAATAAGACTCAAAAGAGCCTGATGTAAAATTGTTTAAAAAAGTGTATATTAAATATCAAAATTGTTCATAATACACTCCAACTATTAAATAAGTAACCAATAAGTATTATATATAGCAATAAATAAAAAGCTATATGGTAATATATCTTCAAGGCAGACGTCTATCTCATTTGTATACAATACTACAATTGTGTTCTAAATTTTGTTTATTTACCAATATTTCAGAGTGTGTCCCCCTTTGACAAAGAGGGACACACATACATAAGAAATTTGGTATTTTTTAAATACATTATTATACATATCACTATGTATATTACTATAAAAAGTATTAGGTAGGTAAAAAGTTAATGTTTAATCTAAAGTTCACAAGAACAATGAATGAAATCTGAACCAAATAAATCCTCATAAAAAAAGAAAAGAAAAGTTATTTCCGTCTTCCAAGAGCAAAGGTTAAAAAGAACAAAAGCAAAAAAATAACATTTAATGACGACTGATTAATAAATGAAGCATTAAAACAATAAAAGTATCTCACATAAAATAGAAAAAATTATATTCTATTTGTGACTTATTTTTGATTCATGTACTAGAAATTCTTTGATAAGTAATT
The DNA here is from genome assembly GCA_023376005.1 of Doryteuthis pealeii. NCBI lineage: Eukaryota > Metazoa > Mollusca > Cephalopoda > Myopsida > Loliginidae > Doryteuthis > Doryteuthis pealeii. The sequence continues at coordinate 50,922,770 of CM042169.1, forward strand.
ATATATCTATGGCCATCAAAAAAAAAAAAAAAAAGCTGAACTTTTTCTTTCTTCAACTCGACAGTTACTTTTAGCCACCACACTTTTAACCTGAACTGATTAGTTTTAATACCATTGTAACAGAGAGTTGCAAAAGAGGAACGTTTAGATTTATTATGGACTCTCTCGTCGAATTTCGACGCATGAGGGTTCACACACTCAATGAACACCCACACAGTGATTTGTTTATAGTGGTGAAGGCTTGTGTTGGACCATCCACACTTTTTGGCACAGTCGATAGGAAAGAATTGGTGTATCAAGGGTTGCCACATAACCCAATCAATGACTGACCTCAGGAATTTTGAATTCAGAGTTATCCCTCTCCTAGACTGGTTACCTACCCAAGGCTGAAGGGAATTTTGAATTCAGAGTTATCCCTCTCCTAGACTGGTTACCTACCCAAGGCTGAAGGGAATTTGAATTCAGAGTACCCAAGGCTGAAGGGCCCAGTCTGCCCTACTAGATCATAGAAATAAGGATGTTACTCTTGTTAATTAGTCTTCTCATTACATTTAAATATCTTCTATCTGCTTTTTGTCTGGGCTGTGGGCTATCTCTCCTATTCTAGGAGGGCCATCAAAAAAAAAATGCTGACTGGACTGATTAGTTTTAATACCACTGTAGTTGCTAGAATCAAGGGAAAGTCTCTAATGCAATTCCTTTCCCAACTGCAGTCGTCAGTGCCGCTCACTCGCCTGTCAGCGACAGTCCGTCTTTAATGCGCTTATGCAAATTTGGATATACTTGGGGCTTAAGTTCGAGTATCCGTTATATCCTGACATCATAGGGCTTTCAGTCTGTCACATTTATACTAATCGATGTTACCCTTGTTAATTAGTCTTCTCATTACATTTAAATATCTTCTTTCTGCTTTTTGTCTGGGGCTGTATAGGCTTTTTTACTTCTGGGCTATCTCTCTACACATTCTGAGTTCAATCTTTATTCTTACCATCACTGATACAATGTTCTACAATGTTGACAGCATAGACAAACTATTTGAAAAATAGATCCCAAGAGGATATTAAATTTTTGAAAAGAACCGGCCTCTTATCAAGGATGTAAGTTCATAGACTTACAAAAATCACCCACTCACTCTCTTGAGGTTCAAATTCTCAACAGAAAACTTGATTACAGCAAATAAACCCCTATACATTTTTGAATACCTAATTGCCAATAGAAGTATTCAGCATAAAATAACCCAAGGGGTTGACATGCCGTAAAACCAAAACCAAACAAGGCATCACTGGCACAGCTAAAAAGATAAGTATTTGCAAGAAAATAAAGAATTGAGATAAGAATTAAAGTTCCAAAATTCTAAAAATTAATCATTCTATTTGTACTAATCATTCTCAGACTAAAAAAAAACAAAAAACAAAAATAAAACAAGAGAAGGGAGGGTTAGGGTTAATGTCATCTCTTGTCTGTTTGTCTCAGGGTGGGGATAACCTGATTTCTTTGAAGGAAAAACAGAATCAAGTTCTTGTCATCATCTGCAGCTGTTTGTAAAAGACGCACAGCTGTAGCAACATCTGCAATTCTATCGAAAGAGTTTACTTGATTTTGGCAGATTAAGCATTCCTGCATTTTGAGGAGAAAAAAAAACAGTCAAAGATTCTTATGACATTCATTGCAAATATGAAATTACCAAAATTTGGAATCAACAACTGAAATTTATTTGGTGCCAACCAGAACGAAATGAACAGACTAATTGAGAGACATTTCTTAATTGTGAATTTGAAAGAATTACAGAAAAGAATTTTGATAGGAATTCTCTAGATCATTGATCAAATGTAAAAGAAATAATTAATGCATATTATTATAACAAGCAAATATATACACCCTCTGAGTGCAAGTATTTAAGTCTTAATGTAATAAAATATTATATTAAATTAGAAAGGCTACACACACACACACACACATATATATATATATGTAGTATAGTGAGAAATTTGAAAAAACAACAACACAGGTTTAAATAAAATAGTAAACATTTTTTTACTCTTCCTTATATCAACAAAAGCCCTGAAGAAGATCTACTTAACAGATCGAAACACTGCTGCGTCAGCTAATAAAATTACCACTCATTTTATTTAAACCTGTGTTTTTTCAAATTTCTCACTATACTACATACCGTCAGATTCACTTCCATTTCTCTTCACACATATATATATATATATATATATATAATATGATGACTGTTGTCTGACGAGACTGGTCTCTTTTATAGAGGTACCGGCTGAAATAAATTTATAATATTCAAATGACTGTTTGCTGAGTTTACTCACTCATAGGGAAGTATATATATATATATATATATATATATATATATATATATATATGTGTGTGTGTGTGAAGAGAAATGGAAGTGAATCTGACGGTATGTAGTATAGTGAGAAATTTGAAAAAACACAGGTTTAAATAAAATGAGTGGTAATTTTATTAGCCGACGCAGCAGTGTTTCGATCTGTTAATGATGTAATATTATATTAAATTAGAAAGGCTAATGAAACTAAATAAGAATGCCGATAAAAAGATTTGAAACAGATGGGGAAGTATAATCGAAAAATAGAACAACTGAAACTTACTCTTCCATCACTCTCATCTTTCATTGCTAAATTTTCCTAATCTAACTATTTAGTTAAAATAGAAAATAAAGAATAAAATTACAGTTATTTCTTTTTGTTAATGGATTTATTTTATATTGACTCTTGGTTGATGGATTTTAACAGTATGTCAACCCATCTGGGGTTATTTTATGCCTAGAGGTTAGGGAATAATGTACATTGTATATCTATATTTACACTTTTGTAGTTAATACAAACATAAAAATATTTTAAAGATATATTAGCATCGTCAGGGATCATGTTGAGGGTGAGGTTACTTTTGCATGGTATTGATTAGGTTTATTTTTGATATTTTTTAGTATAATTCTATTTCTCTCAAAAACGACAGAATGTCATCTATGTTGACATTTTCAAATACATCTTTCATATTATTGGCATTGAAAAAGCATTTTCTGATGAGAGTGAAAGCTCCACATTCTACGAGGAAGTATTTAACAGTGCAAGGTGTTTGACATGTCTCACACTGTGGTTGTTGTTGTTGTTGTTGTTGTTTGAGTATAAATGAGTATGACTAATGTGTAATCAGGACATAGCAACTTTTTCCTTTCTGGACTTTCTGAACTCTGCTCTCCTGTCTCCCAAAGTGGGTTTAAGGAGAATTTATTGTGGATGTTATTATTCCAGCATCGTTGCCATTTTAAATGAAGGAATCAAGTTAGCAAATGGAATCTTGAATTTGTCAGGGGTCAAATCTAAAGCCAATTTGGTAGCTGAGTCAGTACTTTGATCCCCCCACCTCATTCCAATGTGACTTGGAATTTGACTCTTAGAAATTACTTTCAACTAATTGGGAAATACAATATTCTTCAAATAAAATAGATCATAAAAATAAGATTTATAAAAAAAAATAAAAAATAAAAAAATAAATAAAAATATATATATGTATATATTAAAAAAAAAAAAAATAAAAAAAAGAAGATAAATTGAATTAGATATAAATAAGTAAATAAACAAATAAATATAATAATATTGATTATATATTAATAATAATAATAATAAATGATTAAATTGATTTATATTACATCCAACACGAAATATTATACATCACCATGGCCACCAAACACAAATACGCTCTTTAATACGCACATACATATGCACGTGCAATCCCGCACTAGGATACAGTCATAACGTCACAACCAACACGCATTTTCATGAACACGTGCATGACAACATACGCGCAAGTACAAAAAAACCCCTGCATTCACGTAAACATATAACACGAGAATACAGTTATATAAAAATACAATCATTTTTTTTTTAAATTAAAAAATTCATTTAAAAAGAAATGCCATAACTAGACTGCTTCAGTTCCAGTTTTCTTTTGAAAAAGAGATATTATCTCGAAAATTCAAGAATTAAATACAGGTTGACACACAACATCATTGTTACCGTATTATTATTTCTTCTTTACACCTGCATTGTGATAGCCTTCTAAATCAACTATAACAATATATACACAATGCTTCAAGCAAATTATGACTTGGAATTTGACTCTTAGAAATTACTTTCAACTAATTGGGAAATACAATATTCTTCAAATAAAATAGACCATATATATATATATATATATATATATATTAGCCAAAAAAGGTGGTGTCAAAATTAATTTTGAAAGATAAAGCCTGAGTGGCTGGGAGTTAAAAATTCAATGTCAGAGTGTTTGTAACATAATTAAGTTTGTTTTGTTTTGTTTTATGGCATATCAACCTCATTGGGTCATTTAATACTGATCAAGTTTTGAAATAAATTCATTTTTAATGGATACTCAATTTTGTTTATTAACGCATGTTTTTCTATTTAACCCTATAGAAGGGGGAGAATATATGGGGGGGGGGGGAATAGATATTCGAATCAAGAAGTTCCTGCTGAGGGATGACCAAAAACAAGCGAGTTCACAGTCTTCTCACAAGCCAGACTTTCTTTTGGACAACACATTCTTCGTCTTCGTCTAGCAGCTGGAAAATCCGTCGTCGTAGTCGAAATAATCTTTAATAGTTCAAAATGGCAATTCCTATTTAGTTTTGTTTCTGTTGGACTAAAATCCATTTCTTTACTGGGTCGTTTGCAAAGCGCTTTGTCGTCAACTGCTTCTGCTGACTACCAGTGCTCGACTCACTTGTTATTTATGGGCATATTTACCCAAACATCCGGGCACATCAGTCAAACCTCGCATCCTTCCAGTGCCTAAATCGCATTTGTTTTTGCATGCGGGAGGATGCGGGTTCGATCCCAGCAGGCAAGACAAAGTCTTGCTCTTTTTCGTTCTCCGTCACAAACCCATAGATGGGACCCTAACAGGTTCAACCACTTCAGGTCAGAGTGGACCAGGGAGCAATGGTGATGAAAGGGTGCTCCACATTCCCCAAACCTCCAAAACTGGAACCTCACCATCAGATAGTTTAACATCATTCCCAGGACATGTAGACTCTCAGCCACTGCCTTCTAGCATCCATATGATAAAAACGGTTAGGGCTTGCCATAAGGGAAATAGGGTTGGGGCAGTTATATAGGTGCTAGGGCTTGATGTGGCCAGCCGATTGATCGGAGGAGGCCTCTCCAACCACCCGTCTAGTCCAAGTAAGGGCCAAATTGGAATGCTGCATGTCATGCACTGCTTATCCACCTGGCTTCCGTCCTTAAGCATTACAGGTTGCCACCCATGGCCAACAGGTGGCCCCATTGAGGGAGTCTTACCCCTCTGCAGAGGTGCAGTCGGAGCATTCTAATGCCCCAGCCGAGAGTTTGTAACATAATTAAGTAAAATCATCAAATTTATTAAAGGAGAAAAAAAAAATAAAACAATTTGACATGGAAACTTAGTTCTGATAACTTTAAATATATATTAAAGTTAGATAGCTTTAAATATATATTAAAATAAAACAAATTATATATAGATATATAATACTGGGCATGGATACATTAAATCTTGCTTTAAAAAAAATGAGGAGCATCTAAGGTCGCATGCTCAAATTTTGACTGTATTTATTCTATGTTATGATGATTTTGGGTAATGAGACATAGGCAGTGATGTAGTTTTGGTTACAGACAAATAGAGACTAATCTCCACTATCAAAAGAAAAAAAATTTTTTTTATTTAAAAAAATTTTTTTAAACAGAAAAATGGTGACATTTACACCAGGCCTAATTTAGCTCAGTTGGTAGAGTGTCAGCCTAGAAACCTCGAGGTTTCAGGTTCGATACCAGCCCTCGCCAACTCATTGTATGAGTAGCACAGAGATCTGTGTGATAAAGTGAGGAGCTGAGGGTAGGTTTGGCAGTCCACCTCAGACATTAAAATAATCTCCTAGGTCTAGCGCCAGTGAAAAGGGATAGAGTCTGGGATGCACATATTTGCTTTGAATGAGTCCCGGGAAAATTCATGGGTCCCAACTAAAGCCTTCTAACTTCTACCTTGTAACCTATCCTGTATAATTCATTTCTAAGAAACTATTAAAATGTATTTACAGTTAGCTTGAAATGGTGAGGGAAGTAAAAGCAAAAACACTTAAAGCCGGCTAACTCCTACCTTGTACCTATCCTGTATAATTCATTTCTAAGAAACTATTAAAATGTATTTACAGTTAGCTTGAAATGGTGAGGGAAGTAAAAGCAAAAACACTGGGTCCCAACTAAAGCCGGCTAACTCCTACCTTGTAACCTATCCTGTATAATTCATTTCTAAGAAACTATTAAAATGTATTTACAGTTAGCTTGAAATGGTGAGGGAAGTAAAAGCAAAAACACTGGGTCCCAACTAAAGCCGGCTAACTCCTACCTTGTAACCTATCCTGTATAATTCATTTCTAAGAAACTATTAAAATGTATTTACAGTTAGCTTGAAATGGTGAGGGAAGTAAAAGCAAAAACACTGGGTCCCAACTAAAGCCGGCTAACTCCTACCTTGTAACTATCCTGTATAATTCATTTCTAAGAAACTATTAAAATGTATTTACAGTTAGCTTGAAATGGTGAGGAAGTAAAAGCAAAAACACTGGTCCCAACTAAAGCCGGCTAACTCCTACCTTGTAACCTATCCTGTATAATTCTTTCTAAGAAACTATTAAAATGTATTTACAGTTAGCTTGAAATGGTAATGGAAGAAAAAAGAAAAACACTGGGATGCATGGATATAATTTTACTGTGTCCTTTTAGATTTTTGTGCGTCAGGAACGCAGGACGCCTACCTATCAGCATCTCTGCTGACCGTTCTGCTAAAATAGAACGAAAATGTTCAGATTCAAGTGTTTAGCAGCGAATGGAATGGTCAAGAGGAGAAACATTCCAAGATTCTTGCTTTGATCGTTCTGTGGGGGTGGGGAGTGAGGGAAGGTGGGGGTGGGGGTGGAAGGTGGTGGTGGTGGCGGCGGTGTTAAGTGGGGAAGAAAGAAGTGTTCTCAGCAATTAGATTCTACCAACAGACATCTTCAATTCCAAAACCATTTTCTAAGTAGAGATTCTATAGAAACACTTGCAACACACACAAACTCTTAAAAGGAAAAACCTGACAGGTTTCATCGATAACCACGGCGCCTACCATTAAAACCACTCAAGTGGAACATTTGGCGTGAAATGAGATCATTCTTAACAGTCAATGATTTTGATTTTCCATTTTTATGACAATCACAATCTTTGTCATTTTCATGTTCAGTTTGCCAAATGATATCACTGGAAAAAGTTTAAAGAATTTATTTACATGTATATGAGGTATATAAATAGAAAAACAAATATTAAATATTGTGCTAACAAACGTCTGTTTCAATCTGTGGGGTTTATAAAGTGTAATTCAATTGAAATCATTTTTAAATTAAAATGAAGACAATTGTAAAAGACACTTTATAAACACTGGTCTTCATCAGAGCACATATTTTTGTTGAATGAAAGGAGGAGGAAAATTTGACACGAGAAGTTCAACTAACACTCATAGGCCAGAATGTCTTCAAAAAATTTGTATAAAAAACATATTTTGGTTTAAAAATGATTTAAATGTTATCTTTAAGCCCTAAAGTCTCAAAAATTTGATGAGAAAACTCAAAGTTTGAAAAATATATATATATATATATATATATATATATATTAAATACAGGTTAACACACAACATCATTGTTACCATATTTTTTTTCTTTACACCTGCATTGTGACCAGCCAGTCTTAAAAAATCCTTGTAAAAGAAGGGACATTCCTCTGAAATGTTGAATGAAATAAAATGGAACTTAGTACATAACATCCAACTCATTTCTCATTTATTTAACACATTATTCATGCTTTGCACTAAATCCTATTATTATTATATATATATATATATATATATATATATATATGCCAATCTGTTCAGATCTATCTATGTTATATCTATATCTATATCTATATCTATATAAAATCAGAATTTAAAAAAAATCTATCTATGTATCTTCTCTCTCTCTCTATATATATATATATATATATATATATATATATATATAAAATATAGAATGAATAGAGAATAAATGAGAAAAGTATTGGCATAAAAAGGTGCTCAATGCTAATTAAGTAGAGCAGGTTCACAATCAATAATAATGATATTATGGATATTATAAACTCATAACTATAAGTTTCATGCTTACGCAATCTCAGATGAGTCAAATGGTTGAGATTTTAAAAACCAGTAGTTTCTTCACGATGGAATGGAATGTATATATATATATATATATATATATATATATGTACAAATAAAAGTGAAGTTGTTGGGTGGCCTAATGTTGGACTCAACCAGACAGCAAGGGAGAATCTCTGTGCTACACATCTGCTGAGTTGGTGAGGGTCAGTATTGAACTAGGAACCTAGTGCTTTCTAGGTGGACGTTCTACCGACTGAGCTTTTCAATAGCTCTTAAGTAAACATATCAAACTTCATAATAATTAAATCATCATAGTGTTGTATATCCACAGGTACAGCTAGTTTTTACTTGAATGGTTGATCTGAAGGTAAGTAGGTGACTGTTATATCGATGGCGTCTGTTGTCTGCTTCATTTGAACAGCATGTTAAAAATTCTCTTAGAAATAGTTAAGTTAGGCAGGGGGGCGCAGATACTACATATCTGATGCAGAGCGGCAAAGAGCAAGACTTTGATCCTAAACAGAAGTTCAGATCCATACGTAGATAATCCTGTCATTTTTGACAGGCAGTATGATCATACGCTGTAAACAAGTTTGTTCTTTTGCCGCCTCTGCTTCATCATCTTAAAACCATGGAGAAAAGAAAAAAAAAAAAAAAGATGAAAAGAATGAAATGCTTCTTCTTCTTATTATTATTATTCTTAAAACCATGGAGATGAAAAAGAAAAAGAGAAAGAAAAAAAAGAACAAAAATGCCACCGATATCTTCTTTTTCTTCTTCAACAGATTTCTTTTTCGTTCTTTTCTTTTTAATCTTTCTTTTTTTTCTTTTTTTTTCTTTTTTCTTTTTTCTTTCTTTTTTTCGATTGCTTTTTTTTTTCTTTTTCATCTCCATGTTTTTAACATGGAGATGAAAAAAAAAAAAGAAAAAAGAAAAAGAAAAAAGAAAAAAAAAAAGAAAAAAAAAAGAAAAAAGAAAAAAAAGAAAGATTAAAAAGAAAAGAACGAAATACCACCAACTTTTTATTCTTAAAACCATGGAAATGAAAAAGAAAGAAAAGAAAAGAAAAAAGAAAAAGAACGAAAATGGCACCGATTTCTTCTTCTTCTTCTTAAAACCATGGAGATAAAAAATGAAAGAAAAAAAAAAGAACAAAAAAAGAAAAAGAACGAAAATTCTACAGATTCTTCTTCTTCTCCCCAAGAAGAACCAAAAGAAGGATTAACGTTCATTTCTCTCTTCTCGTAGAACCGCATCAGTTGAAGAAGGAATGAGCAACAAAAGACTATTTGATGTTTTCTAATGGCGGCGGTGGCGGCACTTGAAGGTGGGGGTGGGGGGTTGAGTGGGGGGGGTCGTGGAAGTGGGGGTGAGAGGGGGATTGTTCTGCCTTTCTGTCAAAATGAAGAATGCTTCTCAAAGTACATCACATTATACAAACATATGCCAAGTAAATTAACCAAAGACGTGAACGAATCAGACTCTCAAAGAAACAAGCAACCCCCCACCCACCACCACATCCCACCCCCCTCCCAGACTCCAATCCTTTCCAGTGTAAAGGATGCATTTCAGCAAATGCAACTTCCATGATAGATCTATCGAAAAATATACCTACAAATCTACCTTTTTACACATCTTAATATTTTGGGGGAGAAAAACAAAACAAAAAAACAAAACACTAACCAAAATTTCATGGAAGATTGTTTGGGTTTGCAAATGCAAATTCAAAAAAAAAAAAAAAAAAAAAAAAAAAAAAAGAAAAAAAAGAAGAAAGAGTTTTATAGTTATACACACAATCAAATATACACACAATGCTTCGAGTAGAAGAATTGTGTATATATTTGGTTGGTAGATTTTGAAGGCATAACACAATGCAAAGGAAAAAAGTAACGAGTATGTTGTTCAGTTACCTGTATTTAAAAAAAAAATAAACGTTTCTTTGATGTTTTCTTAACATTCTATACCACCACATTCCACCCAGCCAGGAGTCATATTCATTTTCCTAATCTACCCCAAATGATAGCCTTTGTTTAACTATATTAAACATATTTAGAAGTCTTTGATTTAAGGGAAATAACAGGTAACTTTAAATGAAAAGGACATTTTTAGCCATTTTTGATAAATCCTTATAGAATGGGGCTCTGGACTTTGTTTAAATGTAATATTAAACATATTTAGAAGTCTTTAATTTAAGGAAATAACAGGTAACTTTAAATGAAAAGGCCATTTTTAGCCATTAAAAAAAAAAAAATGGTTATAGGAATTGGGCTCTGGACTTAGAAAATTCTCAACAGGATGTTAAGAGTTAATATTTTGGGATTAAAATCTCATCGTCCAAAGACCACTAACTCCGAGGTCTTCTGCGGATGGGATTTCAATCCTGAAATATTAAAGAAACATAAAAAAAATTTTTTTTAAATAAATAAATAAATAAATAAAAATACAGGTAAATGAACAACATACTCGTTACCTAGCATATTATAAGAAATTGGCATTAGCTACTGAGTTAACATCACCTTAATTCTTATAAGTAAATAAGTAAAGTCATTGGGGTGGCCTAATGTCAGTATCAGTCAGACAGCAAGGAAGCCTATCCCCTTTTCACTAGTGCTAGATGAGGGAGATTGTTCTTGTGCCCGAGGTGGTGTGGCCTAAAGTCGGTATCAACCAGAGAGTGAGGGAACCTATCTCCTTTTCATTAATGCTAGACCAAATAGACCAAGAAGATTGTTTTTGTCGTCTAAGCGAAGTGCTACACTTACCATCAGCTCCCCACTTTACCGCTCAGATCCCTGTGCTACTCTTATGCTGAGTTGGCGAGGGCCAGTATTGAATGCAGAACCTAGTGGTTCTGAGTCCGATGCTCTACCAACTGAGCTAACCTACTGCAGACTAAAACTGGTTTTAATTCAGTTTTTCTTCTTTTATATTGATTGCCAAATCGAATCCAGTCTGTTCTAATAAGTAAGTAAAGTCGTTGGGGTGGCCTAATGTCGGTATCAGCCAGACAGCGAGGAAGTCTATCCCCTTTTCACTGGCGCTAGACCAAGGAGATTGTTTTAGCATCTGAGATGAAGCGCCACACCTACCATCAGCTCCTCACTTTGCTGTACAGATCCCTGTGCTACTCATACGCTGAGTTGTTGAGGACCGGTATCAAACCAAGAACCTTGTGATTCCTAGCCGAACACTCTACCAACTGAGCTAAACCGACCCTTGATGTATCTCGTAAGTTGTCAAATATAGTAAAGTAAAAAGTTGGCGGAGTGGCCTATTGTCGGTATCAGCCGGACAAAGTCAATCATTTTTTTTTATGAGGTGGAGCGCCATACCTACCATCAGCTTCCCACTTTACTGCACAGATCAGATTACCCAACCTGTGCTACTCATATGTTGAATTGGCGAGCCCTTGATGTAAGTTGTCAAATATTGTGAAGTAAAAAGTTGGCGGAATGGCCTATTGTCAGTATCAGCCGGACAAAGTCAATCCCCTTTTCGCTAATGCTAGACAAGGTGGATTGTTTTTTTTTTTTGATGAGGCATAGCGCCATACCTCCTGTCAGCTTCCCACTTTACCGCACAGATCAGATTACCCAACCTGTGCTACTCATATGTTGAATTGGCGAGGGCCAGTATCGAACCAAGAACCTTGTGATTCTTAGCCGAACATTCTACCAACTGAGCTAAACTGGCCAAATGCACAGCCAGACACCGAGGGAGTCTATCCCCTTTTCACTAGTGCTAGACCAAGGAGATTGTTTCTACCGACTGAGCTAAACTGGCCAAATGCACAGCCAGACAGTGAGGGAGTCTATCCCCTTTTCACTGTTTTAAATTAGTGAAATCCATGTCTGAACAAATTATGGTTGTCATAAAAGCTCAAAGATGGATAAGTAAGCAATAATTTTAATTCTTTTTTTTTTTTCAATGAACTCTGTAAAGAAATGTTTTAGCATTTTGGACAGAATCCTTTTGCCGTCTTCTTTGATGTGGTCTGCTCTCTCTCTCCGCCTGTCTATCTCTCTCTCCAACTCTCGTTTTTCTCTCTCGTATTGAACACTTTATAGCGGGCTCCTCTGGAAACAACTGATTCTGATTGGATAACCATTCACAATACCAATCCACCTATGGTAAAGGCACCCCTCTCATGCATCAGATCACCATTGGTTACACACTCGAGCCACAATATAGGTATTTTTTGGTTTGGTTTGGTTTCTTTTGTTTTACGGCATATCAACCTCAGTGGGTCATTTAATGCTGATAAAGTTTTGAAATAAATCAATGGTGATGAAGGGGTGCTCCACATACAGCAGAACTCCAAAACTGGAACCTCAGATAGAGTTTGACGTCATTCCCAGGACATGCAGACCCGCAGCCTCCGCCTTCTAGCACCCATATGATAAAAAGGGGCTGGGGCTTGCCATAAGGGCAATAGGGTTGGGAAAATCATATAGGTGCTAGGGCTCGACATAACCAGCCGATTGATCGGAGGGGGCCTCTTCGACCGCCCGTCTAGCTCAAGATAGGGCCAAAGTGGAGTATTGCATGTCATGAACTGCTCATCCATCTGGGCTCTATCCTTAAGCATCATGGGTCGCAACCCACGGCCAACAGGTGGCCCCATTGGGGGAGTCTTACCCCTCTGCAGAGGTGCATTCTAACACCCCAGCCGACAGGGCAGATAGGGTATTGTTTGATTATGGCTCCTTGCACATAAACTTGAACAACCAACTAGACTCCATGGAAAATTAATGTTCATTAGTAAAATAAGTTATGAATATATAAGGAATGATAATCAGACACTGTTGAACAGGCACACACACACACGCATAAACTGTTGGAATATTTTGCAATATAAGATGTGTTCTAATTCCCCACCTTCATTTATAGACTAGCTGAGGTCATGTGATTTACATATCCAGCCAATAAACAAACCATACTGCGTGGCTGATACACTATTTATCCCCCCCCCCCCCTGGTCATAATTACAAATGCGCTCACTGAGGACGGACATAGGATTACCAGATCTTTACCAATATTCAGGAAGGACATATGATTACCAGAGTAACCAAAGGATTCATTATCGAAGAACTTTTTACCAGAAACCAAAGGATTCATTATCGAAGAACTTTTTACCAGAAGAACCAAAGGATTCATTATCGAAGAACTTTTTTACCAGAGGAACCAAAGGATTCACTATCGAAGAACTTTTTACCAGAGGAACCAAAGGATTCATTATCAAAGAACTTTTTACCAGAAGAACCAAAGGATTCATTATCGAAGAACTTTTTACCAGAAGAACCAAAGGATTCATTATCGAAGAACTTTTTACCAGAGGAACCAAAGGATTCATTATCGAAGAACTTTTTACCAGAGGAACCAAAGGATTCATTATCGAAGAACTTTTTACCAGAGGAACCAAAGGATTCATTATCGAAGAACTTTTTACCAGAGGAACCAAAGGATTCATTATCGAAGAACTTTTTACAGAGGAACTTTTACCAGAGGAACCAAAGGATTCATTATCGAAGAACTTTTTACCAGAGGAACCAAAGGATTCTATCGAAGAAATTTTTACCAGAGGAACCAAAGGATTCATTATCGAAGAACTTTTTACCAGAGAACCAAAGGATTCATTATCGAAGAACTTTTACCAAAGGACCAGAGGAACCAAAGGTCGAAGAACTTTTTACCAGAGGAACCAAAGGATTCATTATCGAAGAACTTTTTACCAGAAGAACCAAATGATTCATTATTGAGGGACTCTTTACCGAGCATCCAATTCCACTGGACAAGCGCTCTCGCTTGAAGGCCAAAGGATGGCCCATAAATACTTACCCCCCCCCCCCCCCACACACACACATGTAGAGAGTTGTAAATTGGGTAGTTCCATAGTATTCTCCTCGGAAAAAACTTATTAATTTAAATCATTTAATCTAGTTTGTTTAAGGAAAACTTTATGTAGCCTGAATGATCAAAACTGTTTTGCATCTTATCTGTTATTAGTTCATTTACTGCTTAGAGGTTGGTTTAGCTCAGTTGGTAGAGCATTGGCCAAGGAATTGCAAGGTTCTGGGTCAATACAGGTTCCAACCAACTCAGTTCAGGAGTAGCGCAGCTTGGATTTGTGTGATAAAGAATCTGGGAGCTGACGGTAGGTGTGGCACTCCACATAAGACACAAAAACAATTTCACTAACAAAAAAAAGGATAGATCCTAGCTAACTCAGCGCATGAGTAGCACAGCTTGGATTTGTGCGATGAATCTGGGACACAAAAACAATTTCACTGGTATAGCGCTAACAAAAAAGAGGATAGACGCCCTTGCTGTTCGGCTGATACCGACAATAGGTCACTCCTCAGACTTTACTACTACTACCACTAAAAAAAAACAAACAAACAAAAACAAAAAACCTTTTCTTTCTTCTCTTCTCCCTCTTTCTCTCTATTTGCCTTTCTCTTTCTCTATTATTTCTTCTCTCTCTTTGTTTTACTTTAACCCCTTCCAACTCATTTTACACTCTCTTTCTCCTTGACTCACCTTTTCACTACATCTCTACTTTGCTCTCTGATTTCTCACTCTACATACTTCATTTTTCTCTTTTTTTCTCTCCCTCTACCGTCTGTCTCTTTTCCTCTCTATTGCTTCTCTCTTTTCACCTCCTAAGAATCGGTGGTTTAGCTCAGTCAATAGAACATTTACCTAAACTTTACTATTACTACTACTACAAAAATAGAACCCAAAAAAAAAAACCGAAGCGAACATCCTATAAATGTGCTAATTTTCATCTTTTTGCCCAGGAGTAGTAGTAGTAGTAAAGTCGTCGGGGTGACCTAAAGTCGGTATCAGCCAATCAGCAAGGGAGTCTATCCCCTCTTCACTAGCTCTAGACCAAGGAGATTGTTTTTGCGTCTGAGGTGGAGCGTCACACCTACCATCAGCTCCTTACTTTACCAACACAGAGATACCTGTGCTACTCATACGCGAGTTGGCAAGGGTTGGTATCAAACTAAGACCTTGTGGTTTCTAGCCGAACGCTCTACCGACTTAGCTAATAATAGTAGTAGTAGTAGTAGTTACAATTCTAGTAAGTAAAAAGTAAAGTCATCTGGTTGGCCTAAAGTCAGTATCAGCCAATCAGCAAGGAGTCTATCCCCTTTTCACTAGCGCTAGATCAAGGAGATTGTTTTTGCGTCTGAGGTGGTGTGCCACACTACCATCAGCTCCTTACTTTACCACACAGAGATCCCTGTGCTACCCATCCACTGAGTTGGCAAGGTTATATATATAAAAAAAAAAAAATAAAAAAAGGAAGAGAAGACAGGTACTGTGGTAAAGTCATCACAAGGGGAGAGCTGGTGCGCTAAGAATTAATTTCATAGATTACATAGCTTGTTGAGCCATGTAGTAAAATCACACCTGCATAGGTATGGGTGATGAAGGTTTGACGAGGAGGGGGGTGGAGGGGTAGATTTCATTTTGCTTAGTCTATTCCTTTCTCCCACTTATTGAGTGAAAGATGAACGAAGGAAAATATGTAGTAGGCTATTAATATACAAATGAATATATTAGCCAAGTTTATATCATACAACAAATTAGATGGATATAAAATATGCACTTTACATTGTGTATGTGAGAAAATCTACAAGTGGTTGCCGTGCTGAGTTTCACGCTGGCAGTTCACCAAAGACGGTCGGGGAATCAGACACTCTGAGAATTTGAATGGCAGGAAGAAACACTAAACTTTTGTCGGGTTCAAGAAATTTCAAAGATCAACAATGAAATTCTGATGAGGATGGCCACCCCGATTGAGTTTACTTTTACTTACTTTATAGCCAAAGCAGGGTATGTATTTACACAAGCTCTTTTCTTTCTTTTTTTTTTTTTTTTTTTTTTAAATTGGAGTAAGTTGGTTTGAATTCAGTTTTCTTCTCCTAGACTGGTTGCCTAATCAAGACTAAAGAGCCCAGTCTGTCCTACTATTTACCCTCAGCTAGGAGGAAGAAAAATGGATTCATGCCTTTCCCAGGGGTATTAGCAGAAAGTGAAAGGCAAACAGCCTTGACCAGGATTTGAACTCCTAGACTGGTTACCTAACCAAGGTTAAAGAGCCCAGTCTGCCCTACTATTTACTCATAACTGGAGAGAGAGAGAGAGAGAGAGTAGTTGAATGTATACCTTTTCTAAGGGTATTAGCGCTATGTGAAATGCTAACAGCCTTGTCAAAGATTCATAATACAGGTTGTTATTATTCTCTGATAATTTCGTTAAATTCCAATCAGTAGTTTTTGGTTTGGTTTGTTTTGTTTTGTTTTACGGCATATCAACCTCAGTGGGTCATTTAATGCCGATAAAGTTTTGAAATAAATCAATTCTTAATGGATAATACAATTTTTTATCAATACATTTTTCTATTTAACCCATAGATGGGACCCTAACAGGTACTACCACTCCGGGTCAGAGTGGACCAGGGAGCAATGGTGATGAAGGGGTGCTCCACATTCTCCAAAACTGGAACCTCACCATCAGATAAACAGTAGTTTTTGGATAGGATGGAAAGGTGTCACTTCTTTAATAATTTGAAACGCAGTGTAATTACAATATAAAAAAAAAGACCGAAAATGGAAGAAACAACATTTTTTTTAAAACTTATAAGTGAATTAACGTATTAAGTTATGTTTTCCTTAGAGTTTGATTTTTATTAAAAGTATTAATCCCAGTTGAGAAATTAAAAATATATACATTGGACTTCATTTCATATTCCACTAACATCTGTCCAGTAGACTATGGTAGAAAACAAGGATTCTATTCTATTCTATTTCTCCCACCAGCTATGGGTAAATAGTAGGGTAGACTGGGCTCTTTAACCCTGGTTAGGCAACCAGTCTAGGAGAAGGAAAACTCTGAATTATTATTACATAATAAATAATTTGGTTTTTATATGTATCTTATTATAATGGAGATTGTGTGTTTTATAACAAAACTATATCACTACTCAAAACACAATTACTTTTGTTATTTGTCACATTCTCCATGGTTTTATTTTTATTTAAACCTCAATTATTAATAGTATTTTTTTTACATTATTAATACCGTTGGCCTTATCTACACACTAATAACATGTAATTGTATTTAGATATAAACAAAATAGCAGTTTACAGTGTTTAGGGAAGGCTAATTTGCATATTCATATCAAAAATTTGATTTTAATAAATATGTGCTTAGTATTATTGATTTCTAATTGTTTGGTTTTATCTTAATGAATATGAGCAAAAATCTCGGGGATAAATCTTAAAAGAAATCCATTAACAAGAAGAAATAACTCATTTTATTCTTTACTTCCTAACTAAATAGTTAAATTTAGCAGTTAGTTAGATTTTATGGCATGGCAACTCTTGTTGGGTTATTTTATGCCAAAGATATTTTCAAAATTCTTTTTTTTTTTAAAACTCAATTTTTAAAAAACTCATTTTGTTCTATAACTGATAGATGGGACCCTAACAGGTACTACCATTCCAGGTTAGAGTGGACCTGGGAGTAATGGCAACGAAGAGCATACTACACTTCCAAGAGTTCCAGAACTGGTACTTCACCATTAGATGCATTTTAATGTCAGAACTAAGATGGGTTTTAGTTTATTAGTTTATCTTTCTGTAACTTTGAGAAGTGCATCCTAAGAAAAAACTTAGTACTGTAGTTTTGGTTTGGTTTGTTTTACGGCATATCAACCTCGGTGGGTCATTTAAGACCAAAAAAAGTTTTGAAATAAATTCTTAACAGATACACAATTTTTTTTTTATAAACACATTTTTCTATTTAACCCATAGATGGGACCCTAACAGATACTACCACTCCGGGTTAGAGTGGACCTGGGAGCAATGGTGAGGAAGGAGTGCTTCAAATTCCCCAGACCTCCAGAACTGGAACCTTACCATCAGATAGAGTTTACCCAGGACATGAAGACCCTCAACCACCGTCTTCTAGCACCCATATGATAAAAACGGTTGGGGCTTGCTATAAGGGCAATAGGGTTGGGCAATCATATAGGTGCTAGAGCTTGACGTGACCAGCTGATTGATCAGAGGGGGCCTCTCCGCCCACCATGTACCTTGGTAAATGCAAACAAATATACTACAAAAAAAAAAGATATCTCTCTGGTTCTGGGTTTCATCTTGTTCTTTAGTTAACTCAAAACACGGATGCATATTTTGTGTACACATAATTTTATTCAATTCCCTGATAGCATCTTAACCAGTGTGTGAAGAGAATCAGTACAGAGATGGAATCACCATCTGTCTAACAGAGCGGTGACTCCCTCAGCCAATCAGAGTCCTGTTCGGGATGAACCTGCCAATTTAAACTCTTAATGATTTTCAATTAACCATTAGATTTAATTTTAAACTACACTCCATTATAAAAATGATAAGCTTTGCCTATTCATTATATAACAAACAAACCAACCATAAATAGACTGATTATAAATGTAGGATACAATATTATTCTTCTTGCAAATTGGACTGGAATTTGATTTATTCCATAAGAATCAAATCAGTAGAACACAGAGTAACATTTGAAGAAAAATACCTGCAAGCTGGACTAAGAATTAGAATTACTAAAATTGCTGACTTTTCATTAAAAAAAAAAAAAAAAAAAAAAAAAAAAAAAAAAGAATGTCGAACATTTCCAGTAAAAAAAAAAGAAAAAACGTTTGGTAGAAAAAGAAAAAAAAAAGATCATGTAATTTTCTTTGATTTAGGATTTGGTGGGAAAAATGAAAGAAAAATTCCTTTTAAGTTGGAAAAAAAAAAAGTGAAAGAAAAAGAAGAAAGAGAAAGGGAAAAAAAAAAAGAAAAAAGAGAAAAATGAAAAAAAAAAAAAAAAAACAAGAAAAAATTTGAAAACAAAAACAAGAAAAAAAAAAATCTAAAAAGATAACAGATTGTGGCAATAACCTGCTGACTATTAAACTTTATAATTCTTCTTTTTTTAATATTGAGAATGCTGCTGCTGATGATGATAATGACCAAATGAGTGATAAAAAAAAAAAAAAAAGAAGATAATTTAATGTTTAAATTTACTTAAAAGGTTCATCTAATTTTAAATGAACAAAAAGAAAAGAAAGGAAAAGAGAACAATTTAGAAAATGTCTTTTAGCAAACTGCATTAATTTAGAAATGAAAATCTTTTAATGATAAAGAGGTCAAGAGGTCAACTAATCTCAATTCTTGCTTGACCCCCAAAAGAAAGAAATGTTTTATTCATTTGCTAGTTGGGTAATTATTGGGTACTAATGTAGAATAGCGCGCAAGAGATAATATCATTAAATTATGTATAAAAAGCATTACATTTAATGCAGGCCGGTTTACCTCAGTCGATAGAGTGTCCGGTAGGGGGCCTGAGGATTCCTGGTACGATACCAGCCCTCGCCAACTCAGTGTATGAGTAGCACAGGGATCTGTGCGGTAAAGTGATGAGCTGAGAGTACATGTGGCGCTCTGTCTAAGATGCTAAAATCAATCTCCTTGGTGTAGCACTAGTGAAAAGGGGATAGACTCCCTCGCTGTTGGCTGATACCAATATTAGGCCACCCTTTTTTACTTACTACGTATAAAAAGCATTACATTTATTGATATTAATGCAGAATAGCGCGCAAGAGATAATATCATTAGATTATGTATAAAAAGTTTTACATTTCACGGAAATACACAAAACCTTTGAGACACTAGGGTTAGTGTTAGATTTCAGCTACTTCAGGAGTTTTTGAGATCTAATGCTATTTATATGTAAAATGTGAATCTAATGAAATTATCTCTTACGTGATATTGTGCATTTGTAGTAGTTATTGTTTAATGGTATATCAACCATTGAGGATTTTTTGCTATTTCTCTAGAAATGTGTGGAAAGTGAATGTTGATTTTATACCCATAATAAACAGCACTTTTTTATATTTTTGAGACGAGGCTTGATGTGATTAATTTTTTTGTTTTAGATTGTTGCCCTCATCTTTATCTATTTATTTAGATCTAACCAATATATTAACTCTTAACATCCTGTTGAGAATTTTCTGAGTCCACAGCCCCATTCCTATAAGGATCAATCAAAAATAGCTAAAAATGTCCTTTTTATTTAAAGTTTCCTGTTATTTCCCTTAAAATAAAGACTTCTAAATATGTTTAATATTATATTCAAACAAAGGCTAACATTTGGGGTGGATAAGGAAAAAAGAATGTGACTTCGGACAGTGGAATGAGGCAGTATAGGATGTTAAGAGTTAATTTGGTTATTTCCTATAAGTCTAACATAAACAAAGGGGAAGCACATTGGTAAATACACATTCGACTTAATATTTGATCCTGTGTTGTATCCTTCCTGTGGTTGGATTTTATGGCATGTCAAGCCTTGTTGGGTTATTTTATGTTGAAGACATTTTCTTTTATTCATTCTTGATGGTATTGAAAATTCTTTTTTCTTTCTTTTTTTTTTTAAGTCAATTTTTTTTTTTTAACTCTTAACATCCTGTTGAGAATTTTTTTAACTCCAGAGTCCCATTCCTATAAGGATCTATCAAAAATGCTAAAAATGGCCTTTTCATTTAAAGTTACTGTTATTTCACTTAAAATAAAGACTTTTAAATATGTTTAATATTACATTCAAACAAAGGCTATCATTTGGGTGGATTAGGAAAACAAATGTGACTTCCAGACGGGTGGAATGAGGCGGTATAGGATGTTAAGAGTTAATCACATTTCTGTCAATAAGTCTGATGGCATTTTATACTGCAATGGGGAGGGAAGAAAAAAGAAAAACACTGGGATGCATGGATATGATTTTACTGTGTCCTTTTATATTTTTGTCCATCAGTTTGGTTTGTTTTACGGCATATCAACCTCAATGGGTCATTTAATGCTGATAAAGTTTGGAAATAAATCAATTCTTAATGGATAATACAGGGTTGGAAAATCATATAGGTGCTAGGGCTTGACGTGACCAGCCGATTGATCGAAGTGGGCCTCTCTGACCGCCCATCTAGCCCAAGATAGGGCCAAAGTGAAGTATTGCAAGTCATGAACTGCTCATCCACCTGGGTTCTATCCTTAAGCATCACAGGTCGCCACCAATGGTCAACAGGTGGCCCCATTGGGGGAGTCTTACCCCTCTGCAGAGGTGCAGTCGGTGCATTCTAATGCCCCACCGACAGGGCGGATCAGCATCTTGTAACAGTATGGTGTGAAATGACTTAAGATAGGATTGTGGGTCCTTTCATCCTTCACAATACCAGGAATGATGAAAGGTGTATCTCAATATCACAAAGTTTACCTTCAAAAAATGAATACTAAGATTTTTAAAACAAGGAGTTACTTTACAATCACTTTGTACATTTGTCTTCAAAGGAAAAAGAAGAAGAAAAAAAAAAAGATAATCTCTTTACAGTTAAATTAGAACAAAGTTTTTAAACTAGAGAACTTGTTAAAATGTTTCTTAAATCGCATCATCGAAAAATCAATAAGTCAACTCAATATCACAACAGGAAACTGCTGAGTCGAGACAAAAATCTGCTGATTTTTTGGGGGGATGGATGGGTGGGTGGGTGGTGTGTGTGTGTGTGTTAATTAAATCTTTCAAGATCAAAGAGGTAATTGATCTTTGAACTGATCAAATCAGCTGATTAACAGGAAGAGAGACATGAAAGAGAAAAATGTACATGGATTTCATTTGCTTCTTCTTTTTTTTTTAAAGTTAAAAAGACAGACAATAATCAGGCGCTTTTTCCGCTCTTTTTTCACTGAAGAGTGTCACATCTTTTTAGGCCTGCCAACTAAACTGATCAAAGTAACAAAAAAGTAATAAATAAATAAATAAATAAATAAAAAATAAAAATAAATAAATAAAAAAAACAATTGAAGAAATTAAAAGAAGGCAAATTAAATTTCTATTTTTCACGCTTTTTGAACACAACCAAAAAAAAAAAAAAAAAAGAAAGAAAAGAAAATGAATTGATATATGTAGACATCAACCAAATTCTTAACAACCAACAAAACAAATTACTTTATCGAGCAAAGAAATTTTCAATAAAACTTTTTTTTTTCGATACCCCCCCCCCCCCCCCATATTTGGTTGTATTTTAGAATTAGAAAAAGTAAATTCTTTTGAAGAGAAAATAATTCATTATTTATCTGAATTATAAGATAAGGCTTGATGTGTAGAGTTTTTTTTTTTTTTTCGGACTGTTGTCCTCAACTTTATTGTGTTATGTAAAATACAAAGTTTTAGCCACTGTATCCGAACATAGCAATGAACCAAAGAAATTTAATTAAAAAAAAAAAAAAAAAACAAAACAAAAAAACAAAACATTTGGCAAATTGGTTGGTTGCATATTAACCCTTTTCCGGCCTAAAGTCAGTGTTGGGTCAGTAAAATGGTAATTCCTGTGTGTAGAGTTAAGTGAAAGAGAGGCTTTCTAGGATTGGATAGACCAATCACGTGATGAGTCCAGAAGTTTTGGCGCAAAATTACCAAAACCCTCAGAAACATCCCAGACCAGCTCCTGACAAGACATTGATCAGAAATTCTTTCTTAAATCACTAAGTCAAAAGATACCAGTTATCCTCTCCCCACACATCGGTAAATCTCTCAAACTTAACTCTATACACCGGAAGGACTTTATATTGTTAATCATTGTTTATTTATTCTTTAAGAAATGATTAGAATTAAACTAAGTTTTAGTACATTTATTTGTTGCTGTGTGTCTTAGAATTATATAAGATAAATATAAAGATATTTCAAATGCCATTTGAAACATCTTCACCTGATGATTGCAACGCATGAACCAATATGGTCGTGAATGTTCCTTTGTCACCTAATAAATAGATATGTAAAACCTTTATATATTTATCTTATTATATTATATAACAGCTCTATTTTATATTGAGCACTCTACCAATAATACTGCCTTTGGTACACCATTCCAGCAAAAGCGGAAACAGTGACCATCTCACACTATATATATATATATATATATATATATATATATATATAAAACACACACAATTTTGTTATTGGTTGCAGAAGTACTGCAATTTCATCTATATTTTGAGAGTTTGGCAATAAATAACACCTACTGATATCTGTTTTGATAGTATAATATTCCACTAAAAATAAAATCTTGCTATCAATGGTCCAGAAGAAAATTAACATTTTATAAAAATGTGGTTGTTGGTGGAACTTACTTATGGCTAATAGTGTATACAAATCACTGTTATCTCTGTCCGTTATAAGTACAATATATAAGTAGAAACTATGACTATCAATTAAATTAACTGACAAACAGAAAATAAAGTTAAAAGTACAAAATACCCAAAAGATAAAATAATCTAATCTATCAACATAAATTATTAAAGTGAAAAGTTTAATTAAATGAGGTGATTTTCAGGCCAGACTCATCTTCATGTTAAATGGTTTGGTTTGTTGGGTTTTATGGCATGTCAACCCTTGTTGGGTTAATAGGGTACAATACATTTAAGGTGCAATTGTTACCAATGGTAACAATCACACCATAAATGTATTGTATCCTATTACAATATATATATATATATATATATATATATAGTCATTTTGAGAAAATGTATCTGAAAAAAAAAAAAAAAAGAAATATATATATAATGACACAAATAGAGGAATTACATTAATAATTGATAATTGAATTAAATTAGCATGACCAGACAACTTGGCAAACACCATGTGCGACATCCGGAGCACTGGACAGCTGTTTCGATCTCCTTAGGTCTATGTTAGGTCTATGCATGCTAAGTTAGTAAGATATTTAGTTACATGAAATGTATAGTTAAGGAAATAAAAGTTTGTATAAGTAAAATGTTCTTGTGGTTGATGAATGTCTTGGTAACAAGACTAAGAAATGAATCCAGGACGACCAGCCAGCAGGAACATAGCAATAGAAAACCAGACCTTAGGAGATCCGAGACGCTAGACCAGACCAATTCAAGATGTTAGAAGATATACCAAAGACGATCAGAATAGCAAAGCCGGCCAGAAGAAAATATGACCAGAAGTAAGAAGTAAGAAAGGGTTTACAACACAGGCACTGGGCAATACATCCAGCCCTGCCCCTTTAAATCAAGAGAGCAGGAATGTATCAACAGTGTTCTCAGACTCCATGGTCAAATCTGGTCATTCAGAGGGTTACCATTTTATTTCTCATCTGAGCAAATGTACGTACACATACACTAAAGAAAAGAAAAGAAAAAAGGTGTTTATAATCACCGATATAATTCCATTTCTTATTCAATCTCTCTCCACTGGGAATAAATGTCTTTCAGGTTTAATATCAAACGTTATTTGATTTGAGAAAATGTAAAATATCAGAGCCGAACACAAAGAAATTAAAAGACTTTGAAGTAATGTCATAAAAAAAAAAAAAAAAATATCTTTTTATTCTTTATTTCAGCTTTGAATTATGATGAATAATTGTGTTGACCTAAAAGCAAAAATAAAAAAGTCTCGTCTGATTCGGTTAATAAAGACACAGAACACTGAGAAGACATTCACTTAATCAAAAGAATTTTAAAGCAAAACGTTTTCTTCCTATCCTCCCCACTGTCTTTTTATTTCTAAAATTGTATGTAAAATTAATGGAGGAATTTTCAAAATTTATTTCCTGAATAATTTTAAGGTCATGTACAATTGAAGAACAATGCTTCTTTCTTTCTTTCTTCATTCTTTTTTTTTTTTTTTTTTTCTTTTTAAATAACTAAGATTCACCTGGGGGTCACGTAAATTAAGCCTGACTCAGCAAAAAGGGTTGCAATTCTCTGGCAATAAGTCATAAGGATCCATAAGTGGTGATGACAACAGGGATCCCCAGGATTCTCAAATGAAGAGGAAAGAAAATACTAATCGAGACTAAGAATACTAAATACTTCATTTAAAAAAAATGAAAAAATCATATATATATATATATATATATATATATATATATATATATATATTAATTTATTTATTTATTTATAGTCACCAATACAATTAAAAGTTTGTCTTACCAATGGTTTTGGAACATCACTTTTAGGTGATTATCCGTCATCAGAAACGTTCACTTTAGTGATGTTCCGAAACCATTGGTAAGACAAACTTTTAATTGTATTGGTGACTATAAATAAATAAATAAATACAGCTCTTACAGAAGTAACTGAGCACTTTATAATCATTTCTCCAATAATAATAACAAAAAATTAATTATATATATATATATATATAATATATATATATATATATATATATGGAAATATGATGAGGAAATTAATCCAACAATATGAAAAGAAAATATTTTTAAAATATAACAAACACAGGATGTTACGATCAGGAAACAATTTTTAGTGTCAATACTTAAGTATTTCAGTATTTTATACCATCTTCAGGACACTGTTAGGTGAGGAACAAAATGAAAGATGTTAAGTGTATAGTGGTTGTGTGAATCTGATGCTATTAACCGTTAATTTTCATATGCGCGTTTGTGTATCTTTATTAACTTTTCGTTCTCCGCTTATTCACGTTAAAGCATGTGCCATTATATGTTCTTCGCCTTCCATTTTTGCACATGCATTGATCACGTCATTTGCTTTTCGTAAACAAATGCGCATATAAAAATTAACGGTTAATAGCATCAGATTCACACAACCACTTTACACTCAACATCTTTCATTTTGATCCTCACCTAACAGTGTCCTGAAGATGGTATAAAATACCGAAATACTTAAGTATTGACACTAAAAATTGTTTTCTGATCGTAACACCCTGTGTTTGTTATATTTTTTAAATATTTTCTTTTCATATATATATATATATATATATAGACAATTAAAATCAAATGGTTTAAAATATACTGACCCAAGTTTCTCGCAATAGCACAAATATTTTTTTCCCTGCCATAACTATATATTTTATACTTGGGCTGTACCCATTTTCTACCACTACATTGAAAATGGGTACAACCCAACGATAAAATACATAATGATGACAGGAAAAAAATAAAATGAGAACTTTTTAATCGATTTTAGTGAAAAAAAACATGAAATAAATAAGATTTATTGTTTGGTGGGTTTAATGGTCTGGTTTGTTTTGTTTTACGGCATATCAACCTCAGTGGGTCATTTAATGCCGATAAGCTTTGAAATAAATTCTTAATGGATACACAAATTTTTATTTCATTTTGCAAATACATTTTTCTATTTGACCCATAGATAGGACCCTAACAGGTACTACCACTCAAAAAACCGCAAAGTAATTAAGATTGTATACTTATTTGCTTGGTAGGTTTAATGGTTTGGTTTGTTATGTTTTACGGCATATCAACCTCAGTGGGTCAGTTAATGCCGATAAATTTTGGAAATAAAGTCATTCTTAATGGATACTTAATTTTGTTTATTAACACATTTTTCTACTTAACCCATAGATGGGACCCTAACAGGTACTACCACTCCAAGTCAGAGTGGAACTGGGAGCAATGGTGACGAAGGGGTGCTCCACATTCATCAGACCTCCAGAACTGGAACCTCACCATCAGATAGAGTTTAACGTCACTCCCAGAACATGTAGACCCTCAGTCATTGCTTTCTAGCACCCATATGATAAAAAGGGTTGGGGCTTGCCATATGGGCAATCATATAGTTGCTAGGGCTTGACATGACCATCCGATTGATCGGAGGGGGCCTCTCCGACCACCTGTCTAGCCTAAATAAGGGCCAAAGTGAAGTATTGCAAGTCATGGACTGCTCAATCACCTGGGTTCTATCCTTAAGTATCACAGGTCGCCACCCACGGCCAACAGGTGGCCCCATTGGAGGAGGGAGTCTTACTCCACTGTAGAGGTGCAGTCAGTGCATTCTAATGCCCCAGCCGACAGAGTGGGCAGATGTTTGTATGAAGAAAAAAAAAAGATTGTTGAAAAGGAATATACAAACATAATGAGAATTATTGTCATATGTCTATAAAAGCCAATCAAAAATGCTGAATCCTGCAAAGATAGGAAAATAAGGGGGGGGGGAGGATTTACTTAGATTGTTTTTTTCTTCTTTTGGTTTTTTTCTTTTGCATTTTTCTTTTCCAATTTTTTATGCTCTATGCAATATTCTCATTAGACACGCTTGAAAGAATTTGCGTCTTGGTTGTCTGGGTAATTACCAGGTGGAATATTTTGTCATTACAGGTGAAACCTCACCTGGAAAGAAGGGCTTGATTTTTCTGGTTGAATCAGAGAGGTGGGGGGAAGAAGGAAAGAGGGAAGGGGAAGAGAGAGGGAAAAAGAAGAGAAAGAGAGGGAAAAAGAAGAGAAAGAGAGGGAAAAAGAAAAGAGAAAGAGAGGGAAAAGAGAGAAAGAGAGGGAAAAAGAAGAGAAAGAGAGGGAAAAAGAGAGAGAGAAAGAGAAGAGAGAGAGAGAGAAGAGAGAGAGAGAGAGAGAGAGAGAGAGAGAGGAGAAGAGAGAAAGAGAGAGAGAGAGAGAGAGAGAGAAGAGAGAGAGAGAGAGAAGCAAAGAGAGAGAGAGAGAGAGAAGCAGAGAGAGAGAGAGAGAGAGAGGAGAGAGAGAGAGAGAGAGAGAGAGAGAGAGAGAGAGAGAGAGAGAGAGAGAGAGAAGAGAGAGAGAGAAGAGAGGGAGAGGGAGAGAGAGAGAGAGAGAGAGAGAGAGAGAGAGATGGGGTGAGAGAGAAGGAGTAGGAGATCACTTGCAATGCTGAGAGAGAGAGAGAGAGAGAGAGAGAGAGAGAGAGAGAAGGGTATGAGAGAGAGAGAGAAGGGTGAGAGGAGGGGAAAGAGAGGGGGGTGGGCCTTGAGCAAGGCTTTCAGCTAACTGGTAACAAGCATCATAAAAAAAGAGTTCATTAACATGGATGGGGAGGAGGGAGGGGGGCTTCTTTTTCTCCCCCCCCCCTTCTTTCCTATGAAAATATTTTTGGCAAACAGACCTTGAAATGACATATGGGTTCCAAGTGAGTGACAGTAGGTGACATCTGCTAATTGCAAAAAATCTGGAAATGCACACTAAACGCACAATAAGATACGTTAAGTCAAATATATATCATAACACTATGGGTATGGGTATATATATATATATATATATATATATATATATATATATATATCACAGATTATATATATGTAACACATGGACATAAAACACAGATTATATATATATATATATCATCATCATCATGTCGTGCAAGCAGCATGGACACCCATGACAATCTCTTGCCAACCTTCCCTATCACTCATTGGAGGTCTTCTGCGCAGCAACCAGCATCCTTACATAGTTGGTCCTTGCTGGGCGACCCACACTAGCATGTCCATGTGTTGGCTTCCACAGGAGAATGTCGCTTATGATATATATATATATATATATATATATATATATATATTATAAACACATGGATATATGACAAACACAGATTATATTATATTATATATATAGGGCACCTCACATGGTGTAAGGGTTAGATTCGCAGACCATTGTTAGTGAGTTTGATTCTCACTGGGCGCCCCATACTTCTGGCCGTGTGCCACATCTAATCTAAACTTAGTAAATAACTATATATATATATATAAAAAACATGGATATATGACAAACAGATTATATCATATATATATATATATAATATTTTTGCTTGAAGGCAATTACAATGCATGTATCGCATAAAATTATTCTTATAGAAAATGACCTTGACAAGTGTAATCCCGGCAAAGGATCGCTCGGTGTGTAGAACATCGTACAGACTGTTTCGACTTTATTAAGTTTATCAGTTTGAAGTGCTGCTATTCTACTGTTTACAACCTAGAGTTCTCTGGTCTTTGTAAAAACATTTCGCATAGGGATTTATCAATTAATTGTTCACTTCAAACTGACAGCCACGTGTAAAAGACTTGGCAGATGATAGTTCTGTCGAGTTTCGATACCGGCTAGAGGTAGCTGTTAAAAGTAAAGCCACACTGATGAGAAGTAAACTTCGAAACGTGTATGTAGATGACTGATTTATTTATATATATATATATATATATATATATATATATATATACATATATATACACACATACATAAACAAAAGCAATGATGAAGCCCAAGTCATAATATCTTTTTGTGTATTTTTTTCTTTTTGTTTAATCTATGTTAATAGAACAATCAAACTCTTGAATCTTTAACTCAATTCAATGATTACTCTTCCTATCAGTCTCTCTCTCTCTCTCTCTCTCAAAGATTGTGGGTCAAACCTTGATGCATCTCTCTCTCTCTCTCTCTCTCTCTCTCTCTCTCTCTCTCTCTCTCTCTGATATGATTAAAGAATAGAGAAAAAACCAAAAAAAACTTTATCTCTTTATCAATTGGCCCATTTTTTTCCTTGCCAAAAAAACGACAGGAATTAATTAACCCAATGGTGCCCACTGTCCTATTTATGGGACGTTTACAAAAATTGCCATGTTTATATTCTAGACTTCAGCAATGTCTGAGAAATGAAACAGAAAATTTTTCATGTAATAAATATTTGTACGAAACTGAAATTGGGTAAACATTAATTTTATAAGTACCTCCCTCCCAACTCCTATTATACTTTTACGGCATGTCAACCCTGGGTTATTTTATTCCAGAGACATTTTGTTTTATTCATTCTTGATGAGTATTCAACATTTTTTTAATTAAACTCAATTTTTGGTGCTCTTCCAATATGTGATCTACCAAGGTTTTTGATCTACTATTCATGGCATGTAATCTACTAGGAAAAAAGGGTTAGGGTTAGGGTTTAGGATTAGTTTATTGGGTAGTTAATGGGTAGATTACATATTGGAAGAGCACCCAATTTTTTCTATTTAACCCATAGATGGGACCCTAACAGGTACTACCACTCTGGTCAGGGTGGACGTGGGAGTAATGGTAATAAAGGGGTTTTATAATAAAAATGGAATAGTCCATTATTTAGTTGAGGTGATAACAATCATAAGAAATAAGAATTCAGCAGATAAACAACACCAGATAATCAGGATTTACATTTTTGCATTTCATCTTGGATGATTTGGATGGTCTTATTTTTAACCAGAAGTTGTTTCAAGATAATAACAGTCATACAATTAAGGAACATGAGTATAAATACGAGGTATGTCAGAAAAGTTCCAGGACTGGTGTCACAAAAAATTTATTTCAAATTCAAACTACAAGTTACCCCCATCAAAGTAATCCCCCTGGATTCTAATACACTTTCCTATCCTTCTCTGCCATGCTTGCATGCACTCCTGGAAGGATTCTTCTGGGATTCTCTGTAGCTCTGTCATCACAGCCTTTTTGGTGTCGTGCACATCCTCAAAACAGGTTCCCTTGATGACCCCTTTGAGCTTGGGGAAGAGGAACAAAATCACATGGAGCCAGGTTGGGGGAATAGGGAGGTTGCTCCAGCACAGTGATGGTCTTCTGGGCCAGGAACTCTCGGATACTCAGGGTAGGTGCGTTGTCATGGTGAAGCACTCAAAAGTTGTCCTGCCACATCTCGCGCACTGAACGAAGCAAATGACGCAGTATCTCTTTGCAGACATGTTGGCTGATCATCTGACCCTGTGGCGAGAACTTACAATGGACAATGCCCCTCATATCATTTGTGACCCCAGCCCTGGAAATTTTTTTGACATACCTCATATATAAATTGGCCAATGCATTTTCCTATTAACAACCATTACCAATTCATTTATTGGATAACTCTTGTACTATGCACAGATAAACAAGAAATTGTCTTATTTAAAACAGAAGCAGTTATTATAGGGATGACACACACACATGAGAGAGAAGAGAGAGAGAGAGAAGGAGAAAGAGAGAAGAAGAAGAAGAAGAGAGAGAGAAGAAGAAGAGAGAAGAGAGAGAGAGAGAAGAAAGAAGAGAGAGAAGAGAAGAAGAAGAAGAGAAGAGAAGAAGAAGAAGAAGAGAGAGAGAGAGAAGAAGAAGAGAGAGAAGAAGAAGAGAGAAGAGAGAGAGAGAGAGAGAGAAGAAAGAAAGAGGAGAGAGAGAGAGAGAAAAGAAGAGAAGGAGAGAGAAAGAGAGAGAAGGAGAGAGAAAGAGAGAAGGGGAGAGAAAGAGAGAGGGAGAAAGAGGAGGAGAGAGAGAGGGAGAGAGAGAGCAAGCAATAATCATCTTATGCTAGCCAAGTTCTCAGGTTTCCATGGCCTTCAGATTATCTACAACACAATTTTGATAGAAGAGGTCAAAGGTCACCGATGATTCTCACAATCAATTTATCATAAAAGTACAAAGAGCTTCGATGATTAAATAACAGGAAATTAATCCGCATTAAAATAAATTTTTATCAGCAATCACAAGTCGTTGTTGGATAATTTTATTTTGGACCAATGACCTTTGACATTGGAAATAAGGAAACCGAAAAAAAAAAAAAAATTTCTTATCTATTATATAAGTTTCATGTTAAAGTTGCCACCATTTTGGGTTTTTTCCCCCCAAAATTCTTTCTTCATCATCACCATCACCATCATCATACAATCAATGCTTTATCCATTCATTCATTTTTTGGATTTTATTCTCTATTAGAAGTGGCTATCCAATGTCACCTAGTTAGGGGGAGGGTAAAAAAAAG
Organism: Doryteuthis pealeii; assembly: GCA_023376005.1. NCBI lineage: Eukaryota > Metazoa > Mollusca > Cephalopoda > Myopsida > Loliginidae > Doryteuthis > Doryteuthis pealeii. Next base: position 50,954,650 of record CM042169.1, read on the forward strand.
GTAGTCTCGCAGATCCATTATTATTGAATTGCAAGTTGGATCCTCACAAGATTCCCCATTAAAATCCTTATGTAGAAAACACATTGCTTTGGCCCAGACATTCGGAAAGTGAAAATTAATGTGTCCTATTTAAAATATTAAATGCAAAAAAAAAAAAAAAAAAAAAAAAAAAAAAAATTTTCAGCCCAGCAACATTCAAAGTGGAGAAGTTCCAACGTAGTTTATGTGGAAGAGTATGTCTCTCCCAAGATGGCCTGGTGAGTCATCTGAGAAAACACAAGGATACAGTGTCAAATGTTACTGGCACCCAACTACGATAAAAAAAAAAAAAATTAAAAAAAGGGAAATAAACAAAACAAAACCGGAAATGGTGTTACTCAAACACGAGTTGACAACCATTATATATATATATATATATATATATATATATATATATTATCATTATTATTTAAAATGGTATAATCACTATTAGTTTAAAATCTAAAGTATCTAAAAATTGAACATACCAGTTTATGAACTGTATAAAATAAAATAGTGCTCAATATAAGAAATAGTGTAGAGCAAATATAATTATATTAATAATCTGGACTTCAATAAACAACAGATACATATGTACAAAGAGAGGACCCTTCTTTATTTTCTTCGCTGTGTGGGTGGTGAAGGCACAGAGCTTACAATGAGTGCCCAAGGGGTGGTTGCTGACGGGAGACGTAAAGTGTCCTTTTTTGGCTGCTGGCTGGTGTGTCGGCTCGAATCTTCTCGCCTTTATATTGATAGATACGCCTCCGCATCTTTATCTTTTGATCTGATAACGGGACATTAGTTATATATTTCTTTATCTTCTTCCAGCTTCCTTGACCGGAAACCCTCTCTTCCATTTTTTAAACTTCTTTTTTGCTTTTGCCGGAAAAAAAGTCCTTTGTCATTTTTTTTCATCTTTTCTTTGTTTAATTTAACCGGAAATTCCTATTTCCGTTTGTACAATATACAACAGTTGAAGGGGTTCATCACTTTCCCATGGAGTTAACCATTACTTTATGTAGCTATCTACCCAACCCATTTGCTACAGGCAGTAGTATGGGGCAATCAGTAAGAATCAAACTTGCTATTTAGTAATTGATCTGCGAGACTAGCTTGCTAACCATTACACCACAATGCTGTGATGCTGATAGCTTTTTAATTTAGTGCATCTTGGGATGCATCTATTTAATTTAAATTAGTCCTGGGAAATTTGATGGGTCCCAACTAAAGTTTCTTAATAAATTGTAGAGTTTTTATCTATGAATAACTAAAACTGTCTAACCCCTACTTTGTACCTCCATAATTTGTAATTCATTGCCAAGAAAAATATTGAAAGCTGGAAATGGTGGGGTGGGGTGGGGAAAAAAACACTGTGGCGCATGGATACAATTTTACTGTATCCTTTTAGATTTTTATATATATTTACCAACCCCTCCGCATGAGCAGGATGCGACACAAGGTCAATTTCTTAAGCGGAGTTCAACAGGTTTGAATTCAGAGTTTTCCTTCTCCTAGACCGGTTGCCTAACCAAGGTTAAAGAGCCCAGTCTGCCCTACTATTTACCCACAGCTGGAGGGAGAGTAGAATTCATACCTTTCCCAAGGGTATTAGCACTAAGTGAAATGCAAGTACCACGTCCAGGATTTGATTTGATTGATTGATTTGTTCTTGTTTTACGGCATATCAACCTCGATGGGTCATTTGATGCCGACTACGTTTTTGAAATGAATTGGTGATAATGTTTAATTTTCTAAAGGTTTCTTTTTTAAACATATTTTCTTTTGTGAATGAAACTTTTAGATGTTTTGTTAACATATATTTTTGTGTTTTCATTTTTTTAAAGATTTTGTAGTAGATGTGTGCTTCTTTTATGTATCCAAGTAGTTTTTTCTGGGTTTATTTGGTAGAATATCTGTTTTAGATTTGTTGTTTGGTAGTATTTTTTTCATAGATTTTGATTGTTTATTAGTTGTTCTATTTTGCTTCCTTTTGTGTCCGTTTTTTTTGGCTTCCTTATAAGGGATTATGACTATTGAAATCACTTAGAAGAATAAATGGTTTGGTGAGCTGTGTGATTAGATTTTCAAGTTCAATTACATTAATTTGTTTATGTGGAGGTATGTATATAGAGCAGATTGTGATAGTTTTGTGCAGTGTGATTTGTGTTGCAACTGCTTGGAGTTTTGTTTTTATGGGAATTTGGCTTTGTGGTATATCATTTCTTATAAGAATTGATGTCCCTCCATTGGCTCGATGTCCCTCCATTGGCTCGATGTCCCGTATTATGGATGTAGTGATATTGTTCATAGTTTAGGGTTTTTAAGTTATTGTTTTCTTTTAGGAATGTTTCTTGAAGGCAAATGGTGGCAGGATTTAGACGTGATACGTGATATAAGTATCCCAGGATTTGAACTCGGGGCGACGAGTCCATTTCCCATGACTTTAACCATTACACCACATGCTTCCTTTTAAATTTTTATACGTCTGTGATGCAGGACGCGTACCTATCAGCATCTCCGACAATGGCATGCCCAAAACATTGCTTTATGTAAGCAAGCATCATATTTTTGAGAGTAAACATTTACTAAGCTTAGCATAGTCTGGTATAAGGCCAGAGAACTGAGAACTGATAAGCTATGAAGAATTGTGTAGCAATCTTGTTTAATATTTCCTCTGTAACAGGTGCCCCTCTGTGTTCTGCGCTAAAACGTTTATTAGAGGAGGAGATAATTATTAAAAAAAAACGAGAAAATCCTTGACCTGAATAATCTTTAGAATAGATTAGAGAAGAGATAAAATACAATGAATTATTCGCATTTGTTTTATTGAAAAAGAAAGTCAAGGTCACTAGTCCTATCTGATCACCCCCCAAACCCCCCCTCGTCTCCCCACCATACCCCCCCCCAATCCCACTCCATTATCTGCAAATAATCTCAAGCCCTTGTTAATAATTTTATCTTCAACTCTTCAATTGGACTTTAGAGATGAAAACCAGAATTGAGTGTCTGCTGGAATATCAGTTCACTCTTTGAATGTTTCTTCATATCAATTCCATCTGGTAATTCTAACCAAAATCTCCTGTTTTCTAAGTGAAACCGTTGTTAGTCTATCTCTACATATATAAAGGGCAGTTGTGTGTATGTATGTCCGGAGGTGTATCTATCTAACATGTATAAAGGGCAGTTGTGTGGTATGTATGTCCGGAGGTAATCTATCCTCTACATATATAAAGGGCAGTTGTGGTATGTTGTCCGGAGGTAATCTATCGGGGGTTACATATATAAAGGCAGTTGTGTTGTATGTTGAGAGGTAATCTATCTATATATATAAAGGGCAGTTGTGGTGTAGTTGTCCAGTCTATCTATCCGTTCAGTATATAAAGGGCAGTAATTGTGAATCTGTATGTCGGAGAAAATTTAAAAATAAACCAATTAAAACAAAGTTAAATATATACATACATTAAATATCACAGGGCTTGCGTTTCAAGCAAAAAAACATAGAGATTTTGATTTAATTCGCTGAAGATAATTAAAAATAAATTCAAATGATATACAGCATGGATTTTTATTCTTCATTTACTTTTTAGGATGTAGACATTAACATTTCTTTTCAGAGTAGCTGGATCAAGCAAGATCTTTTTCTACATATTATGGATTTAAATGGGCCTCCACGGACGGATACAATCCACGATTGCAGTAATAATGGATCTCGCCGGACAAACTTTTAAAAAATCCCTATACCAGCCCATGGAGTATTGCGAAGGTTCCTAGTCCTCCCAACACAATGTATGAGCTAGTCACAGGATTGTGCAGTAAAGAAGCAAGGCTATGGTAGTGTGGCACTCCACTACAGAGCACAAAAACATCTCTTGGTCTTGCGCTAGAAGAAAGTGGATGACTCCCGTCTGTTGGCTGGATACCGACTTTAGGCACCCGACACTTTATTTTACAATGTGTAATCTTATCGGTGAATCATCTCCTTGTAAAGTGATATATACAACACATAAATTAGATTTTCAATAAAAAGAAGGTTCGCAAAATGGGATTATGTTTTTAGAAAAAATGTTTTTTATTTTTATCAATCAATCCGGTACAGATGACAATAACGATGGGCATAGTCCAGTATTCCTCATTATAAAGATTGGATTGCTTCAAAGATAACTTTATTTCAATCCACTGATCTAGATGAAAAATGGATCAGTTTGCAAATTAAGAAGGTCAAAAAATCTCAGAGTTTTATCAAAGCCGATGTCATCATTCTCAAAACCAATTCTTTTTTATCTTTTCTTTTCTAGGGGTTTGTAAAATGAAACTTCGGTGATTAGAGGAATTAACAGCAAATTAATGACATTAATTGGTGACGTGTATTGTGTGTATTCCCTATTGTGGACTACGACTTTCAGAGGAAAGAGATTATTCTTTTTTTTGTTCCTATCAACGCAGACTACAAAATTCAACATAAACATGACACCTGACAAAAAAAAAAAAAAGAAAAAAAAATTATGCAAATAATTTTTATATTTCAACTGCAAATATATGCACCCTTCCGTAGGGTACAAATATTTAAGTTTTAATGAAGTAAAAGTAAAGTTTCGTCAGGGTGGCCTATGTCAGGTTATCAGCCAAAGCGAGGGAGTTTATCCCTTTTCCACTAGTGCTAGCCGGGGAGAATTATTTTAGCATTCTGAGGGTGGGCGCCCACACTAAGCCATCAACTTCCTTACTTTACTGCACAGTCCTGTGTACTCTTACGCTGAGTTGGCGAGGGCGGTATCGACAAGACCTGTGTGATTTTCCTTAGCAACACTTCTCCAACTTAAAAATATTATACTAATTGAAAGCTAATGAAAACTAATAGAATGTGTGAAAAGATTTGAAAAGGGGGGGGGGATAATAAAAAAATAGAACGCTGAACTACTCTCCTTTCGACTCATCTTATTGCTAATTTTACGAATTTATACTTAGTTAAAGTAGGAAGTAAGCAATAAAATACAGTTATTTCTTTCTTGTAATGGATTCTTTTAAGATTTATCAAGATTTTTTTGCTCATTCAATAAAATAAACAAACAATTAGACATTGTAATATTAATCAAATTTTTAATAACTATGCCAAATTGCCTTCGCATTATACTATAAACTGCTAATTTGTTGTATATATATACAATTACATTTTAAGTTATGAGATGTGGTCAACAGTATCAATATGTCAAAACAATTCATAATATAAAAAATTAAGGTTTGGGAATAAAAAATAAAATGCATGAACAATGTTAGCTGTAAATAACTAAGGGAATTTGTGACCTTGTGATGTATGTTATATTTTGCGTTACAGACAGAAAAAACTAAATCTCCATTATTATATTCAATGTTTCAATATTATATTCAATGTTTGTAATATTTTATTCAAATTAGATCTACGTGTAGACCATAAATAAATACACACTACAAATTCATTTTTAATATAACAAGTTATTATAATAATAGCGCGGTAGTGTCTTGGTAACAAAAGTCACGGCGTGCTTGGTACTGATAATTTCTGAGTAACTCTGAACATTAGTTACATAAATGAGAGTAACCAGTCCCATATTTCTATCCCTTTGAGGAAAGCATATGTTTGTGGCCAACCATTTTCAATCACCGCTAATTCCTACACTATGAAAAAAGAATTTGGTTCGAATCAAACATAGTATGTTTTTAACCAAAAATATATTAAAATGTGTTCTTATTGTGCTTGTGCATTATTTGAATTAACTTAATTGTTATTGTTTTTTTTCCAAACAATGCAGCATGATATTCAATTCCGAACAAATTGTATTTTTCAGTGTAGATTTATGGTGGAATGAAAATGATACCGAAAATTACAGCTTTCCTCAAAGCTGAAACAACAGAGGAGGTTGCCTCTCATTATGAACTATAGTTCAGGATTACCAACAATATTCTACAATCCAGTTATTGTGTAAATAGATTTAGGGCAGGCTGGGCTCTTTAACCTTGACATGGCACCGGTCTAGCGTAAGGAAAAAAATAATTAAATATCTGCTAAACTCTTGCTTAAAATATTCACCTTGGTTGTACTTTCCACTACGTGTGGAAAGGCTTAGTAATTACAAACATCCACATTCCCTAAATCTCCAGTATTGGAGCTCACCATCAGATCCAGTTGAGTGTCCACCAGGATACACTTTTTAAAATTATTTGCAGGGATACATTATTTCAAGCCCTGAGACAGACACCTAAGTCGTAACAGCCAGACAGCGAGGGAAGTCTATCCCTTTAATAAATGCATAGACCAGAGAGATTGTTTTAGCAATCTGGGATGGAGTGCCACACCTATCACAGTCCGCCACTTTACCACAACGAATTTCCGTGCTGCTCATACGCTGAGTTGCCGAGGTGGCTATTGAACCAGGAACCTTGTGGTTCCAGCAACACTCTACCGGACTGAGTCCTAAACGGTGGGTGTGGGGCCTGAGCAGCAAGGTTTAATTTGTATGCGATTAGTATCATGGAGCAGAGGGCGAGAGGTTTTTTTTTTTTTTTTTTTTTAAATCGACCTCACCTCTTTCTCCATCTTATTTGCCATCTCTGAAAGCAATTCACAGTATCCATGAACATCACTTGACTAGTATCCCGATCTTTGTATGTTTGCATTCAATACTTTCTTTTTTTTTTTTTTATTGTTGCATCAAATAGTCTTGGTTTGGTTTGCGTTTGTTTTACGGCATATCAACCTCGGTTGGGTCATTAATGCCCGACAAAGTTGTTGAAATAAATTCATCTTAATTAACTAATAAAGTATTTGTTTATAACTCATTGATTTCTTCTTATTTAACCCAAGATGGACCCACAGGTACTACACTCCGGTCAGAGCTGACAAGTAGTCTTTAGCTAAACTCTGTATTAAAAAAAAAAAAAACATAAACAACAAAGATGAGGCTACTAGTTCAGATGCATACTTTGATATGGGGGGGGAGGATAAAAAAAAAAAAAGAATTTGCTTGTAGGTTAATCTATGTGGTAAAAAAAAAAATATATTCAATATTCCACTTTGTCTGTTTTGATAACATGTGTTTTTGCTTGATTTGATTATAAAAAAAAAATATTCAACATTTATCTACTAAACCACTCCCCTTACTACCCCCCACCAACCTCACACACACTAGAGTTTTTATACAAAGTGTCGAATCAAAGGTCTATATCTTACTACATGTGCAATATGATTGTATTATTTACTCTGACACTAGAGAGAGGAGATGTCTTCTTTTTATGAAAAGGAAGATATTATATCTATATAATATATATATATATTATATATATATATCATCATAATAGATAGGATAAGAGAGAGGGGGGAAGAAAATGGAATGAGAAAAGTTGAAGGTTGGTTGCCTGGAACAAGTAGGAGAATAAATGGATGAGTGAAGAGTTATTTATGTTCTATCCAAATCATCAACTCCTCAACTGAAACCACTAAATCTCTTTAATTATATCCGTGTTGACTTTATCCCAATTTATAGAAATGAAAGAAAAAAGTTCTTTGTCATCAATCCCATGTTGCTACCAAAAATGTTTAGATCCAAATTCTTTTATCTGAATTTTGTTTTTTATTTAACAAAAAAAAAAGAGGTAATTTTCTTTTCTTGTATTCATTTATTACTAAGACAGCAGCACTCCGCATCACCTGTGAGAAGGGGGGATCTGGTGTGTTGGTTTGTTTACTTTGAGACTTACAAAGCTGGGATATTTTAACATTGAATAAATTTATATGCTTATGCACACCATATGTCTGTTAGACCAGAAGCTGACTTACAGACTTGTACACAGATTAACAACACATGTTGTTCTGGATTTGCATCGAATTGTCCCTGATTGAATTTCCTTATGACTGATATCCAGCCTGAGAAAGCGAGAATTCGACATTATGTCATGACATTTCCAACCCTCCATGTTCCTTCCAATATGATTAGTTGTGAATAATATATACTATCCAATTATCGTTGGAATTAGTAAGACAAGCAGCAAGAGTCATACTTTAATATGAAACTGTTTTGCTGCAAGGACTACTCAAGAAATGGCCAGGTTATTATGAAGCTCAGAACATACATAGAAGAACCAAGCAGCCATCAAGACTAAGGAATGGAATTCACCCAAATGCATGAGAAGAGACTATTGGACCCATAAGTAACCAGTTATCTTGACACTGATACAGTTGTCTCTAGCTTGTTTGACTCAGACACCAACAGTACGCTAATTTCATTTCACAGACAGGTGTATCCCCTTTCAAATGTTCACAGCTGTGAAGGTTTTAAGACATTGGCAATAGCATAATCTTTACAGCATCATTCCGTCCTCACATCTCCCAGCCAATCCACCACCAGAAACCCTTCCCTTGCATGGAGCCTTCAATGTTGTAGATTGAGTGTTCCATGACAAGGCTAAGCAGATAACTGGCAATCATGTCAGATTGCAGTGTTCAAATCAGAGTGTCCTCTCCTATGATGGATAACCCTAACAAGATAAGGTCCAGCACTCCAACAAAAAAAAAAAGGGTTCTAATGGTCCGTTGAGCAGATAGCTTCACTCCGCTTTTGAAATAAAGTCTTGTTTTTCGTCCTGCATGGATGTTTAGCACACCTCTCATCGATTGAAACAATCTGATGGGTACGGTTTAGTCGACCGTATGACCCGACTATGATAACGGTGTACTAGAGCATTACATACGTACTAATAGGCGCATTATAAGCGACCCGCTGACGCTACAACTCTTAAATGATGATTCTACCTAATTTCAACATACTACCTACATACAATACATACATAATACACACCAACTGCTCCTTATATATTAAGATGAGATTTTTCTCTATTTACAATCTTCATGGATTTACTGAGGATGGAATACAACAAAACAAAAAGAGGAGGGGAAAGAAAAAAATTGGAAAAGATATTTGTCATGGTAACATATCAAGAGCTGCCATTCTTTAAGAGCATTGGCATTCTCTATTGCCATGACAACCATTATAAGATCTTTGAGTATCGCTTTTCAAAAATTAACAATTTTTTCCCCTAATCATAATTGATAAAGCTTATAACTGATGAGGTAGCTGCTGGTCTAATGGTTAGAGTCATAGGACAGCGACTCGGTGACCGAGTTCAATTCCTGGATTGAAGCTGTTGGCATTTCACATAGGGCTAATACTCTTGGGAAAGGTATGAATCCAATTCTCCCTCCAGCTATGGGTAAATAGCAGGGCAGACTAGGCTCTTTAACCATGGCTAGGTAGCCAGTTCTAGGAGAAGGAAAACTCTAAATTCAAACCTGTTAAACTCCACTTAAGAATTGACCTTGTGTCCACCTGCTCATGCGAGAGGGTTGGTAAATATATATATAATGTTTAAAACATTTAATTAAATGAATATTCACCAAATTTTCGTTTTTCAAGTCCTATACTCTTATTCAGACAGAATAATATATATATATATATATAATTGTAATCATATTACCACGACCAGACAACTCGGCAAACACCATTTGCGACATCCGGAGCACTGGACAGCTGTTTCGACCCCTTTTGGTTTCATCAGCAGTGCATACCACAGATCTCCGCCACTAGAGATGGAACCAGTGAACCACAGAGTGAAGAGCAAGGACTCACGCACTGGGCCACCAGCCCATGCACAAACGAAGAATGCCAAATCATCTCCAGAAATAATATATTATATAATATATATATATACACACACACACACACACATTATAGTAGTAACAGTTATAGAGTCTCACAATCTTGTATTTTATATTTAAACTTGCTCTGTTAATTTGGTATTGAGCACTTTTATATGCAAACAATTTTCTATTTGCTGTCCTTATATATATATATATTTGTGTGTGTGTGTGTGTGTGTTTTGGGCAGCATTCTTTCATTTTATACATGTAGAATTAAACAAAAGTCACGACTCCTGTTACAATTTATTAACAATCTTTTTCAAGCTTTCTGGCCAACTTTTTTTACATTTGGATGGAATCCGTAAAATAGTCCACCAAAGTTCATTAACCCAAGTACTTTTGGCACTTTGAGTGCCATCATCAGTAATGGAACTTCACTATCTGATGCAGTTTAGTGTCATAACCAAAGACACCTCTTTTTTTTTTAAGGGGGGGGGGAAGAGATACAGTCAGCAGATTCCTAGGCGATGCTGAAAAGGCACAGATTACAAAAAGAAAAGTTTGAAATAGTGATATTAGGAAGAGAGAAAAAATTATCAAATAGAAAGTTAATATGAAATCAAAACATGTACAGTAGACCGGGGTGGGGTGGGGGGCATTTAATACAGAGTTGGGGTGTGTGTGTGTTTGGGGGGGATGCATGGGAACATTGCCCATTGGTGCAGCAGAGAGTGAAAGTCACCTTGGTGCAAGTCAAAGAGTGTATATGCCTGGATGTCGACTTTAGTTACAGGCAGGGCAAGGAAACATTATATATATATATATAATAATATATATGTTAACTTTGATACACAAGTGAATGGAAGTAAAACGAGGAAATTAATCAGACAGAAAATGTGGAGAAAATGTAGAATAAACACGGATGTTACAATGGATGAAATTTATTATTGATCGTAGTTGTTGATGTTCGACATTTCGGTTTATAAAGAAACCTTCTTCAGGATAATATGAAACAATCAAGAAGAAAAAAAGATGTAGTTAAAAATATGATAGATGTTTTTGAATGTGTGGAAAATGTGTAGAAAAGGTTCATAACTGTTCGTTGATTATGCGTTCGAACAACAACCACGGTGTGAAACACCTTTGACTTTAAACACTTATTCATAGAAGCAGGTTTCTTGCTCACATCAGAAAACGTTATTTTAAAGCAAACTATATAAAAGATCTATTTGAAAATGTTAACATAGAAGACATTCTGTCCTTTTTGGGGAAATAAATGATACCATAGAATATAGACATGAACTTAATCAGTACCATACAACATGATCCCAATGATGCTAACACATTGTTAAAACAAATTACTAAAAAGCATAAATGTGGATGTGCAACATGATACTTCCAAACTGTTAGACATCTACATAACCCCAGACGGGTTGATATGCCGCTAAAATCAACCAACCAGCAATTGAATGTTAATGACGTGATTGGTACATGTGAAAGTGAAAATAAAATGTGATTGGAACACAGGAAGTTGAAAAGGTGTGACGTATCCATATAGATACCAATGTTTAAAAAACGAAAGAAGTATTAATTGTTAACTATTTAATATATTTACCAAGCCTCCGCCAGAGCAGGATGTGACACAAGGTCGATTAATTAAGTAAAGTTTAACAGGTTTGAATTCAGAGATTTCCTTCTCGTAGACCGGTTGCTTAACCAAGGTTAAAGAGCCCAGTCTTCCTACTATTTACCCATAGCTGAAGGAAGAGTAGGATTCATACCTTTTCCCAAGGGTATTATTTAATGTATATATACACTACGATTATTCAAATTTCCATCTATTGTAAACATCCTGTGCTTGTTCTACATTTCTACACAAGTGAATATATATTGTGTGTTGACTTTGGTATGTATAAAAACACTGCAAAATATTAAACAGAGTTTTTTACCTATGACTATAAGTCACAAGCAGAAAATATATTTTATACTTCATTTTTATTATCTAAAATCAGATTGATCAACCTAAGAGTCTATTTACATAGAAAAATGATTTGGTTTGTTTTGTTTTACGGCATATCAACCTCAGTGGGTCATTTAATGCCGATAAAGTTGTGAAATAAATTCACTCTTAATGGATAATACAATTTTTTCATAAATACATTTTTCTATTTAACCCACAGATGGGACCCTAACAGGTGCTACCACTCCGGGTCAGAGTGGACCAGGGAGCAATGGTGATGAAGGAGTGCTCCACATTCCCCAAACCTCCAGGACTGGAACCTCACCATCAGATAGAGTTTAACGTCATTCCCAGGACATGTAGATCCGCAGCCACCGCCTTCTAGCCACTGCCTTGGGGCAATCATATAGGTGCTAGGTCTTGACGTGACCACCTGATTGATCGGAGGGGGCCTCTCCGACCGCCCGTCTAGCCCAAGATAGGGCCAAAGTGGAGTATTGCATGTCATGAACTGCTCATCCACCTGGGCTCTATCCTTAAGCATCATGGGTCGCCACCCACGGCCAACAGGAGTCTTACCCCTCTGCAGAGGTGCAGTCGGTGGATACTAACGCCCCAGCCGACAGGGCGGATAGAAAAATGAATACATAATTATTTCTTATGAGTGTCGTCACCTCAGCTAAATAATGAACCATTCCATCTATCTTCTATACATATATAAAGGGCAGTTGGTGTGTATGTATGTCTGGGTGAAAATATGAAAATTAAACAATTGACGACAAAGTAAATATATATATACACATTAAATATCACTGGTTCCAGCTTTTTGCGCAAAAATTATGAAGATTTGATTTATATTCAAAGATATTTCTTAAAAATTAAAATATACATAGAAATAGCATTGAAATGTGTAGCATTTGTAAATATTAGTAAACAAATCAATAACCCACGTTTTTCCCATCTCCTCTACCTAGGCGATGCTGGGTAGCCGCTTCTACTTTTTATCATAAAGAAAGGGAAGAAAAAGGACATGCTCCACAGAAAAAATATAATAAGAAAGAGAGTAGGGGAGAGATAATAGAGGGGGGTGCGAGCATGTGGAAGCGATAACACTAATCTGTTTCAATCGAACATAATGAAAAGATGAAAGAAGGAATAAAGGAAGAAGAAAAGAAGGAAATAAAGGAAGAAAAAAAAGAGTGAGAGAAAGTTAAATCAAGATTATTATACTTTTTACATATTGAACTATTTAGCAATAGCTCTTAAGTAAACATATCAAACATTGTAATAATTGAATCATCATACTGTGATATATCCCAAGTCCTGCTAGTCAAGATTATTATACTTTTTACATATTGAACTATTTAGCAATAGCTCTTAAATAAACATATCAAACATTGTAATAATTGAATCATCATACTGTGATATATCCACAAGTCCTGCTAGTCAAGATTATTATACTTTTTACATATTGAACTATTTAGCAATAGCTCTTAAATAAACATATCAAACATTGTAATAATTGAATCATCATACTGTGATATATCCACAAGTCCTGCTAGTCAAGATTATTATACTTTTTACATATTGAACTATTTAGCAATAGCTCTTAAGTAAACATATCAAACATTGTAATAATTGAATCATCATACTGTGATATATCCACAAGTCCTGCTAGTCAAGATTATTATACTTTTTACATATTGAACTATTAGCAATAGCTCTTAAATAAACATATCAAACATTGTAATAATTGAATCATCATACTGTGATATATCCACAAGTCCTGCTAGTCAAGATTATTATACTTTTTACATATTGAACTATTTAGCAATAGCTCTTAAGTAAACATATCAAACATTGTAATAATTAAATCATCATACTGTGGTATATCCACAAGTCCTGCTAGTCAAGATTATTATACTTTTTACATATTGAACTATTTAGCAATAGCTCTTAAGTAAACATATCAAACATTGTAATAATTGAATCATCATACTGTGATATATCCACAGTCCTGCTAGTCAAGATTATTATACTTTTTACATATTGAACTATTTAGCAATAGCTCTTAAATAAACATATCAAACATTGTAATAATTGAATCATCATACTGTGATATATCACAAGTCTGCTAGTCAAGATTATTATACTTTTTACATATTGAACTATTTAGCAATAGCTCTTAAGTAAACATATCAAACATTGTAATAATTGAATCATCATACTGTGATATATCCACAAGTCCTGCTAGTCAAGATTATTATACTTTTTACATATTGAACTATTTAGCAATAGCTCTTAAGTAAACATATCAAACATTGTAATAATTGAATCATCATACTGTGATATATCCACAAGTCCTGCTAGTCAAGATTATTATACTTTTTACATATTGAACTATTTAGCAATAGCTCTTAAATAAACATATCAAACATTGTAATAATTGAATCATCATACTGTGATATATCCACAAGTCCTGCTAGTCAAGATTATTATACTTTTTACATATTGAACTATTTAGCAATAGCTCTTAAGTAAACATATCAAACATTGTAATAATTAAATCATCATACTGTGATATATCCACAAGTCCTGCTAGTCAAGATTATTATACTTTTTACATATTGAACTATTTAGCAATAGCTCTTAAATAAACATATCAAACATTGTAATAATTAAATTATCATACTGTGATATATCCACAGTCCTGCTAGTCAAGATTATTATACTTTTTACATATTGAACTATTTAGCAATAGCTCTTAAATAAACATATCAAACATTGTAATAATTGAATCATCATACTGTGGTATATCCACAAGTCCTGCTAGTCAAGATTATTATACTTTTTACATATTGAACTATTTAGCAATAGCTCTTAAGTAAACATATCAAACATTGTAATAATTAAATCATACTGTGATATATCCACAGTCCTGCTAGTCAAGATTATTATACTTTTTACATATTGAACTATTTAGCAATAGCTCTTAAGTAAACATATCAAACATTGTAATAATTGAATCATCATACTGTGATATATCCACAGTCCTGCTAGTCAAGATTATTATACTTTTTACATATTGAACTATTTAGCAATAGCTCTTAAATAAACATATCAAACATTGTAATAATTAATCATCATACTGTGATATATCCACAAGTCCTGCTAGTCAAGATTATTATACTTTTTACATATTGAACTATTTAGCAATAGCTCTTAAGTAAACATATCAAACATTGTAATAATTAAATCATCATACTGTGATATATCCACAAGTCCTGCTAGTCAAGATTATTATACTTTTTACATATTGAACTATTTAGCAATAGCTCTTAATAAACATATCAAACATTGTAATAATTGAATCATCATACTGTGATATATCCACAAGTCCTGCTAGTCAAGATTATTATACTTTTTACATATTGAACTATTTAGCAATAGCTCTTAAAAAACATATCAAACATTGTAATAATTGAATCATCATACTGTGATATATCCACAGTCCTGCTAGTCAAGATTATTATACTTTTTACATATTGAACTATTTAGCAATAGCTCTTAAGTAAACATATCAAACATTGTAATAATTGAATCATCATACTGTGATATATCCACAGTCCTGCTAGTCAAGATTATTATACTTTTTACATATTGAACTATTTAGCAATAGCTCTTAAATAAACATATCAAACATTGTAATAATTAATCATCATACTGTGATATATCCACAAGTCCTGCTAGTCAAGATTATTATACTTTTTACATATTGAACTATTTAGCAATAGCTGAATCATCATACTGTGATATATCCAAGTCCTGCTAGTCAAATTATTATACTTTTTACATATTGAACTACAATAGTATTGTGGTATATCAAAGGTCCTGATAGTGTTTATTGAATTATCCTTGTACATAACTGCTGATCACCATGATACGGTGAAACATTTTTTAGAAAATGAGAATTTTGTAATAATTATATTATATTATAATTGTAATATAATTATAATTATATATAATATAATGATAAAGTATAATAATCAAGATTATTATACTTTTTACATATTGAAGTATTTAGCAATATCTCTTAAGCAAACATATCAAATGTTGTAATAATTAAATCATCATACTGTGGTATATCCACAGGTCCTGCTAGTCAATATTATTATACTTTTTACACATTGAACAATTTAGCAATAGCTCTTACGTAAACATATCAAATATTATAATAATCAAATTATCATACTGTGGTATATCCACAGGTCCTGCTAGTCAAGACTATTATACTTTTTACATATTGAACTATTTAGCAATATATCTTAAGCAAACATATCAAATGTTGTAATAATTAAATTATCATACTGTGGTATATCCACAGGTCCTGCTAGTCAAGATTATTATACTTTTTACATATTGAACTATTTAGCAATATCTCTTAAGCAAACATATCAAATGTTGTAATAATTAAATTATCATACTGTGGTATATCCACAGGTCCTGCTAGTCAAGACTATTATACTTTTTACATATTGAAGTATTTAGCAATATCTCTTAAGCAAACATATCAAATGTTGTAATAATTAAATTATCATACTGTGGTATATCCACAGGTCATGCTAGTAAAAATAATCCCCCAACGTGTCAACTGATATGTTTACTTTAAAGCTATTTCTAATTAAATTATATTGTAATTGTAAATATTACAAAATATTTATATTATAATAAATTATATTATAATTATATAATTTATATCATAATAAATATAATTTGTAATAGAAAAATCTCTGTAATTGAAAGGTTTTTTTTGTTTTTTTTTAAAAGAAGTATCATGGCAGACAAGTGCTTTGTTTAAGGACGGGTTGACTTCGAGCAAAAGCAAAACTGAAAAGGCATTTAAGCATTGTCACATTCCGTCATAAAAAATTCTTGTTTAATGAGACAATTCAAGATTGTTTTGTAGACATTGTTTTTGGGGAAGAGAAAGTTTCAGTCGTCTGTGAAAAAGAAAAAAGAAAAAAGAAGGGGGTCAGATAATGTCTACACATGATCAGATTTCTTCAATATGAAACTTTGTCATCTTGTAACTATAATTACAATGACATGCTGGGGGATCATTTTTACTAGCAGGACCTGTAGATATACCACAGTATGATAATTTAATTATTACAACATTTGATATGTTTACGTAAGAGATATTGCTAAATAGTTAATTATGTAAAAAGTATAATAATCTTGACTAGCAGGACCTGTGGATATACCACAGTATGATAATTTGATTATTATAATATTTGATATGTTTACGTAAGAGCTATTGCTAAATTGTTCAATGTGTAAAAAGTATAATAATCTTGACTGGCAGAACCTGTGGATATACCATAGTATAATAATTTGATTATTACAACGTTTGATATATTTACTTAAGACCTATTGCTAAATTGTTCAATGTGTAAAAAGTATAATAATCTTGATTTAACTTTCTCCAGAGTCGTAGGAACTGAACTCATCAGCCAGAGTTCAATTCCTGGATGAAGCTGTTTGCATTTCACAGGGTGCTAATTCACTTGGGAAAAATATGAATCCAACTATTTTCCCTCCAACTATGGGTAAATAGTAGGGCAGACTGGGCTCTTTAACTATAGCTAGGTAACCAGTCTAGGAGAAGGACAACTCTGAATTCAAACCTGTTAAACTCTTAAGAAATTGACCTTGTGTCAAATCCTGTTCATGCAGAGGGGTTGG
Organism: Doryteuthis pealeii; assembly: GCA_023376005.1. Taxonomy (NCBI): domain Eukaryota; kingdom Metazoa; phylum Mollusca; class Cephalopoda; order Myopsida; family Loliginidae; genus Doryteuthis; species Doryteuthis pealeii. Next base: position 50,972,043 of record CM042169.1, read on the forward strand.
TGTGTGTGTGTGTATATATATACACATACACAAACACATTTTGGCCGATGTGCTCTCGACAAGACAAATTCAAATAAATAATACTAACAGTTACGGTTAGGTTTATTTGTTTAACAGCATATCAACTTATAAACTGATAGTTCATTATAATTGAGCAGAAAGACTCAGATTACAACAACAATATGACAATTATATGGTTTTAACCCTTTGCCTACTTTAAGCCGCTCAGAGCGGCTCTCCACCCACTGCGATGCTATCATAAGCAAAGTAAATAAAAATTGATGGTTAGTTAATTATAATTAAGCAGAAGGACTCAAATTAGAATAATAATAGGACTTTATTTGAATAGTAGGAATTCTGAGGTGAATAGATTGTGAACTTTGAAATATCCCATCATACAGGTAGAAAATACCAAGAAAATTTGGTACACCTTAATTTTTTTTATTTTATATGTTATTTTTGAATCAGAAAAATATCACTGTCTTGTATAAAAATGTAATGAATGTATGTGGTGTAAATAAATAAATAAAATGAAATAAAGACTACACAGATTTAAAAAAAAAAATGATACATTCATTGTTCATTTCTATCTTGGTAAATACAGCTTCAATCTTGATACTTTTATGACACACTTTGTGTGTGTGTGTATATATATATTTTTGAATATTTTGTAGATAATATGAGTGCTGTATTTCTACGCAGATAGTGCTCAATATCATTGATAGAGCATTGATATTTGAGTTAAGGTAGCATGGACATGGAATTAACACCTGGTTACTGACATAGGTAAGAAACTGTCAGTAAACAGGTGTTGACTCCATGTCCATGCTACCTTAAGTCAAATATATTTTCATTAACTTTATGTGTATTAATAAATTGGTAGAAATAATTCCATTAATAAACTAGAAGAAATAATGTTCATTAACTTTGAATAGTTTGTAGGTAAATATTTCTGTTTGGTTTGGTTTAATCAACTAGTAGAAATAATTTTGATTAACTTCATGTGTATTAATAAATTGGTAGAAATAATTTTCATTAATTTCATGTGGATTAATAAATTGGTAGAAATAATTCCATTAATAAACTAGTAGAAATAATGTTCATTTCGACGGCAATTGGACTTAGTATTATTCTACAGATTCTAATAATGTTTTATACTTTGCAAAATTGTTCACAGAGTGGGAAAAGAAGGGAAGACAATGGTGTAGAGCTGATGGTTTCTTGAACCTTTCAGAAGGTAAAAGAAGAGAAAAGTACATTTTACATTTTGGCATCAAACAATAAGGAAGAAGAACAAAAATGGCTAAAGGCCAAATGTTTCATTTTTGTGCTTCACTAACTTTTCTACTTTTATCATCTCAAAGGAGAATTATTCTTTCGAGTTAACAATCCACGGAAAAACAGTTGGGATGAATTCAGAATTTTCATCTCAACAGAATGTTCAAAAAAAAAAAAAAAAAAAAATTATGAGATTAGATTCAAATTTCACTGCAGGTTATTTTAAGGTTTTGCCTTCTCGAAATATCTTCTTTTTGAAATGGGATCATTTATTGAAAAGAAATATGAAGGAAAAAAAAAAAAAAAAAAATGAGCTTCAGTGTTTGGGTTAATTTTCTTTTTCTTTTTTTGTTGATGTGTGTGTGTGTGTGTCTGTTTTTATCAGTTTTAAGTAATACACACAAACATATAATTTAACTGTCATCTTTGTATTACTAAAATATTCATTATGCTTGTGTGTGTGTGTATATATATATATATATATATATATATATATATATGTGGTAAAGAAAGAGGGAAAAATGTGGACAAAGAACAACTCAAACAAGCAGGTGTAGGAGATATATTTCATCGTGCATTGAGTGTGACCTCTTCATTTTTTTATTTTCAAGAGGTCGTACTCAATGCGTGACGAAATATATCTCCTACATCTACTTGTTTGAGTTGTTCTTTGTCCACATTTTTCCCTCTATTCTCTACCACATTCTGTCGGATTTACTCCAATCCTCATATATATATATATATATTATATATATATATATATATATATATACACACACACACACACACTAGACAAAACATGACTCGTTGAGTCACATATTGAGCTCTGGGTAGATTATTGAGATTAGGGAAAAATAAGTTTGGAAAGTGAATTAAATTCTAAAATGATAAATACGGCCGGACAAAACATTAAAATTATTTTCTAAGATTTTTAAGAAAGGGAATGTTTGATCTAATTTAAGCTACAGGTTGCTGCTTATGAAATTTAACTTACAAATACATTTCAATTCTCCCAACTATCTCTCTCTACTCTCCCAGAGAAACTAACATATATAACCACTAGATACAATTTAGCATCATACGCAGGATACCTTCCATCTTTTGCAGGATAAGTTGATAAAAAAAAGTTCCCAGCATATTTTTTTCTTTTTGAATAATTCGAATAAATTCATAGCCTCACTATTCAGCTATCAATATATCTTACTTGGATCACTATAATCTTACATCAATTTTTTTAAAAAACATATTTTTCAACATAATCTCTTTTCTGGTTAATTCATTTAATTCAATTTGGTCTCAAAGATTAATGGCATATTAACCTTTGTGGGTTATTTAATTCCAAAGCCATACTTGTAGAAGAACAGTAGTGGTACTATTTAATAAAAAATGAATAAAACAATAATATTAGAAATTGATGACACCAAGTAATTATTTATTAAACCCAGTTTGTTAAAACCAGTATGCAAAATATCCACTATGTAAAATATTTACTATGTAAACCTTTATTTCTTAGGGATATATAACACACATTGCAGGATTTTTAATATTAATAACATGGGCTATTTTAATTGGTTTAGTTAATTTGTTTAATGGCATATCAACATGTGTGGGTTATTTAATGCCAAAACCATCCTTGTAGAAGAACAGTAGTGGTACTATTTCTCTGAATTTTTTTAGATGAGTCTTGATAATTAGTATTATTTGTATTATTCAGAATATTGTCCTCATCTTTATTGTTATCTGTACAACGTTTCCACTGATGTACCCTCCGGACTTCTTCATCAATTGATTCATTCTTGAAGAAGGCTGGAGGTCACATCAGCCGAAACGTTGTACAGATAACAATGAAAAGGACAATAGTCCAAATAATAGTAGTGGTGCTATTTAATTCAGGGGGGATGAGGCGTTTCATATCTTTCCCCTCCAGAATTGGAACCTCATCACAGATGCAATTTAGCATCATACTGAGGACACCTTCCATCTTTTGCTAGAAGGGTGGTTGGACAGGCCCCTCCAATCAATCGGCTGGTCATGTCAAGCCCTAGCACCTACATGATTTTCCCAACCCTATTGCCCTTATGGCAAGCCCCAACCCCTTTTTATCATATGGGTACTAACATGCGGTAACTGATGGTCTTTATGTCCTGGGAATGACATTAAACTCTATCTGATGGTGATATTCCAGTTTTGGAGGTTTGGGGAATGTGGAGCACCCCTTCATCACCATTGTTCCCTGGTCCACTCTGACCCGGAGTGGTAGTACCTGTTAGGGTCCCACCTATGGGTTGAATAGAAAAATGTATATATAAAAAAAATAAAATTGAGTATCCATTAGGAATTACTTTATTTCAAAACTTTATCGGCATTAAATGATCCACTGGGGTTGATATGCCGTAAAACAAACCCAAACAACCAATCCATCTTTTGTGTAATAAATCATTTGCTATTTTTGCATATCCTCTCTTGTCACAGATATTCTCAGGCGAAATATTCAGTGTCCTTGATTCTTTGATATTTGCAGGAATCATCAAGATAACGGTGAGATGCTATCAGTAGATCTCTTGCTTCTTTTTTTTTTTTTGCTTTTTTTATTCTCTTGCCATATCTTCTTTCCACTGCTTATATCCCAGAATGCAATGCAGCAACTTGTGGCAACAGATTGAAATTTTGCTGAGTCATTTCCTTGCCAACAAACATCGCAATTCTTCAAAGAACATTTCTTTAATATTTTTCTAAACGACGACGCTAAGAGCAGAAATCAACCGATAAGAGACTAACTTGTGACTTTTTCATTATCATGTTTCATGAAAGAAAAATGTTGACTTATATTTCGGCATCATTTCTTATTATAATTGAGATTATGTGTCTGTTGGTCTGTAACTGAAAGTACATCACCAACAATGTCACAATTCCCTTAGTTATTTACATTATATTCTGAATGATCATTAAATAATAATTATCTAATATTATTTTTTTTATTATAATTGAGATTATGTGTCTGTTGGTCTGTAACTGAAAGTATGTCACCACCAATGTCCCGAAAATATCATAAAATGTGTTCTTAATAACAATTAAGTTCATTTCAAATAATGTGCAAGCACAATTAAGAACACATTTTATGATATTTTCATGTTAAAACATGCAGTTGTATTGATTAAAAAAAAATTGTATTTTTAGTGTAGTTTTACGGTGAAATGAAAATGGCCAGCTAAAACAAATGGCTTCCTCAAAGTAAAACAAACAAGGAGAAGTTACTAATGTTCAGATTACGGGGTACATGTCCAGCAATCCTATGCATAATTTTATATAGAAATCAATTAAAACAAAATAAAATCAATATCAATTTTTGGTCCAAATTTTTTATGTCATGCATCTGGTGGTGAGGCTTCACTTCTACAACTTTGGAGAGCATAGAGCCACCTCTTACCATTACTCTGGGTTTACTCTAGCCTGGAGAGGTAGTAACAGTTAAATGATTTTGAACTAAAGTAATAAACTGGCTCTTAAAATATTTATATTGCAATAAAGTATAAAGAGTAACTATATAACTATGTGGAGAAAGGTAGACAAACACGGGATGTTGTACAAAATGGATGTTTATTGTAGGTAGTGAGTTTGAGTTTTGTTTAACGGCATATCAACCTCTGTGGGTCATTTAATGCCAAAAAGGTTATTTTGGATTTCAGACTTTAAAGTAGTGGTTCTATGGAGATAATTGGTTATGTTCTGTTATATTTTGTTGAAAAGGTTTGTAGGTAGTGATGTCAATATTATAACGTTTTGGTCAGTTAGACCTCTCCTTCAGGACGTTGGATTAAGTTCTTGCTTCAAGGTGAACATTCTTATACTGATGAATTAGAAGGTTGTGAATAATGGAGGAGTGGTCAATTCCTGGTGTTAGCAGGAGTTAGTAGTGGGAGTTCTATTTATTAACCCCCCCCCAGATGGGGTGTGTAGTTAGTAAGGTTCTGATAATGATGCCACAGGTGTTAGGTGTTGAGGGAGGTTGTAGGTGGGTCATATGCACTGGGTTTGGTGAAGATGTAGTAAGTCATGTAAGTAAGTAAAGTCGTCGGGCCTGCCTAAAGTCGGTATCAGCCAGTCAGCAAGGGAGTCTATCCCCTTTTCAATAGCGCTAGACCAAGGAGATTATATTTTAGTGTCTGGGGTGGAGCGCCACACCTACCATCAGCTCCTTACTTTACCGCACAGATCCCTGTGCTACTCATAACGCTGAGTTGGCGAGGACCGGTATCGAACTAGGAACCTTGTGGTTTCTAGCCGAACGCTCTACCGATTGAGAAATGGTAAATTGTAGTAGGATTTGTTATGAGTGTGTGTGTGTGTGTGTGTGTGTATGTTTATTATTATTATCTTTATTATCTTTTTTTTTTTTTTGCTAAGTATCCTCCTGCTGTCCTTTTGGTCTATAGCTGTTTGAGAAGGCAATTCTTGGGTATGGGGGGGGGGGAATATATTGAGGAAGCTGGATCTACAATTAACATTTCATGTGTTGCTTATGGCTCAGGCTTTGAATATTTGTCTTAATCTTTTGTTGTAGATGTAAGAGAATGAAGTGGCAGTAAGATTTGCTATAAGAGTTTGTGTCTGTGTGTGTGTGTGTATAATTATGTACAAATTATTAGTATTAGATAAGAATACTTGAAACCTTATAACAGTGTGTAAGTTATTTGTATTAAACATAGTTTAAACACTTTAATAGTTTGAGGAGAAAAAATAAAGAAATAATGACTCAACAAGGGTTGATGTATTATTTTCATCTTTTGAAATGTTGTCCTCATCTTTATTGTGATATATAAAATGTAATCTGAACATTAGCTACTTAAATGAGAGTAACCTCCCCTTGTTTATTTCACTTTGAGGAAGCCATATGTTTTGGTTGGCCATTTTCATTTCACCGTAATCAAAACAACTGCATGTTTTAACACGAAAATATCATAAAATGTGTTCTTAATAACAATTAAGTTAATTTCAAATAATGCACAAGCACAATTAAGAACACATTTTATGATAATTTTGTGTTAAAATATGCAGTTGTATTGATTCGAACAAATTTGTATTTTCAGTGTAAATTTACGGTGAAATGAAAATGGCCAAGCAAAACATATGGCTTCCTCAAAGTGAAATAAACAAGGGGAGGTTACTCTAATTTATGTGGCTAATGTTCAGATTACCGAAATAATGACTCAAGGTTAGGAATAGGTTTACTACACAAGATACAGCAAAATGAATAATCAGTAATTGAGCCCCCCCCCTCCCTGTTAAGCCTAGTCGGTAGAGTGTTCAGCTAGGAATCACAAGGTTCTTGGTCTGATACCGGCCCTTGCCAACTCAACGTATGAGCAGCACAGGGATCTGTGCGGTAAAGTGAGGAGCTGATGGTAGGTGTGGTGCTCCACCTCAGATGCTAAAAAAACAATTTCCTTGGTCTAGCATTAGTGAAAAGGGGATAGACTCTCTCGCTGTTTGGCTGATACCAACATTAGGCCGCCTCGACGACTTAGTAAGTGACAGGTTGCATTCACAAATCCGTGAAAGTCTTGTTCAACTCTCTTGTCTGAGGCTATTTATAGAAAATGGACGATTCCATTATCCTTCCTTTATGTACTATATGACAAAGGGACACCTGAAGAAGGCTGGAGAGTACAACGGCTGAAACTTGAGTTTTAATATATCACAATAAAGATGAGGACAATAGTCCGAAAAATCAAAATAATACATATCAAGTCTCATCTTAAAAATACAGACAAATACTTTAGGGTTGGCATGTTGTCTAACCAACTAACTAACCTGCTAACCATCCAACTAACCATCCAACTAACCATCCATCCAACTAACCATCCAACTAAGCATTACAACCAACCAACAAACCCTCAACCATCCAACCAACCATCCATCCAACTAACCAACCAGTCAACCATCCAATGAACCAACCAGTCAACCATTCAATGAACCAACCATCCAACTAACCAGCCAGCCAACCAGCCCATCATCCAATGAACCAACCAACCAACCATCCAACTAAGCATTACAACCCTCCAACCATCCAGCCAGCCCTCCCACCAACAAACCCTCAACTAACCAACCAGTCAACCATCCAATGAACCAACCATCCAACTAACCAGCCAGCCAACCAGCCCATCATCCAATCAACCAACCATCCAACTAAGCATTACAACCCTCCAACCATCCAGCCAGCCCTCCCACCAACAAACCCTCAACCATCCAGCCAACCATTCAACTAACCAGCAAGCCAACTATCCAACCCACCCACCACCCACCATCCAATAAACCACCCACCCAACCAACCAACTAAACATCCAGTCAAACATCCAAGCCAAATTATAATCCAATCCAAGATTATTATCGGAAAAAGAAAAAAGAAAAAAAAAAAATAGCCAGAAAGTCCATCAATCAACAACCATTTATTACGGTTCCAATTATGATGATTTATAGATGGAGAACATCGAAAGAGGAAAGGTCCAGGGTGATGGTCTGCCATTTTTCCTGATCTCTTTTGGACATTCATGTTAATTAGGAGACAACCATTCTATCTACGGAGAAAGTTGGCTTTCATGCCAAAAATCCCTCTTTTTTTCTTCTTTCTGGATCTTCTCTCCACACCTACACCAATCAACAAACCCCCCTCCTCCTCCTCCTCCTCACCCCCACGACACTCGACCCCCTTGATGAACCCAAAAGGGAGACAAGAAATGGTGTTCTTCTTCAGTCATATTGCTAAAAACATGACCCTGTGGTTCCATTATTATCGGTGTTCTTCTGCTGCAACCTAACAATTAAGGATAATGATCCTGGAAGAGATGACAGCTGGAATATAAGGTTGGTTGGAAAACCAAATCATTGCTAAGGAGAAATAAATAAATAAATATCGGTAATCTTCGTTTTTTTTGTTGCTTTTTTTGAAACTCAGCTTTCATTGATTGCTTAAAGAACACGCAACCTTTTGCTTGGCGCTATTTTTAAGACCGTTTCTTTAGAGTCTTGAAAAAGAAAAAGAAGAGACTGATTGGAATTACAGATTCTATCCTTCTATGCAAACGACAGCAGATTGCGAACGATTCTAAGAAAACCAGGAAGGAAATTCTTCTTTCTTTTTTTTCTTCTTTGTTTTTCTTTTTTTCTTTTTCTGTCTGCATTCAGCATACATAGTGTCAAAATAAATTACTTTCAAACAATGCACAGAGAAAACTAGAAACTGTTTGGTGGCTGAGGCAGTTGTATTTTTCAGATCAGCACCTTCATTAAATTTCAAGTGAATACAAAAAGTTTCCAGCATATAAAAAAAAAAAAAAATTTAATTCATATAAATTCATAGCCCCATTATTCAGCTACCAATGTATTTTACTTGACTCTCATTAATCTTACATGAATTATTTTTTTTACATATTTTTCAACATAATCTCTTTTCTGGTTATTTCACTTAATTTAGTTTGGTCTCAATGTTTAAGGGCATAATAACCTTTGTGGGTTATTTAATGCCAAAGCCATCCTTGTAGAAGAGCAGTAGTGGTACTATTAAACCCATAGCTAGGGGGGGATGAGGGCGTTCATACCTTTTCCAGGCACTTTATTCTGTAGTTGAAGGTGGTATGCAGTGAAACTAGTGTGTGAGATATTTTAAGTGGAAAGAGACTGCACAGACCCCAGTCCACTATCTTGGCAGTCCCACAATTAATCCAGTGACAGGGGAAAGTCCAAGACAACTGAGCTGCCGAGCTGCTGCAGGATGCTGTCTCAGGTAGTATTGAGTCATTTCACTAAAGTATTCCGTAAAATACTTTACAGTGAATTTACAGATGACACGCAGAGGACAGGAGACCCCTAAACGTGGTTCAAAGTCCATATTAAGACAACGCTGAAGAAATGTAACATCACACCTTCAAGCGTGGAAGATCTGGCCTCCAACAGACAGGGTTGGCGAGACACCTGCTGCACAGAAGCTGGGCAGCTCAATGACGAGATAAAGAGGAATACAGAGTGGCAACGTCTTTGACATCATGAACAACCAAATGTAGATGGGAATTTCCCCTTCAATGTGTGTGACCGCATCTGCAAGTCCAGAAATGGACTAACTAGCCACCAGAAGGTCCACAACTGAAGATGTGGAGTGACATCTGGGACGGACTTCCAAAAAGAAAAGAAAGAAAATTCTGTAGTAGATATTAACCCCATAGAACATTATACATTGAAAGTTTTCTGAACTTAGCTTTCAGAAATCTTCTAATGAAGAGATCTTTATCCCAAAATATAGAAAATAAATCAAGGTTAGGCGAGTAACATCATAATTATCTCATTTTTCTTTACACTTGCATTGTGATAGCCTTCAAAATCAACCACCTAACTAATATAAACACAATGCTTCAAGCAAATTATAAAACTCTTTTATATATATATATATATATATATATATATATATGATAAAATAAATATATAAAGGTTTTACATATCTATTTATTTGGTGACAAAGGAACATTCACGACCATATTGGTTTCATGCAAGGCAATCATCAGGTGAAGATGTTTCAAATGCAAGGAAAATCAGAAAATTCAATAGACATAGGATGTGTATGATTGGATAAAGTGGTGTGCGTATGTATATGGTGGCAATTTGAATGTATGTGAGTGTTTATGGACAGCATAAAGGTTGTGTACGTGGGGTAACTAGTCACACACATAATACATTTTTCTATGAGTGTGTAACATTTGATCAATGCGGACGTGTGAGCGTTTGTGTTTGCGTGCATATGTGTGTGTGGGTGTGTGTGTTTTTTGGCATGTCCGGATGTGAGCGGCGTGTATTGTGTTGTGGGGGGGAGAAGGGAACGTATATTGTCGGGGCGATTTAATTAACTATATATATATTATATATATATATATATATATATCTTTAACTTAACTAAAGAATTACATCAACTTAGTTAACGTAGGGTAGGATCCTGATGAAATCATGGTAGACTCTTAATTTTTCTTCTAATATTATTACTATTACTGCTCTATGTTTTTAATATATTGAGCACTTTTGGATTATTTACTGATGCCAGTGCAATGGAAAAGTTAAAGCGGTAATTGGATACTATATATATATATATATATATATATATATATATATATATAAAAGAAATGCATGTAAGAAAAGTGCATAAAAAAGTGCTGAATGCTATAGGTCTAAAATCTGAAATATCCAAATTATGAACTCTTAAAATCTATTATTTAAAGTTTAATGTAAATTGCACAATCATCAGACAGAATCAAGACAAAAAGTGGCAAATCAACCAGATTTATGTCAAGTAGAACACACACAAAGAAAGAAAAAAGGATATACAAGGTGTGTCATAAAAGTATCGAGATTAAAGCTGTATTTACCAAGATAGAAATGAACAATGAATGGAACGTTTATTTATTTCAGAATACAAGTTGTGTCATAAAAGTATTGAGATTGAAGCTGTATTTACCAAGATAGAAATGAACAATGAATGAAATGTTTATTTATTTCAGAACACAAGGTGTGTCATAAACGTATCGAGATTAAAGCTATATTTACCAAGATAGAAATGAACAATGAATGGAACATTCATTTTTTCAGAATACAAGGTGTGTCAAAAAGTACAAAAAAATCTTAATATTTTTTGACACACCTTGTATATTTATTTATATATATATGAAGGTTAAGTAAACAAACAAGTGTGTTTAATTTTATATGGCTTTAAGCCGACAATTTTTGGAGGATATGTGCTTAATTGAAGTCATACCTAATTTTGAAAATTAATTAGTTCATAATTAATGAATTTAGGCGGGCATATATGTTCAAATGTAAGGCTAAACGAATCGAGAAAATGTCAATATATATATATATATATATATATATATTATATATATGATAACAAAAAGAAAAGAATTTCTAAAATGAGTTAAAATTTGTATATTTTTCTTGTTTCTATTTCTGTATTTTAGAAATATGAGCATTCGAAATAAAGGAAAATAAATCATAGAATTAATCAGGTGGCAAATAACAAAGGAGATATTTATTTATATATCTACACTTTGAGATCAATTTACCTTTTGGGGTTCACCTATTTATTATTTTTAGCATATATAAACATACAAATATTGATAATATAAATAAACAGTGCTTGATATCACTGACATTAGTATATATATATATATATATATATATATATATATATATATATATATATACTATCTAAATTAGGATAGTGTAAACAGAGTCAACAGTGTCTGTTAACTGTCAGTTTCTCATCTATATAATCTTTGGACTATTTGGTTGGGTCTGAAGATTTTATAGATGAGAAACTAATAATTACCAAGCACTGTTAATTAGTTTTACACCTTATATATATATATATATATATATATATATATATATATGAAAGATAGAAGGAAAGAAATACAAAATATAATAATAATCTTATTATAATGGAGATTGTGTGTTTTTCTGTCTGTAACCGAAACTATATTACTACTCAAGTCACAATTCCCTTAGTTATTTATGTCACATTCTCCATGATTCTATTTCTATTTAAACCTCAATTAATAATAAAACTGTTTGACATTATTAATACTGTTGGCCTTACCTAAATACTAATAACATGCAATTGTTTTTATATATACAACAAAATACCAGTTTTCAGTGTAAACGTAAAGCTAATTTGCATATTGATATTAAAAAAACTGATTTTAATAAAAATGTACTTGGTATTATTGATTTCTAATTGTTTGGTTTTATCTTAATGAATATGAGCAAAAATCTCTTCAGTAAATCCTAAAAGAAATTCATTAACAAGAAGAAATAACTGTAATTTTATTCTTTACTTCCTATTTTAACTAAATAGTTAAATTAGGAAAATTTAGCATTGAAAAACGGAAGTGATGAAAGAGTAAGTTTCAGTTGTTCTATTTTCCGATTATACCCCCTCTGTTTCAAATCTTTTTATTTGAATTCTTAATTTGTTTCATTAGCCTTTCTGATTTAATCTAATATTTTATTACATTTAAACTTAAATACTTGCACCCGGAGGGTGCATATATTTGCTAGTAATAATAATAGAGAAACATAAAATTTAAGTATACAAAAAAAAGCGGTCTTCTTCGGGGCAAATATCAAAATATCTTGCCCCGAAGAAGACCGCTTTTTTTTGTATACTTAAATTTTATGTTTCTCTATTATTATTTTATTTTGTATGTAAAATAATACTAAATAAGATACCATGTATACAAGGACAAACTCTTGGTTGAAACATGTATCGGCATTTCAATAAATAATTTTTCATCCATACAACCTTTTTGTTTCGATTCATCTTTCAACATAACAGTTGGATTCACTTCCATTTTTCTCACTTTCACACACACACATATATATACACACATTTTATTTTTTTGCCAGAGGAAGGGGTAAGCTTATATCGAAATATAGTTGGAAAACCATTTTTTTTACCCTCACATGCTTCATTTTCAACACTCTTCAATTCTAAGTACATTTATTGTTCAACACTTTGAATTTTATTTACATTAGTTAAATATGGAAATACGGTGAGGAAATTAATCCGACAATATGAGAAGAAAATATTTAAAAATTATAACAAACACAGGATGTTATGATCAGGGAAACAATTTTTTTGTGTCAATACTTAAGCATTTCGGTATATTGTACCATCTTCAGGACACTGTTAAGTAATGTTTATGTGAGGGATGAAATGAAAGATCTTAAGTGTATAGTGAATGTGTGAATATGTTATTAACCGTTAATTTTTATATGCGCGTTTGTTTACGAAAGTCATTTTGTCCCTCACATAAACATTACTTAACAGTGTCCTGAAGATGGTACAATATACCGAAATACTTAAGTATTGACACAAAAAAATTGTTTCCCTGATCATAACATCCTGTGTTTGTTATATTTTTAAAATATTTTCTTCTCATTAGTTAAATATATAGACCATATGATTTTCATTTCTCTCTCTCTCTCTCTCTATATATATATATATATATATATATATATATATATATATATATATATATATATATAATATATATATAGATAGATAGAGAGAGAGAGAGAGAGAGAGAGAGAGATGAATATATATATATTACAGTGTGTAATACTAAATCCGCTCTACTAACGTATTGAGCACTTTATATTTATTATAACACTGACTTATCCGATTAATACTTATATCAAATAAATATTGAGATTAACCCAATATTTTTTTACTGGTAAGTCATTCCCTATATATATATATATATATATATATATAGATAGATAAATGAATATATATATATATATATATATATATAGATAGATAGATAATGAATATATATATACATAAGGGGCCGGGTTAGCTCAGTTGGTAGAGCGTTCGGCTAGAAGCCACAAGGTTCCTAGTTCGATACCGGTCCTCGCCAACTCAGCGTATGAGTATCGCAGGGATCTGTGCGGTAAAGTAAGGAGCTGATGGTAGGTGTGGTGCTTCACCTCAGACGCTAAAAAACAATCTCCTTGATCTAGCGCTATTGAAAACGGGATAGACTCCCTCGCTGACTGGCTGATACCGATTTTAGGCCGTCCCGACGACTTTACTTTACTTACTTTAAATCAACTTTGAGATGTATCTCTTTTTTTTTTTTTTTTCATTCACTTCCTGTTTCTATGGTTACACTCCCACACTGTTAAAAATATATATAATTTTTTTTATTATTTTTTTGCTTTTGTTTGAATTTATATATATTCAGCTCTTTGGGGTTTTTTGTGATATGCTTGTCCATAAGTGAATTGAGACCCATCTGATGAGGCGAAAATTTGGGGAGCCGGTTTAAATCAACTTAGATTTATATGGGCCCAATTTTTGTCGAAATAAATTTATTATGGGATTACTGTATTGAGTTCTTCCTTTATTGATAAATATTGCTCTGTATATAATCTAAAAGGTTATTTTACATTGAGCTCTCTTTAGTGATTTAATGATTCACTGTATTTATACATACTGGATCATCAATATTAGTACAGTGGATCTTGAAATCACATATAGAATCATCCCTTACTACCAAGTTTTGGATAAATCTCTTATATATATATAAATATAGATAGATAAATGAATATATATATGCTCACACACTTAGTTCCAGTTATAAATAGGATTATTTAATTATTTAAATTTATACTTAATCTAATTTTTTTTCCTTTCTTCTGAGAAACTTTTGGACATGAAACTCCACTATTATTCCCTGCTTCATAATTGCATTCTTTTCCATCTAATTTTCTCTTAATTTCTTTCTTTCCCATATTTCATTCCTTAGTAGAGAAACCAGATTGCTTTACTTGCATACATCTCATAATTGTGTACAAATGTTACAGTATCTAAAAAATGTTCTAACTTTTGGAATAGAGAAATTTCCAGTCCAATTTGCAAGTGAATGATAATTTTGTTGGGTCTATGTTCAAAAACTGATTTAATCCTCTAAATTCTCTCTCTCTCTCTCTATATATATATATATATATTTACCAACCTCTCCGCATGAGCAGGATGCGACACAAGATCAATTTCTTAAGCGCAGTTTAACAGGTTTAAATTCAGAATTTTCCATCTCGACTGGTTACCTACCCATGACTAAAGAACTCAGTCTGCCCTCCTATTGCTGGAGGGAGAATTGGATTCATACCTTCCCCAAAGGTAATAGTACCATGGAAATGCAAACAGCTTTGTCCAGGAATTGAATTCGGATAGACAGGCCCATTTCCTACAACTTTAACCATTAGACCACATGCTTACTCCTAATTTCTAGATATAACTATGAAACACTTCACTAATTGTCAAGTGTACTTATATATCTAGAACACTTTTCAGAGTGCACAGGTAATACACACTGATCCTAGGCAGAGTGCACAGGTAATGCACACTGATCCGAGGCAAAGTGCACAGGTAATACACACTGATTCTAGGCAGAGTGCACAGGTAATGCACACTGAGAGGCAGAGTGCACAGGTAATGCACACTGATCCTAGGCAGAGTGCACAGGTAATGCACACTGATCCTAGGCAGAGTGCACAGGTATGCACACTGATCCTAGGCAGAGTGCACAGGTAATGCACACTGATCCTAGGCAGAGGAGGCAGAGTGCACAGATACTACACACTGATCCGAGGCAGAATGCTTGAGAGAAACACTGATCCTTCCTAGGCAGATACACAGATATTACCCTGATCTTAAGAAGAAGTACTAGAGATGTACATTAATTCTAGACTAAGTGCACATATACTACACTGATCCTAGGCAGAGTGCACAGGTAATACACTGATTCTAGGCAGAATGGACAGACACTACACTGATCCTAGACTGAGTGCACAGACACTATGCTGATCCCTGGCAGAGTGCCCAGATACTACACATTTGAGAGGAACATTGATCCTAGGCAGAATGCACAGACACTACACTGATCCTAGACAGAGAGCACAGACACAACGCTGATCCAAGGTAGAAGTGTTTGAGAGGAACATTGATATTAGGTAAAATGCAGAGGCACTACGTTGATCCTAAGCAGAATGCACAAACACTACACTGATCCTAGGCAGCAATACTGATTCATATATAGATAATCCCTTTTTCTTTCTTTTTTGGTGGATAATTCTGATATATATATATAATTATCAATTTCAACATTTAAAATTCAAATATTAAAAAAAGAAAAAGAAAGAAAACGACGCCACTCCTGCAATTTGGGAATACAAATATTTAAAAGAAAAAAAAAGAAAATTTATTAAGTAATTATTTCTATAGAAAAGATTAATGCAGCTCAAAATAGAGATATCATTATTTTTCGTTTTTTTTTTCCCCCTTCTTAATACTCTCATGGACTGAATGACACTTAAGCCCATCTCTTATTGAAGAATTTAAGGTTCCAGAATTATAGGGGGTGGGGGTGGGGCGTGTGTGAGAGGGGGGTAGGGATCCACAAAGGAATAAGAGGGGGGGGCAATGAAGATTATTTGTGAAGAGAAGAGTACACGTAACCTTGCATGCTAGGATGCGGGTTACGTGCAGCCAGTATGTAGCATAGCTGCAGGTGATGTTTCACCTGCATGACACACTGACCCCCCCCCCACCGCCATTCCACCCGTATATTAATGACAATTAACAGCCAGTTACTTACTGGCTATGCAAGCAGCAGCTTCCCAGCAGGTTCTTCCCTTCCCTCCTCCATTCTAGTCTCTCTATCAAACAGACAGAGAGAACACATATACACACATATATAGAAGTGGGCATATCTACACATACACCCATATATATATATATATATATATATATATATATATATATATATATATGCGTGTGTGAAGGAGCATGCAAAATCTCCAATAAATTCTATCTTATAACAGATGCTATTCTTTTCTTTCTTTTTTTTTTCATACTGTGACTAGTTTTTAGGAAAAAGTGCTGGGAAGTTTTACATTTAGCTTATATATATATATATATATATATATATATATATATATATAATTAAGTTGACTTACCGGGGAATAAAATATTGAGTTAATCGCAATATTGACAGTTGATACATGTATTAACCGAATAAGCCAGTGTTATGACGAATATAAAGTGCTCAATACTATATATATATATATATATATATATATAAAGTAAAAAAAAAAAGTAAAGTCGTCGGGTGGCCTAAAGTTGGTATCAGCCAATCAGCGAGGGAGTTATCCCCTTTTCAATAGCACTAGACCAAGGAGATTGTTTTTTGGCATCTGAGGTGGAGTGCCACACCTACCATCAGCTCCTTACTTTACCGCAACGATCCCTGTGCTACTCATACGCTGAGTTGGCGAGGACCGGTATCGAACTAGGAACCTTGTGGTTTCTAGCCGAACGCTCTACCGACTAACTAACCCGGCCCCTATAATATATATATATATATATATATGATAGTATAGTTTGCTATAGTTATAAAAAAAAAAGACTGTTCAATATCAGTAACAGATCCTATATATTTAATTCAGAATAGTGTAGACGGCGCTTGGTAACTGTCAGTTTCTCGCCTGTATGTTCTTCAAGCTGTGTGTGTGTGTGTGTATTAAGTCTGCAGTCCAATGATAAAATTGCATTTATTTTACACAACAAATATTTAATTTTCAACATCAACTCCTGCACTGAACTTAATAAAAATAAAGAAGTGAAGTCGTCAGGGCAGCCTAATGTTGGTATAAGCCAGACAGTGAGAGAGTCTATCCCTTTTTCACTAGTGCTAGACCAAGGAGATTATTTTTAATATCTGAGGTGGAGCACCATACCTACCATCAGTTCCTCACTTTACCACACAGATCCCTGTGCTACTTGTATGCTGAGTTGGCGAGGGCTGGTATCGAACCAGGAACCTTTTGATTGCTTAATCAGATTAAATATCACACAGTGAAAAATTGAAACAGTCTTGTACAGGATTTGAACTCAAATCATCCATTCCATTTCTTATGATGATAACGGCAACACAAAGTACGCCTATTGTGTGCTATTAGTCGGCTAGAAACGACAAGGTTCCTAGTTCGATACTGGCCCTCGCCAACTCAGGGATCTGTCCAGTAAAGTAAAGAGCTGATGGTAGGTGTGGCGCTCCACCTCAGACGCAAAAAAAACAATCTCCTTGGTCTAGTGCTAGTGAAAGGGGGATAAACTCTTCACTGATTGGCTGATACCGACTTTAGGCCCCCTGACCATGTGTATATACCTTGACACAGTATATACTATTAAACTATAGTGTGTATGCATGTATATACATGCTTACACCCACATAAATTTATCTATATCGCGGCTACCCGGTATCGCCTGGGTAGAGGGGGATTTTTTAAGTTAGTCCCGCAGATCCATTATTACTGAATCGTGAGTTGAATCCTCGTCGGATGCCCATTTAAATCCCTACTTAAAAAAATAGACCTTGCATTGATACAGCTACTCTGAAAAGAAATGTTAATGTCTACTATCTAAAATATTAAATGAAAAAAAAATTCATACTGTTATCATTAAATTTTATTTTTTAATTATCTTCACGAATATAAATCAAATCTCTATTATTTTTTCTCAAAAACCAAGCCCTGGTGATATCTAATGTGTATATATATATATATATATATATTTATATATATTTACTTTGTCATTAATTGTTTTATTTTCGAAGTTTCCTGCGGACATACAGATTCACACAAATTCCCTTTATATATGTATAGATAGATTACATAAATATACACACACATTTTTTAACTTGTTTTTTTTTTTTTTATTTTTTTAAAACTATTTAATGTTTTGTAAACAAAGCCATTTTTAAAAAACCATACATCAATAGTCTTTTTTTATCAAAACGAAGAGTGGAATGTTCACTCGTTTTCCCCTTCAATATATAATTAAGACGTATAACCTGCCCTCGGGGTGAAGAAAATGTCAAACCTTTAACTTGACTTGAACACTTTTATAATTAATACGATTTAAAATAGGAAACTTAGTTTTTTTTGTTTGTCATTTTTTATTTAATTTTTTTTTTTTAAAAGTCAGCTACCTATTTAAAGTTGTCCAACCAGATTACTTCACCTGATCAAAATTATTTTACAGTATTTCAAACAGTAATCACCAATGAGGTTTTTCTCACTAAGTGCCCTGTTTTTGGAATTTTGCCAGGTAAGCTTATTAAATGACTGCCTAAGTGTCTAAGACGTAGTATGAATTAACCCCCCCCCCCGCCTGATTTAAAGTTGTCCAACCAGTTTACTTCACCTTATCAAAATTATTTTAGAGTGAGGAGCTGATGGTAGGTGTGGCACGCTCCATCTCAGATGCCAAAACAATCTCTTTGGTCTAGAGTTAGTGAAAAAAGGTTTGGTTTGGTTTGTTTTATTTTACAGCATATCAACCTCAGTGGGTCATTTAATGCCGATAAAGTTTTGAAATAAAGTCATTCTTAATGGATAATACATTTTTTCTATTTAACCCATAGATGGGACACTAACATGTACTTCCACTCCAGATCAGAGTGGAGCAATGGCAATGAAGGGGTACTCCACATTCCCCAAACCTCCAGAACTGGAACCTCGCATCAGATAGTTTAACATCATACCCAGGACATAAAGACCCTCAGCCACCGCCTTCTAGCACCCATATGATAAAAAGGGCTGGAGCTTGCTATAAGGGCAATAGGGTTGCTAGAGCTTGGCATGACCAGCCGATTGATCGAAGGGGGCCTTCTCTGACCGCCGTCTTGCCCAAGTAAGGGCCAAAGTGGAATGTTTTATGTCATGGACGGCTCCATCCTGCATAGGTTCCATGTATCGCAGGTTGCCACTCACGGCCAACAGGTGGCACCATATGGGGGAGGCTTACCCCTCTGCAGAGGTGCAGTCGGTGTATTTTAACGCTCCAGTTGACAGGGCAGTTCTAATCAGAACAGTATCGTTATGATATAACTTTACAACCTGCCGACATTTTGTCGTCTCATCTTTGGTTCTTCCTTATTTTTGAGGGATGGTAGTTTTGTACTTAAAAACTGTCATTAAAAGACTGTCCCTCCTCAATTCAAGAGGGGGGGGGGTGAGCATTTCCTAAGAATACACAAGTTCTTTCAACACATTATCAACTATATGGGTCATATACTGTTGGAATATTTTTTTATATATATATTTACCAACCCCTCCACACGAGCAGGATGCGACACAAGGTCAATTTCTTAAGCGGGGTTTATCAGGTTTGAAAGCAGAGTTTTTCTTCTTCTAGACTGGTTGCCCAACCAAGGTTAAAGAGCCCAGTCTGCTCTGCTATTTATCCATAGCTGGAGGGAGAGTAGTATTCATACCTTTCCCAAGGGTATTTGCGCTAAGTGAAATGCAATTACTACCAGGATTTGAACTCGGGGTGACGAATCCATTTCCCATGACTTTAACCATTACACCACGCGCTTCTATTTTCTTATATAAGGTGTGCTGTAGCCCACCACTTAAACTTATAGACTCTGCGTGGATGCATGGATTAAATCCAGCCAATCAATATGCTCGAATATGTGGTTAGTTAACTATTTAATCGCCTATCTTGAAAGCCGTTCATTTGTAGGTATTCACCACGGACGAATGGATCAACAACCAAAGGATTCTGCCTAAAACAGAGGAACAACCAAGGATTATTCACTAAGGAACAACCTAGGATACTGCTGCCCCTGACAAGGATTGAACCTGCAGTCCAGAGATAACCATCACTTAGAACTGTCTTAACCTAACTCCTTTATCCACTAGGCCATGTGTCCAATTGGATAATAATCTTGATTTAACTCTCTCACTCATTTTTTCCCTTCTTTTCATCAAATTCGATTGAAACAGATTAGCATTATCACTTTTATGTGCTCACAACTACTTTCTTTCTTACATTTTTTCTGTGTAGCATGTCCTTTTTCTTCCATTTCTTTCTTTATAATAAAAACAGAATGGTCCATTATTTAGCTGAGGTGATGACACTCATAAGAAATAAGAATTTGACAGATAAGCAAGACCAGCTATTCAGGATTTACATTTTTGCATTTCATCTTAGACGATTTGGACTGTCTCATTTTCAACCAGAGGGTGTTGCAAGATGATAACGGTTGTACAAATAAGGAAAATGAATATCAATATATAGATTTGCATTTCATCTGGACGATTTGGATGGTCTCATTTTTAACCAGAGGATGTTGCAAGATGATAACAGTTGTATTATTAAGGAACACGAGTATTAATATATAGATGCTTTTCATCTTGGGTTATTTGGACTGTCCCATTTTTAAGCAAAGGGTGTTGCAAGATGACAAGGAATACAGATTGTAATGATGATAAATGTTTCCCTTGGTTGGGACAAGAACCTTTCAGCATCTCCTCCCCTCCGGTCCCCCCCCCCACCGTCTCATGATAGAATAAGTTTAAAATCCAGTAAGAAAAGACCTCCTATAAACAACTTTACTTAAAACAGGCTGGTGATTTGTCAAAGAAAAGATAATAGTTAACAATCATCTCTTGTGAGTTAGAGAACGGCAAAGGAGAATTTGGTATCAATTTCCGTTGCAAGAGGAGAAGATAAAAAATTACGACGTGGGGAGTCGGGGGAGGGGGGGGTGAGTGAAAAAGAAAGAAAGAAAGAAATATAAGGAATGATAGAGTGAAACAAATCAAACAGAAAAAAACTTTTCTTTTCTTTCTTTCTTGAAGATTCATTTTGAGTTATTTAATATCGTTAGAAAATATAAAGAGAAAATTGTATATTAGGTGTTTTCTAGAAAACTCTGAAGCCGACAGTACGGGGAGGGCGAGGGGGAGGAGGCCTGTTTATCTGACATATATTGGGGGGGGGATAAAGAGAGAGAGAATGAGAGAGAGAGAATGAGAGAAAGAGAGTGAATGAGAGAATAAGAGAAAAAGAGAAGAGAAAGAGAGAAGAGAAAGAGAGAATAAGAGAGAGAAAGAGAAAGAATAAGAGAGAAAGAGAAAGAAAGAATAAGAGAGAATGAGAGAAAGAGAGAAGAGAGAGAGAATAAGAGAGAGAGAGAGAAAGAGAGAGAGAATAAGAGAAAGAGAGAGAAAGAGAGAAAGGAGAGAAGAGAGGGAGAGAGAAAGAAAGAGAGAATAAGAGAGAGAGAGACAAAGAAAAAGACAAAGAGAAAAAAAGATAGAATATGATAGAGGAAGAGAAAATTCTAGAAAGAAAGAAAGTTCTGTACATTAAGTGCAAACAGATGGAACGCAACCCTCATCGTTGTCCCTCCTAAAATGACAAAGAATTACAGTTAAAAAGCCACAAAAAGAAAGAAAAAAAGAAAAAAAAAAGAAGATTTTTTTGACAGTTTTAATTTCTGCCTTGTAAATAAATAACGAAATGAATGTCAACATTTTTTACTTGGCAACAAGAATTCTATCTTCTTGGAGGACTTTAAATATGCACCCCCCACCCCACCCCAAATAAGTTTAAAAAAAAATCTTGTCATCTATCTAACTATCTGTCTGTCTTCTATACATATATTAAGGGCAGTTAGTGTGTATGTATGTCCGGATGAAATTACAAAAATTAAAAATTAACGACAAAGTAAATATATATAACATTAAATATCACCGATTCCTGCTTTTTGTGCAACAACTGTGAAGATTCTATTCCTATTCGAAGATATTTAAAGATTAAGATATGCATAGAAATAACATTGAAATCTATCTATACATATATAAAAAGCAGTTGGTGTGTATGTATGTCCGGCTGATTGTTTGTTTGTTTTGTTTTACGGCATATCAACCTCAGTGGGTCATTTAATGCCGATAAAGTTTTGAAATAAATCAATTCTTAATGGATAATACAATTTTTTTATAAATACATTTTTCTATTTAACCCATAGATGGGAATGTCCGGCTGAAACTATGAACATAAAACAATTAACGACAAAGTAAATATATATACACATTAAATATCACCAGGGCTTGGTTTTCTATACATATATAAAGGGCAGTTGTGTGTATATGTATGTCCGGAGGAAACTTCGAAAATAAAACAATTAACGACAAAGTAAATATATATACACATTAAATATCACCAGGGTTTGGTTTTTCTATACATATATAAAGGGCAGTTGTGTGTATATGTATGTCCGGGGGAAACTTCAGAAATAAAACAATTAACGACAAAGTAAATATATATACACATTAAATATAACCAATTCCTGTTTTTCTGCAACAATTGTGAACATTATGTTCATATTCGAAGATATTCAAAAATTAAGATATACATAGAAATAGCATTAAAATCTATCTATACATATATAAAGAGCCGTTGGTGTGTATGTATGTCCGTATGAAACTACAAAAATTAAACAATTAACGACAAAGTAAATATATATATATATATATATATATTATATATATAAACATTAAATATTACCGGTTTTTGCTTTTTTTTGTGCAAAAATTGATTTATATCCAAAGTTATTTAAAAAAATTAAATATACATGAAAATAGCATTGAAATTCTATTTAAAAATGTCCAGTATTTGTAAATCTCAAAAGTAAACAAATCAATACACCAGGGTTCCCCCCACCTAAGTGATGCTGGGTAGTTGCTTCTAGTTTTCTTTTAAAGTAAAAAGTTAAAAACATTGACATTTCAGTGCTAATTAATTCTTTGAAAGATTTTCAGACAAAATTATATCATTATTTCATAATCTAACTAGAAGCGACTACCCAGCATCTCCTAGGTAGAGGGAGGGAAAAAAAATCCCTGGTGTATTGATGTATTTACTTTTGAGATTTACAAATGCTGGACATTTTTAAATAGAATTTTAATGCTATTTCTATGTATATTTTAAGTCTGGATTTTCAAATTGAACTTGGGTTTATTATTAAAAGTATAATCTAGTATTATAATTAAGTAATAATAATTATAATAATAATTATAAATAATATAATTAATTATAATAATAATTTATAATGCATATATAAATTATATAATGCATATATAATTTATTTATAATGCATATATAAATTATTTATCTATATTTATAATTATATTTATAATGCATATATAAATTATATAATTTATAATAATTATAATTATAAATATAAATAATATTATAATTAAGTAATAAAGTATAATCTAGTATAATCTATTATAATTAAGTAATAAACATGCTTGGCACAGCTTAACTCTTAACGTCCTATACCACCTCATTCCACCCAACTGGAAGTCAAATTTGTTTTCCTAATCCACCCCAAATGATAGCCTTTGTTTAAATGTAATATTTATATATTTACCAACCCCTCCGCACGAGCAGGATGTGACATAAGGTTTAATTTCTTAAGCGGAGAGTTTTACAGGTTTGAATTCAGAGTTTTCCTTCTCCTAGACCGGTTACCTAGCCAGAGTTAAAGAGCCCAGTCTACCCTACTATTTACCCATAGCTGGAGGAAGAATTGGATTCATACTTTTCCCAAGGGTATTAGCGCTATGTGAAATTCAAACAGCTTTGTCCAGGAATTGTTTAAATATAATATTAAACATATTTAGAAGTCTTTGATTTAAGGGAAATAATAGGTAACTTTAGATTCAAAGGTAATTTTAAGCCATTTTTTGATAAAGAGAGGAATTTATGTGGACTTTGAAAATGTTAAGAGTTAACTTTAGTGATAAAGTACAAATTGGTGTTCTTAGCGTGTCTTGACTGTAATCGGGCGGGTCGAAAGGAACTAATTCCCCCTCAAAGGCCACTACGCCCGCAATGGGGAGGGGGGAAGGGGAGATGAAGAATAATTAAAGTTCCAATTACCGTCGAACTGGGAAGACAAGGCAACAAACGATTGTAACTTAAATACAAACCCGAATGTCACAAAGTCTACTGCAGAATGACAGGATGTATATAAGACTCCACAATGTCATTCAAATCAAGCAGCCAATCAGAACTCAAGGAATGGAATGACCCAAATCACCCAAATTCATGAATGGGTCATTCTTGATTTCTATATATACCAACTGTCTTGGACACTGCTTAAGTTGTACTTAGTTAGCTGCTGTTATTCAAACCAACAGTAGACTTGCTGACTTACTGACTTCAATACGTGTCTTGACTGTGATAGTACTAAATGAATAATCTTAGCTGGGATTTGAACTCTGTACGATAAGTTTAAAGTCATTATGCCAACTCTTCCTCCTCCCCTCACTTATTGTAATTAATTTAGTTTTAAAAGTTCCCATTATTCAATTTAAAAAAAAAAACAAAACAAAAAACAGTTAACAAAAGAATTTTGTTTCAATCTAATAAATATTAGCACATCGCGTGGGGGGGGGGGTATGTGTGCAAGGAATTAGACAGAATTAAATAATTATAGTTTAATAACATTACAGTTATTGAGATAATTAAAAAAAAAAAAAGTCTGAAAATAAAATTCTATTTCAATTCAACCCAACGAAAAGGAAACTTCATTAAAATTTAGTTAATTTTCTTTCTTTTTTTTTTCATTTTCATTTAAAAATAACTTTACTTTGTTGGGGAGTTTTGTACCGAAGAACCTGTCATTAAAAGATTGCTACTCCTCAATTCAAGGGGGTGAGGGGGGCAAGCATTTCCTAAGAATTCAAAAAGTTCTTACAACACATTGTCAACTATATGGGTCATGTACCATCAAGTATAATTACCTTTTAAAGCACGCCTCTCCTTCCCCGAACCTCATTGATCAAACTTTAAATGTATTTTAAAGTCATTTTAAGAAAGAGTTACAAGAAACGAAGAAAATCTTTTTGCTAGTTGGAGAAAAAAACAAAAAAAAAAAACATGAAAAGCTGGATTCCATTTAAGGGAAACGAGTCTCAGATGCATCGTACAAAATATTTTGTAAGGGTGTGCTATAGTGGGCACATCAGGATTGAATTTATCTTGGCTGCTCAACATACATGGTATTTAAATGTTATATGTATATCAGAGAAGAAATTGGAAAAAAAAAACAAAAAAAAAACATACAGATGTTATTAATAAATGTTGTATTTATTGGCTAATATTGCAGTATTTCAATCTGTATAAGATCATCATCAGAGCCAACTGTTATGAATCAAAGAAAATAGGTTTTTTTTTCCATAAATATGACCAGTTTGTAAGGAAATTAACTCACGAATGGATTCGGCATTAAATAAATATTATCTTTATATACATAAATAAATACATAAATATATAAATAGAGGAAAATAATAAAATTGAAATTGAATGAACAACGGCTATTACGACTATCACGACCTCCCGCGTGGCGTTTAAAAAAAAAAGAACACCACGAGACGCATGTTTATAACATTAAAAAAATAAATAAAAATGACAAAAAAAAACAAAAAAACAAAAAAAAACGCGTCCATTTCCAAAAATCGTCTCTGAAGATAAAGGTTTACTTTGAAATCGATAAGACAAAAAAAGATCTTTTTGTTTTTATTTTTTATGTGCATTGTATTGGCCTTCAAATCATTAATATATAATAACATAATTAACAATGCTTCAAGCAAATTACCAATTACTTTTAAATATTATCTTGTTATTTTTCTTCAATGTTTTTGACTGATATCCACTCTCTGGCTTGTGTTCATCATGAAGGAATTTGAAAAAACACACAGATGTTATTAATTAATGTTGTATTTATTGGCTAATATTGCAATATTTCAATCTGTATAAGATCATCATCAGAGCCAAACAAATAGAGCAAAGAAAACAGTTTTTTGATAAATATGACCATTTCGTAAGGGGAAAATGTTATGAGTTATTTCCCTTACAAAATGGTTATATTCTCTGATATACGGTCGGATTCACTTCCTTATTTCTTAGAAATAGAGCAGATAGAAATAAAAGATTGAGAAAGAGAGAAAGAAACCGAGAGAGAAAGGGATGAAAGAAAAGTGGAGATAGGTATAAAAGATCAGAGAGAGGGGGGAGAGAGAGGGGGAGAGAGAGAGAGAGAGAGAGAGAGAGAGAGAGAGAGAGAGAGAGAGAGTGTGTGTTTCTTGTCTATGATTTGGACTTCATCCAAAATTATCTTGTGTGGACGAGCAGTTTCCCCTACCCCCACTAACAAAGCACATCTGGATATGTCTGTCCTGTGCAAGGAGGAGGAGTGTGGCGATTGACCACAGAGATTGAACTCGCCACCTCCTCGTGTAGTTAAAATACTGTTGAATATGGAAATTCCGCACGGGCAGTGCTGAGTGTGAGTAGCCCGGATGTAAACAGTCTTCTCTTGAGGAGTGACGCATAGATAAAATACTGTTGAATATAGAAATTCTGCACGGGCAGTGCAGAGTGGGAGTAGCCTGGATGTAAACGGTTACTGATTATTTAAGGCCTACCCTCCTAGACCATAGGGAAGAAAACTGTAGTTGGATCTTGCTGTCGAGTAGAGAGGCGTGTGTAGTACTACTGGAAGATTGTTGCATACAGAAGACTTTGGCAGTTGGGAAAACTGAGTTTACTTTCATTCTTGTTACATCTTGTGCTTTGGTCTTTGATGTACGTGGGTGACCATTAAGATGAGAAAAAAAAATAAAAAAACAAACAAACAATTCACTTACCTTTGTTTTTGTCGGATTCACTTTGAAGAAAAAATTAACTTACCTGAAAAAAGAAAAAAGAGAAAAATAATGAAAATATTAAAAATAATTCATAAAATATTTTTTTAATGAGTAGGATGTCACACAAGTTTGTAAACATGGGGCATCCAGCAAGGATCAAAGTTTCTATTCAGCAGTAATGGATCTGCGAGACTAGCTTGCAAACCATTATACCATGATAGGACTTTGAATTAATTTTTTTTTTTAAACAATGAATCAACCTTTTTCTTTTTTCTTCTTCTTCCCCCAATAATAAAATTTGAGAATTTTCATTGAGACATAAGTAAAAAGAAAAATCATTTAAGAATTCAAATGAAAATCAACAAGTTTATCCCCCCACCCCCATGCCAAACAAAAAGCAGGTTAAAAGAGAAGTTCCTTCTGCTAATCAGGAGGGAAAAAAAGCTGAAAAATTTGGGAGCACGTAGTTTAAAGATAACCAAAACAGAATTTTTCTTATTTCATAGACATCTCATCAGTATTTGCGTTTAGTTTAATACGTATTATAATCTATAGTCAAAATCATTCATACATAGAATAAATCTGATTTATCAACAATGTCTCTATGAAAATCTGAGTTAGATTTACCTCAAAACAGCCCATGCTATTAAGGCATTTAAAATTTTGCAAAGTGTTTTATATAACACTAAAAAATAAAGGTTTACATAATATCTCAAAATAAAAAAAAGGGGAAAAATTTGGGAGTGCGTAGCTTAAAAATAACCAAAACAATTTTTCAATTTTTTATTTCATAGACACCCAATCAGTATTTGTGTTTAATTTAATGAGTATTTTATTATCATAATGGAGATTCAGTGTCTTTCTGTCTGTAACTGAAACTATGTCACTGCTTAAGTCACAATAACTTCAGGAATTGTGTTAGTTTTATGAATATTTAATTTATAGTCAAAATCATTAATACATAGAATAAATCTGATTTATCAACAATGTCTCTATGAAAATCTGAGTTAGATTTACCTCAAAACAGCCCATGCTATTAATGCATTTAAAATTTTGCAAAGTGTTTTATACACTAAAAAATAAAGGTTTACATAATATCTCAAAAAAAAAAAAAAAAAAGAAAAGTGAAATATTTTTGGAGTGCGTAGCTTAAAAATAACCAAAACACTTTTTTAATTTCTTATTTCATAGACACCCCAATTAGTATTTGCACGTAATTTAATGAGTATTTTATTATCATAATGGAGATTCATTGTCTTTCTGTCTGTAACTCAAACTATGTCACTGTTTACATCACAATAACCTTATAGTCAACATCATTAATACATAGAATAAATCTTATTTATCAATGATGTCTCTATGAAAATCTGAGTTAGATTTGCCTCAAAACTGCCCATGCTATCAATGCATTTAAATTCTTGCAAAATGTTTTATATATCACTAAGAAATGAAGGTTTATATAATATCTCAAAAAAAAAAAAAAGAAAAAAAAAAAAAAGGAAAAAGAAGAAAAAAGCAGATCAAAATAGTGTACAAGGTTGGTTGCTGCTGCTCATCTGAAGCGAGCATTCCTTAAAAAAATAAAAAATAAAAAAAACCCTGAAAGATTTGGGAGTGCATAGCTTAAAGATGAGCAAAACAGATTTTTTTTCTTTCATTTCATAGACACCCCATCCCGTCATTATGAAAAGAAATTCCCATATTGATGCTCTTTATAAAAGAGGTGCAACATGCCAGATGTGGAAATAGTTGAGTGAATCCTTATTTACAGGAAATTGCTATTAAGATGCCGTTGTGTGAAGGCAAGCCAAGTGTGGCCCTTGAAGCACCTGGGATGCAGTCTCCACCACACCACCCCACACCAATAGAACATCCTTAGTACATCACATACATGGTCATCTCACAATTGGTTTCTACTAAGTGAAGGTCATTCTAACTTGGAGACTATATGTGCTCAATAATAGTCTACTAATAGTACCATTGACTAATAGCCTATTACAAAAACTGACACAAACACCAATGTAATTGATGTGACGCTCTGAAACGATGCTTGCAGGTTTGGGAATTGATCTGATGAAGACCGATTGGAAATCCTAACGATACTCAAACCTGTAACACCGTATTATTGAAGTCAGTAAGTCTACTGTTGGTTTGAATAACAGCAGCTAACTAAGTACAACTTAAGCAGTGTCCAAGACAGTTGGTATATATAGAATTCAAGAATGACCCATTCATGAATTTGGGTCATTCCATTCCTTGAGTTCTGATTGGCTGCTTGATTTGAATGACATTGTGGAGTCTTATATATATCCTGTCATTCTGCAGTAGACTTTGTGACTATTTGGGTTTGTATTTCAGTTACAACCGTTTGTTGCCTTGTCTTCCCAGTTCAATGGTAATTGGAACTTTAATTATTCTTCACGTATTATATTAAAAAATTCCAAATAAAAAAAAAAATCCTATAAGTAGAAAGACAGATTGGAACGGATCAGTGTAGGTTGGCTGATGAAACTGAAAAAACCATTGCAGGCAGGCTGACAGATACGAACAGACCGGCATAGGTAGGCCAACGGATCTGAACAGACCGGGGGTAAGCAGGTCGACGGATCCGAACAGACTGAGGGTAAGCAGGCCAACGGATCCGAACAGACCGGAGTAAGCAGGCCAACGGATCCGAACCGACCAGGGGTAAGAAGGCCAATGGATCTGAACAGACTGGGGGTAGGCAGGTCGATGGATCTTAACAGACCAGGATAGGAGGATAGGTAGGCTGATGTATCCGAACAGACTGACATAGGTGGGCTGATGGATCTGAAACAACCATTGAAAAGAATGGTATAGGAAGACTGATTCATATATAATATTTACTTGAAAAACAGAAAAAAAAAGGAAGTGTGTCTTAGCGCTTATTAAATAAGGCAGACACACACACAATAGAAAGATGCAAGTGAACATCTGTAACGGATAGACATCATCATATTGATGAAGCGGAGAAAAGTGAATGTGAATATAAAGTCATGTCTATAAGAAAGGCAACCAACTGGCTAGGGGGAGGTTATGCCTCACTTCCCTTCAGTAGCCAGCAGAGGGGGGGGGTTGGAGGGGGAAAAAGAAGGGGGGGAGGGATAGGAAGCCAAATCCCAAAAATGGCAACTTAACGAGAAGCATTGAACATTTCTGCGTGTATCTCTGTCGTTGTCGTCCTCCTCGTCAGATTTTTGTGGTTCCCTTGGGCCATTCGCTAAAACAGACAAATTTCTTATGAATGAAATGAAAAGAAAGTTGTTATTGCATGGCTGAAGCTTTTGGGTTTGGTGTATTGGGGGTGGGGGAGTCGTTGAGAGAAATGTCAGGGGGGTTGGGTGAGTGGGTGGGAGGGGAGGGGGGTCTTTGTATTAAAGGAGAAGAATACAAAAAAAATTGCACACAGCAATTATGGGATTTTTTTTCTTATGCTTTTTTATCCCCCCCCCCTCGGGAGCCTAGAATAAGAATCAGTGCAAGATATATACGTTATTAGATTA
Source organism: Doryteuthis pealeii (assembly GCA_023376005.1). Taxonomy (NCBI): domain Eukaryota; kingdom Metazoa; phylum Mollusca; class Cephalopoda; order Myopsida; family Loliginidae; genus Doryteuthis; species Doryteuthis pealeii. The sequence continues at coordinate 51,002,966 of CM042169.1, forward strand.
GATCTCTATTTTTATAAAGTCTGTTGATTGAAGATTGTAGGGAGAGAGAGAGAGCACAAGAGAGAGAGAGAGTAAGAGAGAGAGAGAGAGAGAGAGAGAGAGTACACGAGAAAGAGAGAGAGTACACGAGAGAGAGAGAGAGAGAGAGAGAACACAAAGCACAAGAGAGAAAGAGAGAGAGAACACAAAGCACAAGAGAGAGAGAGAGACAGACAGAGAGAGAGAGAGAGCAGAGAGAGAGCAGAGAGAGAGAGAGAGAGAGAGAGAGAGAGAGAGAGAGAGTACACAAGAGAGAGAGAGAGAGAGAGAGAGAGAGAGAGAGAGTACACAAGAGAGAGAGAGAGAGAGTACACAAGAGAGAGTAGAGAGAGAGAGAGAGAGAGAGAACACAAAGCACAAGAGAGAGACAGAGAGATAGCACAAGACAGAGAGAGAGAGCATGAGAGAGAGAGAGAGAGCACAAGAGAGAGAGCACGAGAGAGAGAGCATGAGAGAGAGAGGAAATAGAAAGATGAGGATGAATAAACTTCAGATTCTCTAGGGTGATTATCCTCATCATTGTTGTTTTTTGCCATGACACATCTATTTCTTTCTTCTTTTTTTTTTCAAGCAACATCTTTCTATCATTCGTCTGAATTTTTTGGATAAGCCTTGATAATTCTTATTATAATGGAGATTCAGTGTCTTTTGGTCTGTAACTGAAACTATGTCACTGCTTACATCACAATAACCTCAGGAATTGCATTAGTTTTATAAATATTTGCATTTAGTTTAATGAGTATTTAATTTATAGTCAAAATCATTAATACATAGAATAAATCTTATTTATCAATGATGTCTCTATGAAAATCTGAGTTTGATTTGCCTCAAAACAGCCCATGCTATTAATGCATTTAAATTCTTGCAAAGTATTATTTGTATTATTTTGACTATTTTCCTCATCTTCATTGTTATCTGTATGTTTCGGCCAATGTGCCTTCCAGCCTTCTTCAGGTATTTCTTGTAGGGAACGTTCTCAGACTCGAAACGTTGTACAGATAACAATGAAGGTGAGGACAATAGTACAAATAATACTAATTATCAAAAATTCAGAGAAATAGTATCTTGCAAAGGGTCTTATATATCACTAAGACATAAAGGTTTACATAATATATGGTGTGGTTAATTTGCATACATTGTAATGATTAAATTATCATACTGTGATATATCCATAGGTTCTGCTAGTTTGTATTATTTAGATTTTGGGGACTGTTGTCCTCCTCTTTATTGTTATATACTCATTATTTCAACCTATGTACTCTCCGGTCTTCCTCAGGTGTTTCTTATCAAACTCAGGAACCTTCATGAACCTTATATCTAATCCATTGGGGGTTGATTGTTCTCATTCCATTAACCATGACCGGGTACAAGTTTTAAACTATGTTAAGTATTCTATGTTATTATCACCCTTGGCCAGGATTGAACCTGATACTTACAGATGATTGTCAATTAGAACTGTATAAACTTTAACCCACATTGGCCAAAACATTGTGTATATAACAATAAAGATGAGGACAACTGTCTGCAAAATTTAAATAATACATATTTCTATCACACTGATATCTTCACAGTTTCTGCAGTTTGGCAATGGCAGTGTCGCAGGAGTTAGTGTGTAGCACTGAAATTCAGCATTAAACCACTTTAGGGACACCAAATCCTGATTTGTTTTTCGAGATTTACTTTCCTAGAAAAGACCAGTTAAACACAGAATAAAATCATTTTTGCTACAAACCAATTCCAAACAATGATGAATTTTGATTTATGGAAAGACATTCTAAAATAAAATTGTTCTAATAGAAATAGATATTGTTAATTAATTATTATTCTATGTTACTCTCACCTATTGAAGTCAGTTAGTCTACTGTTGGTTTGAATAACAGCAGCTAAGTGTAACCGAAGCAGTGTCCAAGAAAGTTGATATAAATAGGACTCAAGAATAATCCATCCATGAATCTGGGTGATTTGGTGATTCCATTCCTTGAGTTCTGATTGACTGCTTGATTTGAATGACATTGTGGAGTCTTATATATACTGTTATTTTGCAGTGGACTTTGTAGCTTTCGGGATTGTATTGGGTTACAACCGTTTGCTGCCTTGTCTTCCCAGTTCGACAGTAATTGGACTTTAATTATTCTTGACCAGGATTGAACCTGCTGCCTAGAAATAACTGTCTTAGATTGTTCACTATTGGGTAGTGGAACAGGCAAACACCTCCTCAGCTTAATGGACTGTTCCTAGCAGTGGTGGCAATAATTATTTAATCTGTTAAAGTTTGTTCTTTAACACTAACACTTGTAAATTCCCTGGAGAGGCTATTTCACTTTGACTTTTATTATTGGTAGCAGAGCGTAGTTGAATTCTTTCCGATGATTCTGCTGCCAAATATGCTTTTTGTGCTTCTTATAAACCTGTGAGATGTCTTTTCCTCAGATATCTCTCTTGATTCACAAATTTTACTAACCCACACACCAACAAAACAAATTAAAAAAGTATTATTTGTATTATTCGTACTATTGTCTTCATCTTCATTGTTATCTGTACAACGTTTCGGCTGATGTGCCCTCTGGCCTTCTTCAGGTATTTCTTGTTGGACTCGGGGACCTTCTTGTCATAATCAGGAGCCATCAAGGAACTTTGTACAGATAACAATAAAGATGAGGACAATAGTTCGAATAATACAAATAATACTAATTATCAAGCCTCATCTCAAAAATTCAGAGAAATAGTGTAGATAACAATAAAGATGAGGACAATAGTCAGAATAATACAAATAATACTAATTATCAAGCCTCATCTCAAAATTCAGAGAAATAGTGTAGATAACAATAAAGATGAGGACAATAGTTCAGAATAATCCAAATAATACTAATTATCAAGCCTCATCTCAAAAATTCAGAGAAATAGTGTAGATAACAATAAAGATGAGGACAATAGTTGAATAATACAAATAATACTAATTATCAAGCCTCATCTCAAAAATTCAGAGAAATAGTGTAGATAACAATAAAGATGAGGACAATAGTCAGAATAATCCAAATAATACTAATTATCAAGCCTCATCTAAAAAATTCAGAGAAATAGTGTAGATAACAATAAAGATGAGGACAATAGTCAGAATAATCCAAATAATACTAATTATCAAGCCTCATCTAAAAAATTCAGAGAAATAGTGTAGATAACAATAAAGATGAGAACTCTCTCTCTGTGTNACTCAGCATTGAACTCGGAATCCAGAGATAACGTCACTTAGAACTGTCTTTAACCTAACTACCTTATCCACTAGGCCATGTGTCCAATTGAAGAAAAAGAAAGAAGGTTCCAAGTCTGACAAAGAATACCTGAAGAAGGGGAGGGCATATCAGCTGAAATGTTGTACAAATAACAATAAAAATGGGGACAATACTCGAATAACGCAGATAATACTAAGGAAATAAAGGAAGAGAGGGGAGAGAGAGAGTCAAATCAAGATTATTGTACTTTTTACATATTGAACTATTATAGCTCTTAAGTAAACATATCAAACGTCTAATAATTAAATTATCATCTTACTGTGGTATATCCACAGGTCCTGCTAGCTTATCAATTAAACAAAAATGCTCTCATGAATTCGGACAAAAGCTTAGTTTAAAGCATTTTTCCAACAAAAAGCGCTGCCCCCCCCCTGCAACCCCCCCCCCCCCAGCATTTCATAAATGTGACTTCTTGCTAATGGCATTTTATGAGGACTAAGACTTTTAATTAGACATGGACGATGATGAGAGAGAGAAAGGTTAACTCTGCTTAAGTGCATTAAAAACGTCCTTTTCAAAAAGGTCAAGGTAGTTTTGGCCTGCGAGAAATTAAAAGCAATGAACAATTGCAATTCAAACGGCAGAGAAAAAAAAAAACAAAAACAAAAAAGTTCAAGCAAAGAAAAAAGAAAAAAAAAAAAAATGAAAAAATAAATAAAATAAAAAATGTAAATTACATGCAAGCCATGTGCAAACACACACAGGAGAAAGAAGAATTTAGGATTTGAGTGTTCTGATATTTTTAGATCATTGGAAAAATCTTGTTTTTTTTTTTTTTATAATCATCATCATTATTATTATTTATCCGGTTGCACTGACAGCATAGATACCCATGACTCTCTCTTGCAACCTATCCCTGGCAGGTCTTCCACACGTGTATATATATATATATATATTTAGGGCAGCCTAAAGTCGGTATCAGCCAGTCAGCGAGGGAGTCTATCCCCTTTTCAATAGCGCTAGACCAAGGAGATTGTTTTTTTTAAGCATCTGAGGTGGAGAGCCACACCTACCATCAGCTCCTTACTTTACCGCACAGATCCCTGTGATACTCATACGCTGAGTTGGCGAGGACTGGTATCGAACTAGGAACCTTGTGGTTTCTAGCTGAACGCTCTACCGACTTAGCTAACCCGGCCCCTATATATATATATATATATATATATATATATATATATATATATATAATATGAGGAAAAAGGGGTTGGAATGAATCTGACAGAATGAGGTAAAATAAGGACTAAAAGAACAAAACTCAGACAAAAATATGTAGTATATTTCGCACGAGTATTGAACTTAGCTTCTTCTGCTTTTATTGAATTATTAGGATCATACAAGTGTTTTAAATGTATGATCCTAATAATTCAATAAAAGCAGAAGAGCTAAGTTCAATACTCGTGCGAAATATACTACATATTTTTGTCTGAGTTTTGTTCTTTCATTGTTTATTTTACCTCATATATAAGAATATACTCTTTTACCTTTTTACTCTTTACTTACTCTTTTACCTCATATATAAAATATACACTAATCCTATTAGTGAACCCTTGTGGTTACCATACCAAAGTTAAAGAGCTCAGTCTACCCTACTATTTACCCATAGCTAGAGAGAGAATAGTTGGTGTGTCCATGTGTTGTTGTCCACAGGAGAATGTCACTTCTCCAGTATGACTTATTCATCTTACTTGGATCATTTGTGTGATAGGAGGCAAGTGACCATACAGATGCTTTTTTTTTTGAGTACTGCTGTCAAGATTTGTTCATGAACAACCAAATGTAGATGGGAATTTCCCCTACAATGTGTGTGACCGCATTGGACTAATGAGCCACAAATGAAGATATGGATGAACGTTATCGTTGTCTGCGATGGACTTCCAAAAAGAAAAGAAAAGAAAGAAAGAAAACTACTCTCGAGATTAGTTCCGTACAGGCATGCAGACATTCTTGTGTCGTTCCCAACTCGTTTTTTTCTCTCTCAGAAAACCAAACTGAATTCGATGAAAATGATTACCAAAAGTGATCCGGTCTTTAATTAAAAATAGCAAAACTGAAACATATTCTTCTGATTCTTAGAAGAAAAGAAAAAAAAAAATTTAAGCGGAACCATTTTTTTTTTTTTTTTTTTTTGCGGCACATGAGAAATTGGCTGTCGTCCACCAGAACAAACAGAAGAATCAAGAGAATTTGATATTCAAAAGAATTTTCAACATTTTCATCCACGAAGATCTTTGCCAAAATTCATCACAGATTTATACAAGTCATAAATAAAACTATTTAGAAAAAAAGAAAAAAAATGTACAGGAGTTTTCGTTCTTTTTGATGAGGAGAAAAAGAAATATGAAATTTATAATTGGACGAGTCAGTCAAGAACCGGATTTTAGTTGATACACCCACAGCCTACTAATTTATACGGCCCTACGTCACATAAGCAGGCAAAATTCTAACAGGCTCTTTAATGGCATATCAATCTCTGTGGGTTATTTAATGCGAAAGTCATAAAAGAACACTAATGGCTCTATTCAACATCTAACTGGGGAAATAAGTCTGAATGAGAACTTAATATAGTAACTGGAGTTTGAAATCGATTACTATGATGTGGTAGTCCAGCATGTTAACTACTACGCTACGGAGAGTAATTACTTGAATGAATTCTACAATACATCACTCCTAAAAATCCACAAAATCAAAGTCAACCTATGTTACTCAACTACAGACCATTTATACACACTGGCCCTAACCCTAAGCAGAACAAAAACCAATAGCAAGTAATGTTAGCACAGCAGTGGGATTAACCCAGTAGCCCAATGCAATTTTTTATATAATTAAAAAATTATTACCAACGATGGCTTTTTTGTTTACAGATCACCAAACGTATTTGAAGAATAATTAAAGTCCAATTACCGTTGAACTGGGAAGACAAGCCAGCAAACGGTTGTAACTGAATACAATCCCAAAGGCCACTGCAAAATGACAGAGTATATATAAGACTCGACAATGTCATTCAAATCAAGCAGCCAATCAGAACTCAAGGAATGGAATCACCTAAGTCACCCAGATTCATGGATGGATCATTCTTGAGTCCTATTTATACCAACTGTCTTGGACACGGCTTGAGTGGTACTTAGTTGCTGTTATTCAAACCAACAGTAGGCTAACTGACTTCAATAGTATTGAAAAATGACCCAGAGTCACAGCAGTATAATTTTACCGTTTGTACAACTATAGATTTGTGCTTATTTCCACGCAAAAATCTAGTCAATATTTAGGTGATGTATACGCATTTATCTCCATCCATCTATCCAAGTACTAACCAGGCTCTACGTTGCTTAAATGCAGTAGTTAACAGGTGATATTAATGCTAAATACCCTTAGATTTAAGTTATAATGTCTTAGATTATATAAACAAAAATTCTTAACTATTTTGTGCATTGTAAACGAGAGCCTTTCGTAACCAGTAAGCAATACATTTATTCTATTTGATTTTAAATGGGTGACCATTGATGGTTGGGTTTGTTTTGTTTTATGGCATATCAACCTCAATGGGTCATTCAATGCTGACAAAGTTTAGAAATAAAGTCATTCTTAATGGATACTCAATTCTTTTTATAAACACATTTTTCTATTTAACCCATAGATAGTACCCTAACAGGTACAACCACTCTGGGTCAGAGTGGACCAGAGAGCAATGGTGATAAAGGGGTACTCTACATTCAACCAAACCTCCAAAACTCCGCCACCACCTTCTAGCACCCATATGATAAAAAGGGTTGGGGGTAATCTTATAGGTGCTAGGGCTTGACATGACCAGCCAATTGATCAGAGGTAGCCTCTCCAACCGGCCGTCTAGCCCAAGTAAGGGCCAAAGTGGAGTGTTGCAGGGTGACCGTTGATCATGGCCTTGTGCCAGAAAGAGGTTAGTAGATATCTATATTTAAGCAGTTGTCTAACTGCCAATCATTTAAGCAGTTGGATTTCAGCCAATCACAAGTGGCAGGAAATGATGTCACAGTAGCAGTAACATTTATCTTCATTCAACTTTGCAACAATGTTTTAGGGATGGCTGCCTTGAATTGTGTAATAGTTAACAAGATGGCTAGCAGGGAATTCTCAGGGAATTCTCACTGAGTGCCTCAATATGCTTGCCACATATATGATAAAAAGGGCAATAGGGTTAGGGCAATCATATAGGTGCTAGGGCTTGACATGACCAGATGATTGATTGGAGAGGGCTTCTCCAATCTAACCCAATGGCTAAAGTGGAGTGTTGCATGTCAAGGACTGCTCAGTCACCTGGATTCCATCCTTAAGCATCAGGGGTCGCCATACTCAGCCAACAGCTGGTGTCTTACCCCTCTGCAGAGATGCAGCCGGTGTATTCTAACGCTCCAGCTGATGAGGCAGATGTTTTAGTAAAAGATTGTTTTCAAACA
>CM042169.1:51015724-51055724 GCA_023376005.1 Doryteuthis pealeii
TCAGTCAACCATTCACGCATTCAGGCTGTTGATTGGCTGAGGTTTAAACCACGTGACCTCGCTTAGTCTATAAATTTAAGTGGTGTATTGTAGCACACCTTATATACAGAATAATCCAACACAAGGCCAGAAGGATGGGGTGCCCAGTGAGAATCGAACTCACTAATAATGGTCTGCGAATCCTTTAAACCACGTGAGGTGTCCTCACTATTTGACCTATAGCTAGGGAGGGAAAAGATGGATTCATGCCTTCCCATCTTTAATGGTTACTAGCGCGAAGTGAACGGTAACAGCCTCTCGTGGAATTTGAACTCGCCTGCCGAATGCATTTTTTCGTGCCACAATAGCAATTACGCTACCTCACACTAACTTAATAACACCAAGAATATTTGTAAAAAAAAAAAGATGGTGAGTCTTATAATAATATAATTGTTGTACAGACATGATCATATGAACATTACTGATTTTGATGCAGCTTACTTCTGGCGAGGCATTATGAGGCGGTATAGGATGTTAAGAGTTAACTTTGGTGTTCTAGCAAGAATCCATGTTTTGTCAAAAACGAAATAGATTTGAAATTTGATATAAAATTATTTAAAAAAAAAAAAATCAAATCAAATAAAAAAAATGGGAAAATCTTTTCTTTCTTTTTTTTCTGTCAAACATTTGTAGAAAGAAAGAGACAAAGAATTGAAGAATTACAGTTCTAACAGGAGTTGATCATGTGATAAACTTAGCAGCAGCAGCAGCAAACTGCCCCTCCCCCACTCCTAAAGAAGGCGGCGGATTGGAATGGTCAGCTCATTTGACATTCATTGTAATTAGCTGAAACAAGTTTAGAGAATAATCAGGAAAACCATTTCCATAGAATCACAGTGGTCAAATCAAGAGCATGTGATTGGGGGAAAAAAAAAAGAAGAAAAATCAGATGAACATAAACATTTACAAATGAGTAGGATGGACAATGATATATATATATATATATATATATATATATATATATATATATATATAAGTAAATACTCATTAGCGATGTGTTTATGATATGACTTTTTTTAGCTGACAATTTTTGGGAGAATATTTGCTTAATTGAAGTCGTACCTAATTTTTGAAAGTTAATTAATTAATAATTAATTAAATTAGGCGGGCATACCTATTTAAATGTAAGGCTAAACAAATCGAGAAAAATCAATCTCTGTATGTACATTTCAGCCTATTAGGCCTCATCAGCAGAGCTATAGATAGAAAGAACCGCCTTGTGCGTGATTCGAAACCCGACTGTCAAGCTGACAGGCGAAAACTGTAACCCTTACACCAAACGGACTCTCTTAGATTTTTCGTTTTGTTTAGAAGTAGGTTCCTATTCCTCTTATAGTAACTTTTTCTACACGACAGTATGAGAAGTAAATACACATTAACAATGTGTCTATGATATGGCTTTTTTTAGCTGACAATTTTTGGGAGAATATGTGCTTAATTGAAGTCGTACCTAATTTTTGAAAGTTAATTAATTAATAATTAATCAATTAGGCGGACATACCTATTTAAATGTAAGGCTAAACAAATCGAGAATATATATATGTAGTATATTGAAAAAAAAAAAAACACAGGTTTAAATAAGTTGAGTGGTAAGTTTATTGGTCGACGCTGCAACCACACACACAAAACACCTAAAAAATGCACAATGCCTTTTTTCGATACACACACTCACACACTCTCATACTCACACTGTAAAAGAGAATATTTGACGTCATATTTCAAACCGTCCACCTTTTCAGCATCCTTTCTTCAGATTTCAAATTTTGAACAGACTGATAAACAAGGACTATCGCTTGTTTTTCTCGTTATTTTGTGATAAAAATTTTTTTATCACCTTTCCTTATACCAACAAATGAATATGATCTAATTATTAAATAAGTTGAGTGCAAGTTTATTAGCCAACGCTGCAGTGTTTGATCTATTAATTAGATCAATTAAAACAATTTTATTAATAATTGAAGTTTAAATAAAAATAGAATTATGGAAAATATAACGTAAATAACTAAGGGATGTGTGACTTGAGTAGTGATATAGTTTCGGTTACAGACAGAAAGACATGCAATCTCCATTATATATATTTACCAATCCCTCCGTACGAGCAAGATGTGATCAAAGGTCAATTTCTTAAGCGGAATTTAACATGTTTGAATTCAGAGTTGGCCATGGTTAAAGAGCCTAGTCCCCCCTGCTATTTACCCATAGCTGGAGGGAGAATTGTATTAATACCTTTCCCAAGGGTATTAGCGCCATGTGAAATACTAATAGCTTCGTCCAAGAATTGAACTCTGGTCATCGATTCCATTTCCTATGCGCCTCCATTATTATAAGATGTATGAGGCTGAAAATATCGCAAACTCAGAACTGCATAATAAATTATTACTTACGGATTTAGAACATTACCAAAGCCCCTAACCCCACATCACAACCACCACCACTCCCATCACCACCACGTAGGCACTCATTCATTTTGTTCTTTTTTTTCTTCTTCAAATAACATTGATTTTTTTAAAAATTCTTTATTTCCCTATCCTGATTGGCTAAAAATATTTCCCTCCAAAAATACATCTTCCTGATTCTTGTCACCTTCAAGCAAGGAGATTCCAAAAATGGAACAAAATATCTAACCTGAAATATCAGAGAATCAAAACTCATAACCCCTCCATTGCACTAAAGAAGTAAAGGTCAAGAGAGTGACCTGACGAATTTAAATACTGAAAAACTATTAAAAACTGTGGGAAAATTATTTGTTTTAGAAAAGAATAGTTTAACTCATAACTGTGTGCAATTATAATTAAATAGGAATAGTTACTTAAAATATTAATCAAACCCATTTTGCGAGACTGGAGACTATCTTTAAGAAAATCTAGAAAGGAACAAGTCATTGTGTCCGATTACGCATTGGTCATACAAGACTTAAAGCATTCCTATATACTCAAACAAGAACAACAACCACAGTGTGAAACATGTCAAACACTTATTCATGGAATGCAGGTTTTTTGCTCACATCAGAAACTGTTATTTTAATGCATTCTATACAATCTTAGAAATGACTTGTTCCTTTCTAGTTGGTCTCCAGTCTCCAAAGTGGGTTTGATTAGGAAGAGTTTATTGTGGATGTTGTTATTCCAGTGTTGTTGCCATTTTGTATGAAGGAATCTATTAATTTTAGGTTTCAAGTCAGTATATGGAATCTTGAACTTATCGGGGATCAAATCTAGAGCCAATTTAGCTGCAGGTCAGCTCTTTCATTCCCCTACCCAAACAAGAATAACAACCACAATGTGAAACATGTCAAACACCTTTGACAGTTAAACACTTATTCATGAAATGCAGGTTTTTTGCTCACATCAGAAACCGTTACTTTGATGCAAACAATATGAAAGATCTATTTGAAAATGTCAACATGGAGGACATTCTGTCCTTTTTTAAGGAAATAAAATTATACCATAGAATATAGACATGAACTTAATTAATACCATATAACATGATCCCCAATGATGCTAACACATTGTTAAAACCAATTACTAAAAAAAGTATAAATATAAATACGCAACATATATTACTTCCTAACCGTTAGGCATGACATAACCCCAGACGGACTGATATGCCGTAAAAATCAATCAACCAACCATTAAAATACTGGGTGGTCTGAAAGTCTTGTCACCGCTAATTGTTGTTTTATCCTTCCTCGTTTATTTTAATAATCTTCTATACACACACAGGATGCGACATAAGTAACGCTCTTTTTAATTTCATATCTTATAATGTATATTTTCTTTATTATTTTCTTTAATTAATTTGCTAAATCTTCATTTTTTCACATATTTTATACAACCATGAGATTAATAAAGAACAGAAAGTAAAATCAATTCAATTGTACTATGAAAACAATAAAAATGATGCTGCAACAAATCCAGAATTAAAGAATGCAATTTCAGATAAATTTCATGAAATTACCATTGAAATGTGTCAAAAAGTTTGTAAAAATGTTGCTAGGTAGAATTCAGAATTGTATGGAACATGAAGGGGAACATTTTGAACATCTCAAATAAATGAATAAATTTTAAAACTTTATATCTTTTGTAACTTTTTTTCTTAAATTTGCTTTGATTTCATTTGTATTGAAATTATTAAACCAAATAAGCATTATATAAATGTTGTTAATATATTATATTAATCCATTAACCTGTGGCAATAGATTCATGTTCGAAAAAATAAAGGATAATCAAAAAGGCTTTAATTTTGTTCCACTTAAACAAAGGGCTTTACTTATGCTGCACCCTGTATAATGGGCAGTTTGTGTGTATTTCCAGAGGAAACTATGAAAATAAAATGATTAATGACAAAAAAATATATATATATACACATTCACTATCACCAGATCTTGCTTATTGAGCAAAAATAATGAAGGTTTTATTTATATTAGTGAAGATAATTAAAAAAATAATAAAATTTAAACAATAACAGCATGTATTTTTTTTTTTTGCATTTAATATCTTAGATAGCAGACATTAACTTTTCTTTTCAGAGTGACTGGGTCAATGCAAGGTCTTTTATACATCGAGATTTTGATGGGACATCATGTGAGGTTCCAACCTGCGATTCAATAATAAATTGGATCTGTGAGAGTAACTATTTTACCTCCCCCACTACCCAGGCAATGCCGAGTAGTTGCTTCTAGTTGGTTTATCCAAATACTGAGATAATTTTGAAACTATATACGATATATCTGGCCGAGTAGCCATTATAATATAAGTTAAGGAAGCAACAATTTCTCGGTAGAGCTTATTATCAATTAATTCATTTTCATTATCAAAACTTTTATTTATATCCAATTGTTATATTTGGAAAAAATAAATAAAATAAAAATAAAAAATCCCAAAAATTTTGGCATTTCAAAAAGTAAGTTGTTCAGTTTTTAAATTGAGTGAAAATGTAAACATGATTTTGATTTGAAGAAAAAAAAAATTCAAAATGTCAAATCTCTAATTTAACCCAGTTTTCATGTTACAATTCCTTCTAAGATTCCAACGGGGGGTGGGGGGGGTGGGGGTATCAAAATCGGATGATATTTACCAGACATTTTTTTTTAAGGCATTGGATATTTTCAATTTGATCCAACAATAGACAAGGTCAATTGAGTTAGAAAACTTTCCTGAATTAAAATCATGTGACTAAATATGAGCTTTTGATTGGTGCATTTGTATAAGGGTCAATAAAGAAGAAAAATACAGATTATATATATATATATATATATATATATATATATATATATATAACATATATATATATATATATATGTAACATGAATGTATATATATAGTATATGTATATATACATATATAATATATATGTACAAGGGTCAATAGATAAGAAAAAACACTGATTATGAAAAACACACACACTATATATACATATATGGTTAGCTGTGTACTGTGGCCGAGGGGATATAGTGCTTCACTAGTGTTTCACTGTGTCTGCTGAAGTCCCGGTTTCGATTTCTGTCGGAGGGAAATCGTTAGTATATACCGTTGATGAGACTTAATAAAGTCGAAACAGTCTGTACGGTATTCTACACACCGAGCCATCCTTTGCTGGGATTACACTTGTCAAGTTCATTTTCTATAAGAAAAAGTATCAAATTTTATGCGATACATGCGTTGTAAGTGCCTTCAAGTAAAAATTTAATATATATATATATATATATATAGATTTTGGATGTTTGTTTTTTAGAAGCATTGTTGATAAAGTATATATTATTATTTATATTTTCGCTTGAATTCGATAATTATAGAAAAAATCATGACAAGTGAATCTCGGCAAAGAATTGTTCGGTGTGTAGAACATTGTACAGACTGTTTCAACTTTATTAAGTCTCATCAGCGATCTGTCGGTGGGAAATCATTAGTATACATCGCTGATGAGACAATAAAGTTGAAACAGTCTGTACGATGTTCTACACACCGAACGATTCTTTGTTGAGATTCACTTGTCATGATTATTTTCTATAATTATCAAATTTTATGCGATATATGCATTGTAATTCCCTTCAAGCAAAAATATAAATAATAATACATATATATAATATGTAAAGGTATTTATTTACACAAATGCTTGCACAAAAAGTATCTTTTCCATTGTGGCTATATATATATATATATATATATATATATATATAAAGGCTTGGGGGTCTGTCAACTCTGGTAGAAACTAGAAACAAGAAAAAATTAATTTCTCAGAAAATATTTCAAATTATTAGGATAGGGTTAAAACTGAAAGATTTTGTATTATCTGCATTATTCTGACTATTGTCCTCATCTTTATTGTTATCTGTACAACATTTCGGCCTTCTTCAGGTATTTCTTTGAGGCAGTTCCAGAGTTCGGGAAAGCTCCTGATTCCAGCAAGAAATACCTGAAGAAAGCCATAGGGCACATCAGCTGAAACGTACAGATAACAATATATAAAAAAAAAAGTAAAGTCGTCGGGGCGGCCTAATGTCAGTATCAGCCAATCAGCGAGGGAGTCTATCCCCTTTTAACTAGCGCTAGACCAAGGAGATTGTTTTAGCATCTGAGGTGGAGCGCCACACCTACCGTCAGCTCCTTACTTTGCCGCACAGATCCTGTGCTACTCATACACTGAGTTGGCGAGGACTGGTATCGAACCAGGAACCTTGTGATTCCTAGCCGAACGCTCTACTGACTGAGCTCCGAATAATGCAGATAATACTAAATAAAAAAAGTTTTGAACTCTTAATCTAAATAATACAAGTTATCAAGCCTCATCTCAAAAATTCAAAGAAACTGAAAGATTTTGTTTTACAAAATGAAATCCACTCCAAGTTTGAGTGGACCTGGGAGTAATGGCTATGAAGGGGTACTCCACACTCCCCAGAATTCAAAAATTGGAACTTCACCATTAAATACAGTTTAAAGGAAAGGGTTAAAACTAAAAGATTTTGTTTTCCAAAATGAAATCTCCAAATTGATAAGATCTTTACGGAAAACATCTTCGGATAATTGCAAGTGTGGTTGGCGTCACGGCTATCACGGTTGTTGCATCGATGAGACATTTTGTTCTATGGGCTGGAAAAAGCTCACTAATTTCCATCAGGATGGGGTGGGGGTCTTAATGGTAGTGGTGGTGGCGTGCGTGTGTGTGTGTGGGGGGGTGGATTTGATGGTCAGGGGAAGGGAATTGTGAAAAGTAGAATCATTAAAATTTATCCGAAAGAAAGCATCCTCTTGAGTTGGACACGAAAAGGATGTTGTTGGGTTTGGTTTGGTTTGTTTTATGGCATATCAACCTCAGTGGGTCATTTAATGCCGAATTAAGTTTTGAAATAAATTCATTTTAATGGATACACAAATTTTTTTTATAAATACATTTTTCTATTTAACCCATAGATGGAACCCTAACAGGTACTACTCTGGGTCAGAGTGGACCAGGGAGCAATGGGGATGAAGGGGTGCTCCACATTCCCCAGACCTCCAAAACTGGAACCTCACCATCAGGTAGAGTTTAACGTCATTCCCAGGACATGTAGACCCTCAGTCACTGCCTTCTAGCACCCATATGATAAAAAGGGGTTGGGGCTTGCCATAAGGACAATAGGGTTTGTGGCACAAAGTATGGGACCTAGTATGCAAATTAACCACACCATATACTATGTAAACCTTTATTTCTTAGTAATATATAAGATACCATGCAGGATTTTAAATGCACAAATAACATGGGCTGTTTTAAGGCAAATCTAACTCAGATTTTCATAGAGACATCATTGATAAATAAGATTTATTTCATGTCTGTCCTACTATTTTACCCACTAGTTCCCGCTAGATCACCGAAGTTAAGCAGCAATAAACCTGTTTTTATGCTTAGATGGGTGACCATTTAAGCTAAAGCTAGTAGTAAGTAAAATCAAATATCAAAATGACTCGATTCAGTATTAAATGACCCGAAAAGGGTTGATATGCCATAAATTAAACCACAGTCGGTAGAGCGTTCGGCTAGAAACCACAAGGTTCCTAGCTCGATACCGGTCCTCGCAAACTCAGCGCATGAGTAGCACAGGGATCTGTGCGGTAAAGTGAGGAGCTGATGGTAGGTGTGGCTCTCCACCTCAGACACTAAAATAATCTCCTTGGTCTAGCGCAAGTGAAAAGGGGATAGACTCCCTCGCTGATTGGCTGATATAGGCCACCCCAATGATTTTACTTACAGTCAAGTCACATTAAAAGCACTGGCTTTCACTAGATCACCAAAGTTAACTAACAATGAGCCTGTTTTGTAGTTAATTCGGTGTCGGTTTAAGTAATAGCAGGTACTATAAGAAACTGAATAGAGCATGTAGACTTTGATTTAGTGCGAACAAAATACAAGTATGCAAATAATTTGGAAAAAAAAAAAAAAAAACTGTCATGAAAATAAGACCCTCAAGGATTTTACGTTTCCTAAAAGAAATGGGATTGTATTCAAAAATATGAACATTGTTAAAATCTATACACATACACATTTTTCTACCAAACTAGCGCTATTCCCAAGAGTATTAGAGCTACATTGTTAAAATCTATACATATATACATTTATTTTCTACCAAACTATCGCTATGAATCCAAAATCTACCGCTATTCCCAAGAGTATTAGAGCTACATGAATATATTATTTTCTTAGTTTCCTCCGGACATACATACATACATACACACACCAACTGCTCTTTATACATGCACTAGAAGCAGCTACCCATCATCGCCTGGGTAGAGTGGAGTAACCCTGTTGTATTCATGTATTTATTTTTAAGATTTACAAATGCTGGACATTTTTTAAGTAGAAATTTCAATGCTATTTCTATGTATATTTTAATTTTTAAATATCTTTGAATATAAATCAAATCTTCATAATTTACAAATGCTGGACATTTTTAAGTAGAATTTTAATGCTATTTCTATGTATATTTTAATTTTTAAATATCTTTGAATATAAATCAAATCTTCATAATTTACAAATGCTGGACATTTTTAAGTAGAATTTCAATGCTATTTCTTTGTATATTTTAATTTTTAAATATCTTTGAATATAAATCAAATCTTCATAATTTACAAATGCTGACATTTTTAAGTAGAATTTCAATGCTATTTCTATGTATATTTTAATTTTCAAATATCTTTGAATATAAATCAAATCTTCATAATTTACAAATGCTGGACATTTTTAAGTAGAATTTCAATGCTATTTCTATGTATATTTTAATTTTTAAATATCTTTGAATATAAATCAAATCTTCATAATTTACAAATGCTGGACATTTTTAAGTAGAATTTCAATGCTATTTCTATGTATATCTTAATTTTTAGATATCTTCAAATATGAATAAAATTTTCCTAATTTTTGCACAAAAAACTGGTTATATTTAAGGTAGAGGCCGGTTTAGCTCAGTCGGTGGAGTGTTCGGCTAGGAATCACAAGGTTCCTAGTTCGATATAGCCCCCGCCAACTCAGCGTATGAATAGCACAGGGATCTGTGCGGTAAAATGAGGAGCTGATGGTAGGTGTGGCATTCCACCTCAGATACTCAAATAATCTCCTTGGTCTAGTGTTAGTGAAAAAGGGATAGACTCCCTCGCTGTCAGGCTGATACCAACATTAGGCCACCCCGACGACTTTACTATATCATATTTAAGTGAATATATATTTACTTTGTTGTTAATAGTTTTATTTTTGTGAACATGAAATGCAAACAGCCTTGTTCAGGATTTGAGCTAAGGTTGCGTTGTTCATTTCGTAGAGTGTTGAGTGCTTCCCTTAAAATTAAGTGCTGAAAGCTGACCAGTGTAAATACAAGTTGCCAGTGTAGGTGTTTGTTGAAGGTCACAGCCGGGTTTTTTCCCTGTAAGCAGTAGAAAAGGCTGTGGCACCCTCAGATCTGGCCTTTTTTTTGGCAAACCTGCTACATCCGCCCACCCCCTCGCATTTCTGGTCAATAAAACCAGCTAGCAAGCTATTTTTGGCGAGACTCATTTGGTCTTTGTTAGAATGGTTGGCTTGTTCCATCAACCGAAACACACACTAGTATTATTTTTCTACATATTATTATTTGCTTTGTTTTATTAAATGAGTTCATAAGACTATGCTGAAGTTTAGGCAGGTGTCTCTTTCCGAACTATATTGGTTAATTGGATTTTAAGGCATGTCAACTCTAGTTGGATTATTTTATGCTGTTGACATATTGTATAATTCATTGTTGTTGGGTATTCAATTTTTTCTTCAAACTTGATTTTTTAAAAACTCATTTTTTTCTATTTATCCCATAGATGGGACCTTAACAGGTATTACCTCTCTGAGTTTGGTTTGGTTTGGTTTGTTTTGTTTTACGGCATATTAACCTCGGTGGGTCATTTAATGCCGACTAAGTTTTGGGTTCATATCAGTAGTTTGGTAGAAAATAAATGTATATATGTATAGATTTTAACTATTATTCAATTACTCATATTTTTTAGTACAATCCCACTTCTTTTAGGAAATGTAAAATCCTGGAGGGTCTTATTTTTGTGAAAAGTTTTTTCAAATTATTTACTTGGTAGTATTTTGTTTGCACTAGATCAAAGTCTACACACTCTAGCAGTATATGTTTCACTGTAAATCACTTTTGTCATGTAGTGCATATTGTAAATGATGATGGGTGATGTAGGTGTGGCCTACGTGAAGGTGGGTTAGCACAACCTGTTCTCTTCTATTTTTGTTGTATTTTAAGTTCCATTCTCCAATGGTAGGTTTAATGTTTTGAAGTTTGTTATTAATGAGAACATTCCAATGATTTTACCATTTTTCAATGATAATTTTTTTCACAACTGTTTTATAATCAGTATATGGTATTTTTGTTTTTGCTACTGTGTCTTTCATAACTTTCTTTGGTTCTGAATCTGCCTTGTCATTTCCAGGTATACCAAGGTGGCTTGGGACTGCTCTGAGTCAGATGGAGGTGGGAGTAGTGGGGATAAAGGGGTACTCCACATTTCCCAGAGTTCCAGAATTGGAACCCCCCACCAGATGCAGCTTAACGTCATTTGTCGTTTCATATTCTTCTCAGGTGGAATAAAGAATAACAAGACCCCATTTTTATGTGCACATATTTTATTTCTTTTACCCGTTGTGTCCAATGGTTTGATTTGGTTTGTTTTACAGCATATCAACCTCATTGGGTTATTTAATTCATTCTTAATTCTATTTTATAAACCCATTTTTCTATTTAAACCATGGATGGGACCCTAACAGGTACTACCCCTCTGGATCAGGGTGGACCTAGGAGCAATGGTGATGAAGGGGTGAACCACATTCCCCAAACCTCCAGAATTGGAACCTCACTATCAGATAGTTTAACGTCATTCCCAGGACATGAAGATCTTCAGCCACCGCCTTCTAGCACATATATGATAAAAAGGGTTGGGGCTTGCCATTAGGTCAATAGGGTTGGGGCAATCATATAGGTGCTAGGGCTTGACATGACCAGCCGATTGATCAGAGGGGGGCCTTTCTGACCTCTAGTCTAGCCTAAGTAAGGGTCTAAGTGGAGTGTTGCATGTCATGGACTGCTCATCCACCAGGATTGTGTCCCATGGAGAATCAGCAAGTCAGAGAATGGTGGAACAATCTGCATTTTTGAGATGAGGCTTGATAAATAGTATCATTTGTATTATTCAGACTATTGTCCTCATCTTCATTGTTATACGAATAAAGGGTTAGGTTCAAAGTTCCGTGATGGCTCCCGATAACGACAAGAAGGTTCCTGAATCCGAGAAGGCTCCTGAGTCTGACAAGAAATACCTGAAGAAGATCAGAGGACACATCAGCCGAAACGTTGTACAGATAACAATGAAGATGAGGACAATAGTCCGAATAATAGAAATAATACCAATCTGCTCCTGTTGGCAAAAGTCAGCAGACTGAAGTTTCTAAACAAATTTTTCATGTAATTTGATCTCATGCCTTTTTAATTAAAAACAACTCAATTCTCAAATGACCCTGAACTGTCACTCATACTGAAGGATCCAAACTTAATGACCCAATAGTTTTTTGACAACATTTTCATTTATCCTACACTACATGTCAATAACAGATGTCACCACTAATTAATTAACGCTAGGTCTGATTTTCTGGCTGGGATTGTGTGTTCGGTTTGTATTTCAAAATCCCAATGAATTATGTGCATCTCATTTTTAATTGGCTGGTCATGTCAAGCCCTAGCACCTATATGATTGCCCCAATTGGAAGCGCATGGTGTAATGGTTAAAGTCATAAGAAATGGACTCGTCGCCCCAAGATTAAATCCTGGATGTGGTAATTGCATTTCACTTAGCGCTAATACCCTTGGGAAAGGTATGAATCATACTCTCCCTCCAGCTATAGATAAATAGTAGGGCAGACTGGGCTCTTTAACCTTGGTTAGGCAACCAGTCTAGGAGAAGGAAAACTCTGAATTC
Organism: Doryteuthis pealeii; assembly: GCA_023376005.1. NCBI lineage: Eukaryota > Metazoa > Mollusca > Cephalopoda > Myopsida > Loliginidae > Doryteuthis > Doryteuthis pealeii. Next base: position 51,028,243 of record CM042169.1, read on the forward strand.
ACATCTGTTGAACTCCGCTGAAGAAATTGACCTTGTGTCACATCCTGCTCATGCGGAGGGGTTGGTTTGCACCAACCCTATTTCTGGTGTGTGAATATACAAATTGTTAGTATAAAAAGTAGTCGTCGGGGTAGCCTAAAATCGGTATCAGCCAGACAGCAAGGGAGTCTATCCCCTTTTCACTAGTGCTAAACCAAGGAGATTGTTTTTGCATCTGAGGTGGAGCTCCACATTAACCATCAGGTCCTTACTTTACTGTACAGATCCCTTTGCTACTCATATGCTGAGTTGGCGAGGGTCGGTATTGAACCAGGAACATTGTGGTTCTGAGTCAAACACCCTACCGACTGTCAGATTTTAATCTCTCGGGTCATTCCATGTCAATTCACCGGGGTGTTACACCCACCGACACCAAATTACTTGAAATTTGGCACAAATGTTCCCCTTCATGAGTTAGGAAAGGGTACCACATTCCCCAAACCTCCAGAACTGTAACCTCACCATCAGATAGAGTTTAATACCATTCCCAGGACATGAAGAACCTCAGCCACTGCCTTCTATTACCCATATGATAAAAAGGATTGGGCTAGCCATAAGGGCTATAAGGGCAGGACAATCATATAAGTGCTAGGGCTTGACGTGACATGCCGATTAATAGTAGGGGGCCTCTCCGACTCTCTGTCTAGCCTAAGTGGAGTGTTGCATGTCATGGACTACTCGTCCACAAGGATTCCGACATTAAAACTTAAATATATGCACCTGTCGGAGCGTGAATATATTTGCTAGTTTTAAATAATTCTAAATGAAGCACTTTTTGTTTTAGTCCATTTTAAAAATTAAGAGCAAGAAATAAAATTCATTTTTAATTTGTTTTAAATTAAGAAACATCAACTATTTTCTCTAATTAACACAAATGCATATTAGAAAAAAAAAAAAAAAATTGTGAGGGTTTAAAAAAAGGAAAAAAAAAAAAAAGAAAAAAGGAAAAATGTTAAAATCAGAAGAAATGCACTTTTAAAATGGGGAAATATTTTAGATTCTCATGAGTGACATGACAGAATCTCAGACTATTTTTACCGATTCCTTTCGTAAAATGATGGGTTGGAATACTCAGAAGCAGGGGTTCCTTACTGTCTGGCATTTAAATTCTTTACAACACACACACACACACATATATATATATATATATATATATATATATATACACACCCATGCAAACACATATATATATACAATGCAAACATGTATACACACACACACACACATGTATATACACACACACACACCAATGCAAACATGTATATACACACACACACACAATGCAAACATGTATATACACACACATGCAAACATGTATATATACACACACACCAATGCAAACATGTATACACACACACATGCAAACATATACACACACACATGCAACATATACACACACACATGCAAACATGTATACACATACACACATGCAAACACACACACACGCAAACATGCAAACACAAACATGTATACACACACACACACACACACATATGCAAACATGTATACACACACACATGCAAACATGTATACACACACACACTGCAAACATATACACACACACACAAACACACACACACACACACACACACACATGCAAACATGTATACACACACACATATACACACACACACACACACGCAAACATGTATACACACACACATGCAAACATGTATACACACACATACCAATGCAAACATGTATACACATACACACACATATATATGCAAACATGTACACACACATGCAACATGTATACATACCCATGCAAACATATATATATGTGTGTACACATGTATATGCACATATATATACATACATATATACCCAGGCACAAACACACAGACACATATTGCCCCCCCACACATATCCATGAACTTACACACAAACACATACACACACACACACACACACATCTAAATATTAAAATGATAGAAAGAGTCAAACAATAATTTAAAAAAGAAAATTTCTCTAATCTCACTTTCACCTGAGGATTGATTTTTGCAGTTTTTAATATCATTCATATATATATATATATATATATATATATATATATATATATATATATATATATATTCATATATTTATATATATATATATAAATATGCAATGGAAAATGAATGAGAAAAGCATTAGCATATGAAGGTTCTCAATGCTAAAATAGCTGAGGAGGTTAAAAAAACAAAATTAAATATTATGGATTTAATATCCCGTAACTAAAGTTTCATGATTACTTGCAATCATCAGACAGTCAAAATGTTAAGATTTAGAAAAACAAACCACCATTTTTTTAAATCTTAACATTTTGACAGTCTAATGATTGTAAGTAATCATGAAACTTTAGTTACGGGATATTAAATCCATGATATCTAATATTTGATATATATATATATATATAGTTAGATAGATATATTCACCCTCAAGTAATCTAGACATTGTGTGCATTAAGACCTAAGCATGTTTATTGTTTTTAAATATATGTTTCACATTATAACATTTCATTGTGTGAGCACGCTTCACGTTATGTAAACGCTGAAAAAAACACCGTTTTAATATTTTAACATTTTTTACCATCTGAAGATTGCATAGTATGCATGAAACTGCAGTTACAGAATATTAACACCATAATATTTAACCTCTGATTTTATATACAGGATGTTCAGGACAAATTAGACATACTTATATTTGGTTATTTTTCTCTGTAGGTTGGAGGTATTGACGCACACTATGCATCATTTAAAAGCTTAGACCCTTTTTCATTCATACACATGATGACTGGAACCCACCTGAATCATGGAAGAGAATAACTTGTATCATGATGATCTGCACCGGCCATCAAAATAAGGAGATTGTGGTTGCTGCCCAATGCTCCCTGAACACTGTAAAAACAATCAGGCATGAACTGGAGAATTGCATTGGAGACTACGTGGCTGTGGCTAGAAGAAAGCAACATAACAGACAATCTGATTGCATTCGTAAAGTAGAATTCCTCAAAATTCTGTAGAAAAAAGTGTTGGAGGACCTTCAGATGCCTACGTGGAGTTGCTAATCACTGTAGTCAAGCCCTGGATAACAAGGGTAGCCAATGGTAGGCCATATGTATGGCAGCAGGATTCGGTCCCCTGCTACACCTCTGGGAAAAGTTAAAAATGGTTGTGGGCGAATTTTTACGACTACATTAGTCCCAATGTTTGGCCTCCGAAATCCCCAGATCTTAACCCCATGGATTATTATGTATGTGGTGCTGTTGAGAAAGACACCAATTGCCGTGCCAGTACTACAAAAGTCCAGTTAATCCACAGAATTAAGGTAGTTTTTGAGACCCTTCCCTGGGAAACTGTAACATCCGCTTGCTCCAGGTTCCGGAGCAGGATTGAGGCTGTGATTGACACTAATGGTGGTTATTTTGAGTGAAACTTGTTGACAGTAGTGTAATTTCCGTGCCTGTTGAATTTCTTTACAATCCATTAAATTTTGTAGTTATCAAGCACTTTTTCTTTTTCCTTATCAAACTGTCAAATCTATTCCAAACAGCCTGTATGTGTGTATATATATATATATATATATATATATATATATATATATATATATTGTGTGTGTGAAAAGTAATTTTGCATTTCAAACAATTTTTATCTGTTTCTTCCATTCCATCTTTATTTGCACAATTATCGTTTGCTCCCCCCCCTATCCCCTTCCTCCCCATCTCTATCCCCTCCACTGCCTGGGGATACAAAGATGACTTCAGTCCCAAACAAAGAAAGAAAGACTCTAATCCCATCTCAAACGATGAGGAGTTGATTGTCCGTCCTAAAAAAAAAAAAAGATGAAAAAGTCCGCATTGTCTGGAATGGATGTGTAGATTTGGATTTTTTGACAGCCAGACAGGAAAATAAAATGAAATTAGTTGGAAGCGGGGTTAACGACCCTCGACGCACACACACACATACACTTGGGCGAAAGAGACACACCCAAAAAAGAAAGAGAAGAAGAAGAAGAAGAAGAAAAAAATCAATGGTGCAGATCCTGACATGGCCGATGCGTGTTAGAAAGAAAATTCCTATAAATAGGAAAGAATCAATTCAACGAGTCTGAATTTGATTTTCTTTCTTTCCAATTCAGCCAATTTTATTGCAGAAATATTTCAAAGAAAGAAAAATGAAAATAGAAATAAAAGAAAACCTATTTTTATTCATTGGGTTGGGTTTTATGGCATGTCAACTCTTGTTGGGTTATTTTATGCTGAAGATGTTTGTGTTTGATTCATTCTTGATAGGTACGCAATATTCTTTTTAAAACACATTTTTAAACTCATTTCTTTCTATAGATAGGACCCTAACAGGTACTACCACTTCAAATCAGAGGGAACCTGGGTTGGTTGGTTGATTGATTTTAATGGCATGGCAACCCATCCAGGGTTATTTTATGCTAAGCGGTAGGTTGTAATGGATGGTCAAATTTATTGTTATGTCTTTTTTTCAAGGATTTTTTTTATTTTGACAGTAGGTTGTTTGCAGTTGTTTGTTGCTAAGTGGATTGGGAATCAGTTTAAGGGATAAGTTTATAGGGTAAAGTTTAAGTTTGTTATAAGTGATAGTTTGGTAGAAAGGATATTTAAACAATTTTTATAAACAATTATTTTCTATTTAACCCATAGATAGAACTCTAACAGGTACTACCACCTGGACCGTACAAGCTAACCTCCGCAACACCTACCCCCTTGATTTAAAGGGGCGGGGCTGGGTTTATTGCCCTGTGCCTGAGGTGCTCCCTTTGGGGGCAAATGCCGATGGGATCAACGCATTTTTTTGCACCCACCACCTATGAGCTACGGTTTGTGGGTGGTGCCTAACCTGTACACATGGGGTACGTGGTAAATATCCTAGTATGTAGATATATGACAGAATTAAAATGTTAAACAATTTTCATTAATAATTGAGGTTTAGATAAAAATAAAATCATGGAGAATGTGACGTCTGCAGCGCCATATTGAAGTCACTTAGTCCACTGTTGGTTTAATAACAGCAACTAGCTAAGCCCAACTGAAGCAGTGTCCAAGACAGTTGGTATTTATAGAAATCAAGAATAGTCCATTCATGCATTTGGGTGATTCCATTCCCTGAGTTCTGATTGGCTGCTTGGTTTCTATGATATTGTGGAGTTTTATAAATACCCTGTCATTCTGCAGTTGAATTGCGACAAGACGGGATTGTATTGAATTATAACTGCTTGTTGCCGTGTCTTACCAATTCGACGGTAATTGGAACTTAGTTTGATTATTCTTCAGACTTGAGTAGTAATATAGTCTCAGTTACAGACAAACACAGAATTTCCATTATAATAAGATATGATAAATTGATTTGTTTAAACATAGCCTCTATTTTGCAAATTTTGTGAAAATAATTTGCTCCCCACTCTACAAGGATTAAAAAAAAAAAAAAGAAGATCTGCCAGCAGCGAAATGGTTCAATGCAAAATTACTTTAAAACAGACAAAAATAGTTTGGCTGTTGATCAAACAAGTCGTCAAAGAACTTTTGAAGATATTATTCAAATAATGAAACAAAAATGACGTCATTATTTGAATTATTAGTTAAACTTATATATATATATATATATATATATAACGGATATCTTCTCTTCCCATCTATGTCGCTCTTTGATGAAGACCAACTTATTGATTTTATATATATATATATATATATATATATAACGGATATCTTCTCTTCCCATCTATGTCGCTCTTTGATGAAGACCAACTTATTGATTTGGTTGAAACAGTACTGTCAGTAATTACATAACAAACATCATATGTTTTTTCATAATGTTAAATTTCATACTGTCGGATTAATTTCCATCTATTTTTCATATATATGAGAATTTTGAGAATTTCCATCATTGGAGTAAGAACTATATCCAAGTCCTGAAGATGGTCTAATAAGAGACCGAAACGTTGCATCGTCGACAATAAACATCAAGTTTCCATAACATCCCGTGTTTGTCTACTTTTCTCCATATATATGAGAAGTAAATACATAAACGATGTGTTTATCATATGGATTTATTTAGCCAACAATTTTTGGGAGAATATGTGCTTAATTGAAGTCGTACATAATTTTGAAAGTTAATTAATTAATAATTAATTAGGTGGGCATACTTATTTAAATGTAAGGCTAAACAAATCGAGAAAAATCAATCTCTGTATGTAGATTTCGGCCTATTAGGCCTCATCAGCAGAGCTATAGATAGGAAGACCGCCTTGTGCGTGATATATACATACCCATCCTACTCATGCAGAGGGGTTGGGTACATCATGCTGTGAACATCGGTTCTCATCCGATCACCAAAACTGATTAAATATATATATTAAAATTTGTCTGGACACCGTGAAACCTAAGCATACTTATTTCTTTATTATTATTTTTTTTCTTCTTTTTAATAAGCTTAGTGCCATAGCATTCCATCACGTGATCACGCTTCACATGATATAACCACTAAACAAGCCACTGTTTTTTTAAATCTTAGCATTTTAACTGTCTGATGATTGCAAGTACACATGAAACTTTAGTTACGGTATATTAAATCTAAAATATTTAATATTTGATTTTAAATTCTGAGCGCCTTCATATGCTAATACTTTTCACATTGATTCTCTGTTATATTATATTGCATTATATATATATATATATATATATATATATATATATATATATATATATATATATATATCAATCATTATTTGAATTATTAGTTAAACTGATACATATATATATTTTATATATACTAGCAAATATATGCACCCTCCGGGTGCAAGTATTTAAGTTTTAATGTAATAAAATATTGTATTAAATTAGAAAGGCTAATGAAACTAAATAAGAATACAGATAAAAAGATTTGAAACAGAGGGAGTATAATAAAAGATTCGAAACAGAGGAAGTATAATAAAAAATGGAACAACTGAAACTTACTCTTCCATCACTCTCGTCTTTCTTGTTATTTTTTCTAATTTAAGTATTTAGTTATAAGAGGAAGTAAAGAATAAAATGACAGTTATTTTATCTTGTTAATGGATTTCATTTAAGATTCATTGAAGAGATTTTTGCTTATATTCATTAAAATAAAACCAAACAGTTAGAAATCAATAATACTGAGCACATATTTATTAAATTCGATTTTTTAATATTAATATGCAAATTAGCCTTCCCGTTCACACTGTAAACCGCTATTTTGTTGTATATATAAATATAATTGCATGTTATCAGTATGTAGACATAGTTAACAGTATTAATAATGTAAGACAATTTTATTAATAATTGAGGTTTAGATAAAAATAAAATCATGGAGAATGTGATGTCAATAACTAAGAGAATTGTGACTTGAGTAGGAATATAGTTTCGGTTACAGACAGAAAAACACACAATCTCCATTATAATAAGATATTCTTATTTGAATTATTAGTTGAACTGAGATACCAAGGATACCCAGACCCCCAGCCACCATCTTCTTGCATATATGATAAAAAGTTTGTGTGTGTGTGTGTGTGTGTGGGGGGTCATGACATAAATACAGTCAGGGTAATCATATAGGTGCAAAGTGGAGTGTTCCATGTCAGCATATAATATAGCCCCAGCCAACAGGCGAGGATTTGGTTTCTTTGTTTAATGGCATATCAACCTTTGTGGGTTATTTAATGCCAAAGCCATCCTTGTAGAACAACAGTAGTTGTATTATTTAACCCATAGAGGAGGGATTAGAGGGTTCATACCTTTCCCAAGCGTATTAGTCCAAAAGTGGATATAATAGTGCAACTGAGTTTGAACTCACTTAATATGATGTTGCAGTCTAGCACGTTAGCCAAAATGTCAGGGGAGTAGTACCAGTAGTACCAGTTAGGGTCTCATCTATCGGTTAAATAGAAGATTAGGAGTTAACAAAAACGTGTTTTAAACATTTTTTAGTAACCATTATAAGATTTGTATCTGGGTTCTGCATGCTCATCCCCTCTATATTTCCCCTACTCTCCTTCCTCCTTTCTTATTATATTTTTTTCTTTCTAGCATATCCTTTTTTTACCCTTTCTTTATAATAAAAACAGAATGGTCCATTATTTAGCTGAAATGATGGCACTCATAAGAAATATTTACTCTATTGCAAGATGATAATGGTTTGGTTTGGTTTGTTTTTGTTTTACGGCATATCAACCTCAGTGGGTCATTTAATGCCGATAAAGTTTTGAAATAAATCAATTCTTAATGGATAATAAAAAAAAGTAAAGTTGTCGGGGCGGCCTAATGTTGGTATCAGCCTGACAGCGAGGGAGTCTATCCCCTTTTCACTAGCGCTAGACCAAGGAGATTATTTTTGCATCTGAGGCGGAGCCCACACCTACTATCAGCTCCTCACTTTACCGCACAGATCCCTGTGCTACTCATATGCTGAATTGGCGGGGGCCGGTATCGAACCAAGAACCTTGTGTCTCCTAGCCGAACATTCTACTGACTTAGCTAAACCGGCCCCTATTAATTTCTAAAGTTTTAACTTTAACCAAAAATTTTCTTTTAGTTGAGCCAAAGATTTTTTTTAGTACTTACTCAGAGTGACACAAGGTTAATTTCTTTAGCGGAGTTCAGAGTTTTCATTCTCATGTTGCCTAACTAAACTTGGAGCCCAGTCTGCCCTACTATTTATCCATAGCTGTAGGGTATAGTAGGATGCATACCTTTCCCAAGGGTATTAGCACTATAAGATCTGTTAAGTTCGATTTAACCAAAAAATCTCTATATTGACCTTTTTCCAGGAATGGCATTTTATACCATCTGATGACCTCCAGCGGTGTCAGAGGTCAACATAACTTAATTTTGGGGGATGATAAATCGATATCCACTGCATATAATTCTGGTCTATGCAATTTTTCTTTTGTTTTGGCCAAGTTCCACAGAGGCACACAGAGAGAGAGAGAGAGAGAGAGAGAGAGACGCACACAGGCACACAGAGAGACACACACATACACCACAGAGGCACATAGACACACACACAGACACATAGAAATAGACACACAGACATAGACGTGTGCACACACATACACATAGATAGACGCACATAGACACACACATATAGACGCACACACACAGCAGCACACACACGCACACACACACACAAATAGAAATAGACACACACAGACGTGCACACACAAGCACACACACAGAACCTTTCTTTTTTTCTTTTTTTAAAAATTCTTTATGGACTTTTTTGATTCTTGTTCTCTGAATTTTTTAAAATGAGGCTTGATAATTTGGATTATTCAGACTGTTGTCCTCATCTTTATTGTTATATGCTCAACATTTCAGCTGATGTGCCCTTCAGCCTTGTTCAGGTATTTCTTGTTGGAAGCAGTGAACCCCCTCGAACTTGGTTGGGAACCTTCTTGTTGTAATCAGGAACATTCACAGAACTTCAAACCTAACCCTTTATTCCCAAGAGGAGGTTCCCAAATTTGAGGAGAAGTTCCTGAGCTTGAGGAGGTTCAAGAAATACCTGAAGGAGGCCGGAGGGCACATCGGCTGAAACATTGTGCAGATAACAATAAAGGTTTTTGATTCTTATTTTAGTCTGATCCCCTTACTCCATAGCCATTCAATGTTTAAAAATATTACTGTATTTTATAATTAAATATCTTTTACTTGCCTGGACCCCCAAAAATGTTGTATTGTCACCTGGGGAGGTCATATTTCCTCCAGTTAAAGGGGTCACCTGAAACTAAAGGGGCACTGGAGTCAGTTGGTAAAACTACCGACTGCAACTCCAGTTGAATTTACACTTTATATGGCCCTAGTTTAGTCTGTAAAGTTATACAGTGCACACTTATAAATAGATTATAAAAAAATCATGGTTTTATATTTATCATGAATTTTAAAAAATGGGTTGGGTTAGCTCAGTCGGTAGAGTGTTCAACTAGAAACAACAAGGTTCCTAGTTTGATACCGGCCCACGCCAACTCAGGGATCTGTACAGTAAAGTAAGGAGCTGATGGTAGTTGTTGGCGCTCCACCTCAGACGCAAAAATAATCTCCTTGGTCTAGCGCTAGTGAAAAGGGGATAAACTCCCTCGCTGACTGGCTGATACCGACTTTAGGCCACCCCAATGGCTTTACTTACTTATATATATATATATATAAAGTATCGTAAAGTATATCATATATATATTTTTATCTGATGGATACCATAGCTCCTTACTACTGCACAGATCCATGTGCTACTCATACGCTGAATCGAACTATTATGGTTTCTAAATCTAACTGAGCTATATATATACTAATAATTCAAATAATGATGTCATTTTTGTTTCATTATTTGAATAATATCTTCAAAAGTTCTTTGACGCCTTGTTTAATCAACAGCCAAACTATTTTTGTCTGTTTTAAAGTAATTTTGCATTGAACCATTTCGCTGCTGGCAGATCATTTAGGCCACCCTGACGACTTATATATATATATATTTACAATGAATTGTAATAATTCTTGCATAAAGACGGGTTGAATGTTTTGTGTTCTAACTCCACAACTCTGGTCTTGAGATCTTATTGGGTTTGACAAGAGAGAGAGAGAGAGAGAGAGAGAGAGAGAGAGAGAGAGAGAGAAAGAGAGAGAGAGAGAGAGAGAGAGAGACGAGAGAGAGAGAGAGAGAGAGAGAGAGAGAGAGAGAGAGAGAGAGAGAGAGAGAGAGAGAGAGAGTGAGAAGAGAGAGAGAGTGAGAGAGGCTGACTTAAACATTGTAGAAGACATAAATTTTATTAGCTTCAAAGTTCATAAATAAATAAGATAATCACTGACATTTGCTCTTATCTATAAGTTGATTGTCACTATTACTTTACTATACACACACACACATATATATATATATATATATATATATATATATATATATATATGGTAGAAATGTGAGGAGGTTATATATATATGTATATATATTGTATATATATATATACATATATATTGTAAATATATATGTATATATATTGTAAATTACTGCAAATATTTCATCAGCATACTATATTTACCATGTACCCCACGTGTACAGGTTAGACCCTATTAATGTGGGACCACCCACAAGCTGAGACTCATTTGGGGCTTTGCAAAAAAAAAAAAAATCCTTGATCCCATCTTCCTAATTCTGCTTGCTTTGTCAATCATTATTATTAATAATTTTGACTAGTATTATCCTTCTTCTCCTGAAGTGTTAGGTCATCTGTGTAGTGTGCATCTGTAATAGTTTCTATTGGATATCTCTGGTTTCTTGCCCCCTACCCCCCCTTTTTAGGATGAAGCCTTTTTCTTTTATGGGATCTAATGATGTTCTAAGAATATATGTAAATTTGTCAGGGTGGCCTAAATTGGTATCAGTTAAACAGTGAGGGAATCTAACCCCTTTTCAATAGCGCTAGACTAAGGAGATTGTTTATTAGTGTCTGAGGCGGAGTGCCACACCTACCATCAGCTCCTCACTTTACCGCACAGATCCTTGTGCTACTCATATGCTGAGTTGGCGAGGGCCAGTATCAAACAAGGAACCTTACAGTTACCAGTCGAACACTCTACTGACTGAGCTAAACTTCAAAGTATGTAAGTAAAAGTAAAATAAAGTTGACGGGGTGGCCTAAAGTCGGTATCAGCCAGTCAGCGAGGGAGTCTATCCCCTTTTCAATAGTGCTAGACCAAGGAGATTGTTTTTTAGCATCTGAGGTGGAGCTCCTTACTTTACTGTACAGATCCCAGTGATACTGATACACTGAGTTTGGCGAGGACCGGTCTTGACATATTATGACTATATATGGTGCTAATGTATCTCCTTGTAGGACTCTAGCAAAAATGTCAAAGTAATCTGTGTCACAATCAGGTGAACAAACTTTGCCTTTAAACTAAATGAAAATAAATCTTATGGAAAAGAGTTTCTTCTTCTTTGAAATTTCCCAACAAATTTCTTGATGAAGTTTATTAAATCCAGATGAATTTTTAATTAATTCCTTCCCAATAATTCTTCAAAAGAAAATGAATTGGTGACCTCTAGGTCACTATTTTCATGCATTTATCCAAAATTGGTATCGCTATGTCAACCTGTGTCACTCTCTCTCTCACTTCTCTCTGTTGCCAAAAAAACAAACCTATTCTGCTCGAGTCAGCATTCTTTATTCAAGCTTGGCAACGAGTAGAGACGTGTCTCATATTACGTATCACATAAGTACGTAGGTATTACTGATGTTGGTAAGTACTTTCATATGAATATGTTGTCATAGATGACCTCAGTTTCGTTCGTTCTAACATTCTGACAGTATTTTGGTAAAATAATATCTAACCTTATTTTCTTAAACACAGACCGCCCTGTCGGCTTGAGCGTTAGAATACACTGACTGCACCTCTGCAGTGGGTAAAACTCCCCCAATTGGGCTACCTGTTGACCATGGGTGGTGACCCGTGATGCTTAAGGATGGAATCCTGCTGGCTGAACAGTCCAAGGCATGCAACACTCACTTTGGCTCTTACTTGGGCTAGATACGTGGTCAGAGAGGCCCCCTCTGATCAATCGGCTGGTCACGTCAAGCCCTAGCACCTATATGATTGCCCCAACCCTATTGCCCTTATGGCAAGCCCCAACCCTTTTTATCATATATGTGCTAAAGGCCGGTGGCTGAGGGTCTACATGTCCTGAGATTGACGTTAAAATCTATCTGATGATGAGGTTCCAGTTCCCAAAATTTGGCAATATGGAGCACCACTTCATCACCATTGCTCCCTGGTCCACTCTGACCCAGAGTGGTAGTACCAGTTAGGTTTTTACTATGGTTTGTTTTGTTTTACGGCATATCAACCTCAGTGGGTCATTTAATGCCGATAAAGTTTTGAAATAAATCAATTCTTAATGGATAATACAATTTTTTTATAAATACATTTTTCTATTTAACCCATAGATGGGACCCTAACAGGTACTACCACTCCAGGTCAGAGTGAACCAGGGAGCAATGGTGATGAAGGGATGCTCCACATTCCCCAAACCTCCAAAACTGGAACCTTACCATCAGATAGAGTTTAACGTCATTCCCAGGACATGTAGACCTGCAGCCACCGCCTTCTAGCACCCATATGATAAAAAGGGGTTGGGGCTTGCCATATACCTGTTAGGGTCCCATCTATGGGTTAAATAGAAAAATGTGTTAATAAAAAAAATTGAGTATCCAATAAGAATGAATTTATTTCGAAACTTGGTTGTCATTAAATGACCCAGTACGGTTGATATGCCATAAAACAAACTTAAACACAGGGACATGTTCTTCTTTGGCAGAAGAATTTTATCTTATAGATCAGCAACGTTCTCATTATGTTTGTTTATCTCTGCATAAGGACACACTTTTTTTTCAAAATTTTGGTTCAAAAAAATTGCCCTGTGTCTAATACATTGTAGGTGAAGTTAGAGACCTCCCATAGGCCTAGGCTGATCTTCTCTATGATGCTCACTAACCCAACTTATGCTCAGTACTTTTACCTACCCTAAACTCTATGCATCCTTATTTTATTGCTGGTATTGTTATAATCAAGGTTAACTGGAACGTATTGTGGCGAAGAAAAAACAATACACAAAAAACCTTTTTTTTCCCATGAATCTGACCTGCTGAAATAGGGGTGCATCTTATATGCCCGTGCGTCTTATATGCCGTCAAATACGGTAATCACTTATAATCATTTCACTTTCTTCACTCTTACTCAAGTTTCTTGTAACGAAACGCACAATCATCAGACAGGAACAAAAGAGATGAAAGGTGATTTTGACCATTTTGTGGTTAGGATTCCGTGCTCTTGCCGTGGCAACTGGGGTTCAAATCTTCGCTTGGGAAATAGTATTTTTGATAGGGCCGGTTTAGCTCAGTCAGTAGAGCACCCTAGGAATCGCAAGGTTCCTGGTTCAATACTGTTCCCCGTCAACTCAGTGCACGAGTAGCACAGGTTGGTTTGGTTGGTTTGTTTTGTTTTATGGCATATCAACCTCAGTGGGTCATTTAATGCCGATAAAGTTTTGAAATAAATCAATTCTTAATGGATAATACAATTTTTTTATAAATACATTTTTCTATTTAACCCATAGATGGGACCCTAACAGGTACTACCACTCTGGGTCAGAGTGGACCAGGGAGCAATGGTGATAAAGGGGTGCTCCACATTCCCCAAACCTCCAAAACTGGAACCTCACCATCAGATAGAGTTTAACGTCATTCCCAGGACATGTAGACCCACAGTCACCACCTTCTAGCACCCATATGATAAAAAGGGGTTGGGGATTGCCATAAGGGCAATAGGGTTGGGAAAATCATATAGGCGCTAGGGCTTGACATGACCAGCCGATTGATCGGAGAGGGCCTCTCCGACCGCCCGTCTAGCCCAAGATAGGGCCAAAGTTGAGTATTGCAAGTCATGAACTGCTCATCCACCTGGGCTCTATCCTTAAGCATCACGGGTCGCCACCCACAGCCAACAGGTGGCCTCATTGGGGAAGTCTTATCCCTCTGCAGAGGTGCAGTCGGTGCATTCTAACACCCCAGCCGACAGGGCGGGATTTTAATAGGGTGTCCTGTGAGGATCCAACTTGCGATTCAACAATAATGGATCTACGAGATTTTTTTTTTACCAAGTGATGCTGGGTAGCCGCTTCTGGTCCTATATAAATAGTCAAGTTTCATTAACATATTGTTAAAGTCCAAGTGTTGCAGCCATACAGTAGTACTGTCACTTCTAGTCTGACTGGAAAATCAATGGTGATTCTCTAGTTTGATGGGAATTATTTCTGAAATTGTTAACTTGATCCAATTCAAATGTTTTTCATTCAACCAATTCTGCTTCTTCATTTCCTCTGAGCGTTTCTTTTACTCGCAGGAACCATTACCCAATTTCTTTGGTTTCTTGGAAAGAAGAAGAAGAAAAAAAAATCAATCTTTTCTGATGGTCTTTGCCATGAACTAACCGGCTTATCCGAGTGGACAGTTTTCAGGGAGGGGGGTTGGAAGGGGGGGGGAGAATTTTATATTTATTGTCTTGACTACAATCATCCATCATAAAAGTTTTAATTACACAACTGACATTCGTTTTTCTGAATCTTCTTCTTCTCCAAAAACCTGTGGAATGAATGATGGATATAGCTCAATTGTAAAATGGTTGGACTACACAACATGAGGACCGTGTCTCTTTCTTAATTTTTTTTACATGAGGTTTGATAATTTGTATTATTTAGACAATTGTCCTCATGTTGCATAGGGCCAAATAAAGAGTTGTAGTAGTAGTCGTTAGTAGTAATAGCCATTGTTAGTGCAGGAACAACATACACATGTCGTATAGTCACAAGGGGGCTGTTTATTTCTTTCTAGGCTCATGGGTTCTTTTTTAGAGAGAAGCAGAGAGAGAGGGTAAGGTCAAATTATTCTATTGTCAATCAGGTTCGGTATTACTATGCAAAACCCATATGGGGGGAACCCAGAAAGCCCCCCGTCTGCCATCTACGAAGCCTAGCTGAAAAAAGACCGATTTTTCTTCTTCTTCCGTTTGTCGTCTGGGAGGGGGGGGGTCACTTCCACTCCTCCGCAGAAACTAGAACTTCCGGTTTTATTTTTAACTTTAGTTCTGGTGTCATTGGTTGGTCAATTGAGTTCCAAACTTTAACCTGTCTTTGTTCTTATTTCTTTTTCCTCTCTTTCTCCAGAAATCCGAGTACCGTTTTATATTCAATCCCCAAATTCCCTGTAGACCTTAATAATTACGCTACACTTATCTTTATTGTTATCTACACAACTTATATATAGAAACTTATTTGTCTGAATTTTTGAGAGGAGGCTTGATAATTTGTATTATTTGGATTTTTCAGACTATTGTCCTCATTTTTATTGTTATCTACACAACATTTCGGTCAATGTGCCCTCTGGCCTTCTTCGGGTATTTCTTGTTTGAATTTTTGAGATGAGGTCTTATAATTTGTAGTTAAACTCAAACCTTTCCCAAAGATATTAGTGCTATGTGAACTGTGGCAATTCCTGGATGAAATCACAGTTCACATAGTGCTAATACCCTTGGGAAAGGTATGAATCCAACTATTCTCCCTCCAGCTATGGGTAAATAGTAGGCCAGACTGGGCTCTTTAACCCTGGTTAGGCAATCAGACCGAGAGAAGAAAAACTCTGAATTCAAATCTGGTTACTACCAGAATAGACTCAGGCCTACTTAGTAATCTATTTCAATTTTTTTTTAAATAAAAATAAAAAAAAACTTTTTGAATTTATGTTTTAATTGTCAAGGCCAAGTTGAATAGAAAGATTGAAACTAAATAAAATAAATAGAATGTCTGCTGAGAATGGTATTCAGGTTTTTCAAGCACCAATATCAAAGAATGTACATGCAATTCCTCCTGTGATCAACACACGCACACACACACACACACACGCACGCACGCACACACACACACATACACACATCCACACATCCACTTTTCTGTTTTTCTGCCTGGGAAATGATAATGGCCGTCTTACATGGTTTCTATAGAAACTTATATATCAGTTCAAAAATCCTGTTTTTCTCTCAGGAAGATTAATATTATGAAGCAGGACATATTGGATTGTCCTTTTTACTAAGCTTATGTTAGGCACAAGGCCAGACATATGGAGCACCCTGTGATTTGCCAGCTGACCATTATATCATGTAAGATTGAAAAAAAATAATCCATGCCTTGTGTTTAGAAGAAAATTATCTTTGTTAAAAAAAAAAAAAAATTGTTATGGGTGATCTTATTCACAACAATACTATTTAGGTCATCAAATGATATACAAGGTGTGTCAAAAAAATACCATGTTTAAAACTGTATTTACCAAGATAGAAATGAAGAATTAATGGAATTTTTTTTTTTTTCAGAATACAAGGTGTGTAAAAAAAATAACATGTTTAAAACTGTATTTACCAAGATAGAAATGAAGAATTAATGGAATTTGTTTTTCCCAAAAAAATACAAGGTGTGTCAAAAATTACAAAAAATCTCAATACTTTTTTGACACACCTTAAATGTCATCAAATGATATATACATCTTTAATAAATTTAAGCTTGTCATATCCATCTGATATCTAATGGACCCCACAAATATCGATGGCGTTGGATGTACTTGTCACTGTATCTGTGGAAAATCTGTGGCAAACAAGGGTATCTCCTTCCCCTGACCAGGATATGCATGCGGGGTTTGGGGACTGCTAGTGAATTTCCTATTCCTTTTGTTACGTTCATATCCCGGGACGAGCGCCCATGTTATGTTCACCTATCGTTTCAACACTATACAGTGCTTTTCCATCAGAAATTTATCAAAGAAAAATGAGAGGATACATGTAAGAACTTGGCAATAAATAACAAAACAACGTATATATATTTATAACACAACATTTAATTCAAATTTTTAAGCTAGGAGGATCATGATACGGACGCCAACAGGCTAGGATTTATAATGTCATTTGGCGGAATTATTTCTTCAAATCAATTTACAAATATTCGCAACGAAAGAAATTTGTACTTATCTTTTTACGGGTGATTCATTTTCTGTATTAATGTCTATTCCGGGTATTATTTCTTTATATGGCATTTTGGATCACGTAAACTTTCTTCTTGGGAAACATTTTTTCTTTCCCTCCCCCACGAGATGTTCGCTGACCAGGTCTCGAGTACTGACTGCTACTGACACTAGGGATCGCTTTCCCTTCCACCAACGTGACGTCACCTGTCTCTCGGTAGATTTTGGCATATGTCAGTAGGGCGGCAAGTGTAGTATCAGTTGTTCGTTTCTATGTCTTCCTCTTCTCAGCAAGGCCGGCTCTATGACGAAACAGTATTATTCTTCTTCCGGTAAACTTTGGGTCACTTTCTAGGACTCCCCCCTCTCTTGGCGTCAGCCAGTCTCTCAGAATATTCTAGGAGTTTCCAAATTGTTGATCATTTGATTAAACGTAACACTTTATTACTCCTTCCATGAATTCATCTGTGGTGAATTCATTGGATGGAGCCAACTCAATTGACCCTGGGTAGATGCCATCACAGAACACACAACCTCCATCATATAAATGGAAATAAGAATTTGTGATTCTATAGTGAATCAGATCATCTAGATTTTCAAGACACATTTGCAATGTAACAAATTTTATGGGACAGAATTAGTATTTCTAAACTCTTCTCTAGTTTTTGACTGATTCGTATGGGGGAGACTTATATACTAGGTGTGTCAAAAAAGAAAGATTTTTTGTACTTTTTGACACACCTTGTATTCTGAAAGAAAAATAACATTCCATTCCTTCCTCATTTTATCTTAGTAAATACAGTTTTAAATTTGGTACCTTTTTGACACACCTGTATTCTGAAAAAAATTAACATTCCATACACTGTTCATTTCTATCTTGGTAAATACAGCTTCAAACTCGGCACTTTTATGACACTCCTAGTATTCTGAGAAAAATTAATGTTCCATTGATTGTTCATTTCTATCTTGGTAAATACAGCTACAATCTCAATACTTTTATGACCCACCTTGTATATATATATATATATATATATATATATATATATATATAAGTAATTGGTAAGAAAAAATGAATAAATAAATAAAAAAAGAAAAAGGAAAAAAAAGAGTAAAAAAAAATTTAAAAAATTATAACCACACAAAAAAAACAAAAACTTAAGCACATACATTTCTGATATACACCTCTGAAGATAAAGTTTCTACTTTGAAATCGATAAGACAAAAATAACATCTTTTTGTTTTTATTTTTTATACACATTGTAATTGCCTTCAAATTATTAATATATTATAATATATATATATATATATAAAAGGAATACGCATGCGCAGATAATCCTTTTCATTTAAGGAAAAAGAAAAGAAAAAAACCAAGAAATTCCATAGACTTTTCTAAGTGGAAGAAACCTTTTTCTCTTCTTTTTTAGAAAATGGTATTAGAATAAAGAAAAAATCTTTATCCTCTTTTGAAGAAAATGTCAATTCTTAAGATTTCTTAGGGGTGCATAGAATACGATGGCATTACCCCCTCTGTCCCATAATAGTTGGTACATTAACGTATAGATTTTGTATACTAAATGTAACAACTATTTTGGGACAGAGATAGTATTATTTTCTTTATTTATCTTTTCTTGTTTTAATAAAAATGAAAACCTCTGAATCTTTTTTTTTTGGTTTGCTTGCTCGGTTGCTCAAGAGTGCATGACCTGACCCAGTGGATTTGGAATAGAATCTTTTCATTCCATTCCCTTCAAGATTCTTAGAAATTCTATCAATTCCCAATGGACAGATATTTATCTTTCCAGCAATAAGATAGAATTCATCCTCTGTTTATTTTCTCCCTCACCCTATCTCTCTCTCTCTCTCATATATATATATATATATATATATATATATATATATATATATATATCTGTTTCTTGCTCCCTGTCTTTCTATCTTTCCTTTTCTTCTCTCTATCTATCTTTCCTTTTCTCTCTCTATCTATCTTTCTTTTCTCTCTCTCTATCTATCTTTCCTTTCTCTCTCTCTATCTATCTTTCCTTTTCTCTCTCTCTCTCTCTCTATATATCTTTCCTTTTCTCTCTCTCTATCTTTCCTTTTCTCTCTCTCTATCTATCTTTCCTTTTCTCTATCCCCCCCCCTCAGTTTTTCGTATCTTCTTCACATTCTTGGCTTTACTAAACCAGATATCCAAAATTCAAACATTATTCTTTATCCTTTTCTTCCCTGCCATATTTAAAATCAGATTTCCGCTCAAATTAAAATTTATTACATTCACAGAAAAAGAGAAGAAAAAAATCTCTTCAACACTGAAAATACTGGAAGAATTTCTGACTCCCAAAAACTGTGTGGGTGCAAATAGCGTAATGGTTAACAAGAAAATGAAATTGGCAAACCAAGTTTAAAATTCATTGCATTCACTTTGCATTAATACCACAGGCTCTGTAGTCTTGGTGGGCAACCAGTCTAGGACATTGTTTCTCAACTAGTGTTCCAAAATCCCCATGGCTCTGTAGTCTTGGTGGGCAACCAGTCTAGGACATTGTTTCTCAACTGGTGTTCCAAAATACTAGGACATTGTTTCTCACTAGTGTTCCAAAATCCCATGGCTCTGTAGTCTTGGTGGCAACCAGTCTAGGACATTGTTTCTCAACTAGTGTTCCAAAATCCATGGCTCTGTAGTCTCAACCAGTCTAGGACATTGTTTCTCAACTAGTGTTCCAAAATCCCATGGCTCTGTAGTCTTGGTGGGCAACCAGTCTAGGACATTGTTTCTCAACTAGTGTTCCAAAATCCACATGGCTCTGTAGTCTTGGTGGGCAACCAGTCTAGGACATTGTTTCTCAACTAGTGTTCCAAAATCCCCATGGCTCTGTAGTCTTGGTGGGCAACCAGTCTAGGACATTGTTTCTCAACTAGTGTTCCAAAATCCACATGAGGTCAAACTCTCTGGTCTTTCCAAATCCCCTAGAGGTCAAATTTTCTGCATTTGATTTCCTACAAATGTTTCTGACTTAATTGTTGATAACGGTCATACATTAAGGAACATAAGTATTATAATTATATCCTCATAGTGTGGTGAATCCACAGGTCCTGCTAGTCTTAAAAGATGACCAACTTACAACCTGTGTGTAATATGGTGTTGCAAGATGATAATGGTTTGGTTTGGTTTGTTTACGGCATATCAACCTCAGTGGGTCATTTAATGCCGATAAAGTTTTGAAATAAATCATTTCTTAATGGATAATACAATTTTTTTATAAATACATTTTTCTATTTAACCCATAGATGGGACCCTAACAGGTACTACCACTCCGGGTCAGAGTGGACCAGGGAGCAATGGTGATGAAGGGGTGCTCCACATTCCCCAAATCTCCAAAACTGGAACCTCACCATCAGATATAGTTTAACGTCATTCCCAGGACATGTAGACCCGCAGCCACGGCCTTCTAGCACCCATATGATAAAAAAGGGGTTGGGGCTTGCCATAAGGGCAATAGGGTTGGGAAAATCATATAGGTGCTAGGACTTGACGTGACCAGCTGATTGATCGGAGGGGGCCTCTCCGACCGCCCGTCTAGCCCAAGATAGGGCCAAAGTAAGATGATAATGGTCGTACAATTAAGGAACATAAGTATTACAATTATATGATCATACTGTGGTATATCTACAGATTACGTGTGGAGGGGGTTGGTAATTATATATATATATATATATATATATATTATATATATATATATATATGGAATGACTTAAAAAAATAAAAAATATGTTACTCGGATAAGTCAGCATTATAACAAATATAAAGCGCTCAATATGCAAGTAGAGCAGATTTAGTATTATAATATGTACAGAAATTACTCTAGTTTCTCCATAAGGATCTTCAGGGTTAAATTCACTGAATTAATCAAGATATTGATTAATTACAGTTAATTGTGGGAGTTCATGTTGTAATTATAACTGTTGAAAACAGTTTACAACATGAACTCAAGCAAATAACTGTAATTAATCAATATCTTGATTAATTCAGTGGATTTAACCCTGAAGATCCTTATGGTGAAACTCAAGTAGGTTATTTCTGTACACATTATAATACTACATATATATATATATGTTATGTAGGTATGTGGTGTAATGGTTAGAGTCGTAGGAAATGTACTCATCAATGCGAGTTCAAATCCTAGATGAAACAGTTTGCATTTCGCATAGTGCTAATACCTTTGGGAAAGGTATGAATCCAACTATTCTTCCACTAGCTATGGTTAAATAGTAGAGCAGACTGGGTTCTTTAACCACGGCTAGGTAACCAGTCTAGAAGAAGTAAAACTTTGAATTCAAACCTGTTAAACTCCACTCAAGAAATTGACCTTGTGTTGCATCCTGCTCATGCAAAGGGGGAGTTGGTGTGTGTGTGTGTGTGTGTGTGTGTATATATATATATATATATATATATATATACACACACACACACACAGATGCTGATAGGTACGTGTCCTGCGTCTCTGACACACAAAAATCTAAAAGGACGCAGTAAAATTGTATTCATGCATCCCAGTGTTTTTCTTTTTCTTCCCTCACCATTTCAAGCTAACTGTAAATACATTTCAATAGATTCTTAGAAATTAATTACAGAGGATAGGTTATAAGGTAGGAGTTAGATGGCTTTAGTTGTTTCCCCATATCATGAATAAAAAACCTCTATCATGGCATGATGACTGTGTGTGGAAAAGTGAAATCTAGCAAATATGAGAAAAACATTTATGTGAATGGATTTGGCGTCATTTAGCCTTTATTTTTCTTTCAATATATATATATATATATATATATATATACGCACACACACAACCTATCAAATATCAGAAACCACACAAGTACATATTAATATTCTGCCAAAATATGGTTAATTTATGCCTGAAGAAGATAACAGATCTGAAACATGTGTCGCATATATAAGATAATAATTAAAAAAATTTTTTTCAAACATAATCCTTTTTGCGAACCAATATCTAATTTTCTCCTGTTGGACTCATAACAACACTTCATAGCTCTGTGCATGCATATATATATATATATATATACATATATATATATAGACCCTATATATGCTCCCCATCCCCTAGGGTTGAGCACTCTGGGGGGGGGGGATCTCGCTGAGGGACGCCAACTCAAGCGTAAACGCAACGCTCTTCTCTATAAGGAATGAAGCACTCTGTGACGGCCTTTACACACAAAGCGGTGTGTGCATTAAAACAGTTAAAATCCCCTGCCCATTCTGTAAGTGAAGACAGCCTAATGGTTAAAGTGCCGGACTGACACCCGACCGGATTTCAATGTAGGTAGCTTACAAAATGTCTAGCCACACTGAAGAGACTTGATAAGTTGAAACACGTGTCTGTGGATGACCCTATATATATATATATAATATATATATATATATATATCTATCACAAATCGACTGTGCCTTCATAATCTGCAACACGACACACACACTTCTTCCTCTTCTTTTTCATACTTCACACATCTTATTATAATGGAGATTGTGTGTTTGTCTGTCTGAAGCCGAAACTAAATCACTACTCAAGTCACAATTCCCTTAGTTATTGACGTCACATTCACCATGAATTTATTTTTATTTAAACCTCAGTTATTGATAAAATTGTTATACCTTATTAATACTTTTGACGTTATCTACATTCTAATAACATGCAATTGTATTTATATGTACAACAAATAGCGGTTTACAGTGTGAACAGGAAAGCTAATTTGCATATTGATAATAAAAGTTTAATTTTATTAAATATGCGCTTGGTATTATTGATTTCTAATTGTTTGTTTTTTTCTTAATGAATATGAGCAAAAATCTCTTCAATAAATCTTAAAAGAAATCCCTTATCAAGAAGAAATAACTAATATTATTCTTTACTTCCTATTTTAACTAAACAGTTAAATTGGGAAAATTTAACAATGAAAGACGGGAGTAAGGGAAAATGATGGAATAGTTTCAAAGTTGTTCTATTTTTCAATCATACCCCCTCTGTTCCAAATCTTTTTATCTACACTCTTATTCAGTTTCATTAGCCTTTCTAATTTAATATGATATTTTATTATATTAAAACTTAAATACTTGCACCCGGAGGGTGCATACATTTGCTAGTTCTTATAATAACCTAATTGGATTCACTGACCTCTGACCCTAACCTCCGACCTCTGACCTGTTCTTGTTTGATTCTTTCACCCTTTTCACTATTTTTATTCCTTTCTTCTTTTCGTAATTTTCTCACTTTAATCTTGAAGAGTCAAGAATTTGCTAATGAGACGAGAATTGCAAATAGAATACACTTGCTCCACCCTTTATCTAAGACCCCCCACCCACCCCAGGGGATGCGGGGAAACTGCAGATAGTATCAAAATCCCCCCCACTCTCTCTCTTATTATGTGTGATACTGTATATGTTACCTAATTTAGCACAAGGTTTAGTCTGGCACATGGTCACTTATTTGTGGGTGGTACTGTATATGTCTCAATGAGATTTTTAATATTAGTTTCTTATGTAAAAAAAATACTGGGTGGACATTTTGACCCACCCCAAAATTGGATCTAAATTGCCAGACCTATTGAATGTATCAGGAACTCATTAATGTACAATATATATATATATATATATATATATATATATATAAAGTAAATAATGAAGTTGTTTATGCAAATGTTGAAAGAGTTAAGGAAACTAGAATTGGTATTTTTTGCGCTTTGGGACGATTATTAAGTAAAACTTATAAATTATTTATTTCTAATGTTGATTGTTGGTAACTGAATCTTTGTAAAAGTCGAGGAACAATCTATTAAGTTTCATCTTGCCAGTATTATTTACATATTTTCATTTTGAATAGATGTATGAGAAAGTAGTTGCATGCTTCCTATGAATACCAGGATCATCCCCGTGGCGTATTGGTTGGTCATTTTGAATATATGTAATTCTTTATATAAGAAAGTACTTGCATGCTTCCTATTGTAGGAGTTATTTTCGTATTTGCCTGGGGAGTTGTCTGCCCGTTTAGTGTCGCTGGTTCCCGCTAGGGGCCTCGTGTATTTAAGCGGCTGATTTGAACTTTTCTTCCTCTTTGCCAGCTGCTCGACCTACGAGACACAATGGGGTAGTCTTATGACTACCCCTTTCTTGGTGGGGCTTTGCCCCCCCCACATTACTGTAAGTGATTTCCCAGTCTCATTTCTGTGCTTTTATGTTTATCCTTTTTACATGTAACTTTATATTACTTATGCATGTATGTATTATGTACCCTGTTTATTCTTGGGCTGTTATATAAAATGTTTTTTCCCTCAACCTGCGTCGGAGTTTGTTTGCGTTCCAACGAGTTATGACTTTGTCATAACCTTTGAATCTTACACTATCAATACCAGGATCATCCCTGTGGCGTATTGGTTGGTCAACCCTTGTTGGGTTATTTCATGCCAAAGAATTTTGTTTTATTCATTCTTGATGGTGTAGTGATTGTCTGCCCAGGCTGAGATGCCGCCCTGTTGGCTGAGGCGTTAGAATATACCAACTGTACCTCTGCAGAGGGGTAAGACTCCCCCATTGGAGCCACCTGTTGGCCATGGGTGGCAACTCGTGATGCTTAAGGACAGAGTCTTGGTGGATGAGCAGTCCATGACCTGCAACACTCCACTTAGACCCTTACTTAGGCTAGATGGTCAGTCGTAGAGGCCCCCTCCGATCAATTGGCTGGTCATGTCAAGCCCTAGCACCTATATGATTGCCCCAGCCCTATTGCCCTTATGGCAAGCCCCAACCCTTTTTATCATATGGATGCTAGAAAGCGGTGGCTGAGGGTCTTCATGTCCTTGGAATGATGTTAAACTTTATCTGATGGTGTAGTGATTGTCTGCCTAGGCTGAGATGGTCTAGAGTCGAAAAGGGTTCTCTTCCCTTGCCACTAGGTGGCACTACTAGCTGGGTATTTAAATTCAGCCCAGGAAGCCCTCTCCCCCTCATGGTCTAGCATCCACAAAAGATGGACTAGACACATTGTGTCTCTGTCCATTAAGAGACTGACTCTCATATTCTTTATGAACTCTTTCATACTTCCTGTTTGTATAATATCATGTATGTCATGTTCCATGTGCTCAGACAATAAAGTCTGTATCAGTATTATCTGCATTATTCGGACTATTGTCCTCATCTTCATTGTTATCTGTACAATATTTCGGCTGATGTGCCCGCCGGCCTTTGTCAGGTATTTCTTGTCAGACTTGGGAAACCTTCTTGTCGTAATCGGGAGCCATCACAGACTGACAAGAAGGTTCCCAAGTTCGACAAGAAGTTCCTGAGTCTGACAAGAAATACCTGAAGAAGGCCGGAAGGCACATCGACCGAAACGTTGTACAGATAACAAAGAAGATGAGGACAATAGTCCGAATAATGCAGATAATACTAATCATCAAGCCTCATCTCAAACATTCAGAGAAAAAGACTATTGTTGTTATGTTTTACTTCTTTGTTCCGATTTGATATATATATATATATATTCACCTACGTTGGAAGGTTACTCTGAGCCTTCTAATGTATTATAACAAACCACACATTTCAATTGTTATAGTGCTAATACCCTTGGGAAAGGTATGCATCCTACTATTCTCCCTACAGCTATGGATAAATAGTAGGGCAGATGGGCTCCAAGTTTAGTTAGGCAACCTGAGAATGAAAACTCTGAACTCCGCTAAAGAAATTGTGTCACTCTGAGTAAGTACTAAAAAAATCTTTGGCTCAACTAAAAGAACTTTTTTGTTAAAGTTAAAACTTTAGAAATTAATAGGGGCCGGTTTAGCTCAGTTAGTAGAATGTTCGGCTAGGAGACACAAGGTTCTTGGTTCAATACTGGCCCCCGCCAACTCAGCGTATGAGTAGCACGGGGATCTGTGCGGTAAAGTGAGGAGCTGATAGTAGATGTGGCGCTCCACCTCAGATGCTAAAATATTCTCCTTGGTCTAGCGCTAGTGAAAAGGGATAGACTCCCTCGCTGTCTGGCTGATACCGACATTAGGCCGCCCCGACGACTTTACTTTACTTATATAGAGTAAATATTTCTTATGTGTGCTGTCATTTCAGCTAAATGGACCATTCTGTTTTTATTATAAAGAAAGGGTAGAAAAAGGATATGCTACACAGAAAAAAATATAATAAGAAAGAGAATAGGGGAAGGATAGAGGGGATGAGCATGCAGAAGCAATAAGGCTAATCTGTTTCAATCGAACATAATGAAAAGAAAGAAAGAAAGAAAGAAAAAAGAGTGAGAGAGAGTTAAATCAAGATTATTATACTTTTTACATATTGAACTATTTTGCAATAGTTCTTAAATAAACATATCAAATGTTGTAATAACTGAATAACCATACTGTGGTATATCCACAGGTCCTGTTAGTTATAACCATTACACCATGTGTCTCCTTATACAATTACAGCTTCAAGTAACTATTCTTAATATAAAAAATGTGCATAGTTATGGTTTCAAGTAACTATTCATATTTAATAATAATAATCTTTTTGTTTGGGGGGTGGGGGTGGGGGTGATTTGAAATTTTTTAATATTCCTTCATAGTGACTAAATTGTTCAAGGGTTTATAAACTTTGGTATTATTTGGATTATTCGGACTATTGTCCTCATCTTTATTGTTATCTTTACAACGTTTCGGCCAATGAGCCCTCCAGCCTTCTTCAGGTATTTCTTGTCAGACTCGGGAACCATCTCGAACTTGGGAACCTTCTTATCATAATCGGGAGCCATCATAGAACTTTGAAACCAACCCTTTATTCAATCCTCGGGAGTATCCTGTTATCATTCAGCTGGGTACAA
>CM042169.1:51060724-51083224 GCA_023376005.1 Doryteuthis pealeii
TAGTATATAGATTTAAATGTCCCCTAGGAGATTGCAGTCTCCCAGAAAATGATAATACATACATTGGATTCACCTCAACCACATTGTCAAGGCGTCTAACCCTCCATTTAACAGACAATAGCTCTATTTCACAACACCTAAAATTACATTCATGCCCCCACTCTAATTACCGAAATATTCTAACGGAAAATACACACATTCTGCACAAAGAAAAAAATAAACAAAAACTCCAAATACTAGAAGCTTTATACATAAAACAATACAAACCATCCTTAAACAAAATTAATTTCCAATACAGTACACACATTTTAAAATGCCTATAGCACCTTTCTCACCAATTCTTCTCCTTCCAGCCTCCACATTAATATAATTTAAAAAATAAAAAAATAAAAACTGGAATACATCACCCCTGATGATAGCACTTCGAAGTGCAGAAAGTACTCGGGAACTGAACTTTAGTGGACTTATCCACCAATTCCACCCAAACATTAAAAGTTGGCCAGAAAATTAGAAAAGATCAAAAATAAAATTGTTAAACAGGAGATGTGCCTTTTGTTTAATTCTACAATATATATATATATATATATATATATATTATATAATTGATAATTTTGAATCATATTACCACGACCAGACAACTCGGCAAACACCATTTGCGGACATCCGGAGCACTGGACAGCTGTTTCGACCTCCTTTGGTCTCATCAGCAGTGCATACCACAATCTCCCCACTAGAGATTGAACTCGTGGACCACAGCGTGAAGAGCGGGGACTTAACACACTGGGCCACCAGCCCATGTCACAAACGGAGAATGCCAAATCATTTAGGAAGTTACAACAGACAAAATACAGGGAAGAAGGCTGTTTTTCTTTGTATACTTAAATATTTCATAATTTTCTATTATTATTATCTTATTAGGTCCGGTTTAGCTCAGTCAGTAGAGCCTCACGCTAGGAACCACGAGGTTCCGGGTTCGATACCAGCCCTCGCCAACTCAGCATATGAGTAGCACAGGGATCTGTGCGGTAAAGTAAGGAGCTGCTGATGGTAGGTGTTGGGCTACACCTCAGACCCCAAAACAATCTCCCTGGTCTAGCACTATAGAAAAGGGGATAGGCTGTCTGGCTGATACCAATTTTAGGCCACCCCTTCGACTTTACTTTTTACTTTATTATAACACAAAGTAATTATTTATTAAAACCAGTTTTGTTAAAACCAGTATGCAAATTAACCACAGCATATATTATGTAAACCTTTATTTCTTAGTGATATATACGACACATTGCAGGATTTTAAATGCACTAATTGGTTTCTATATAAAATCAGTGATAGGATTGATTTTAATACATTGGAGAATACAACAACAATATCAGAGATCAATAACACCAAGTAATTATTTATTAAATCTGGTTTTGTTAAAACCAGTATGCAAATTAACAACACCATATATTATGTAAACCTTTATTTCCTAGTGACACATTGCAGGATTTTAAATTGTGATTTACTGTAGACCTCAGCTTCACCCTGAAATCTCTCAGTAACAAACAGATGTTTCTATGTTTATCTTTCTCACACACGTATCGAAAGAATCACTTAATTATCTGTCGTATCATAGCGACAGTTTTCTTTCATAGACGCAAGACCAATTCATGCCAAGCGATGAAGCCAAGAAATTAAACAGCCAACCCTTGACAAAGTGTCCGAGCAAACACTCGAATGAAATGTAAACGTGTTTGGACACTTGCAGTTATTCCACTTTGGGATTCGTTAAGAGATGTATTTTTAATCCCTGAACAAGAAAGGAAAAAAATTTTTTAAATAGCTAACTTTTGTGCAAATACAACAATATATATATATATATATATATATATATATATATATATATAAAGATAAATCTAATGAGTCAGACGAACCTACTATTAGTTTCGCATAAAGCTCTTCAGGGCTAAAATCTGACTCAGATTTTAGCTCTGAAGAGCTTTATGCGAAACTAATAGTAGGTTCGTCTGACTCATTAGATTTATCTTTATTATTGGCTCTACTTAGGTATCGAGCACTTTTTACTTACTAGCTTTCTCCTAGCGGTTATATGAATAT
The DNA here is from genome assembly GCA_023376005.1 of Doryteuthis pealeii. Classification (NCBI taxonomy): domain Eukaryota; kingdom Metazoa; phylum Mollusca; class Cephalopoda; order Myopsida; family Loliginidae; genus Doryteuthis; species Doryteuthis pealeii. Next base: position 51,062,822 of record CM042169.1, read on the forward strand.
ATATATATCTTATATACATATATATGCATATAAATTGTTTTTTCTTTTGGCCAAATACTGTACCAATAGATTATTTTTTGTTGGTACGAATATCTTGGTCCTTTCTTTTTTTCAAAAAAATTTTTTTCTCCCTGGTTGATGTTTGGTAGTATATTTTTTACAATCAAACTATTTGCTGGTTTTTTTCTCACCACAAGGATTTACCAGCACACTTGGTATATTATATATATATATATATATATATATATATATATATCAATCATCATGGGCTAGTGGTTAGAGTCGTGGAAAATGGACTCGTCGATTCGAGTTCAATTCCTAGATGAAGCTGTTGGCATTTCACATAGCGCTAATACCCTTGGGAAAGGTATGAATCCATATATTCTCCCCCTAGCTATGGGTTAGATAGTAGGGCAGAATGGGCTCTTTATCCTTAGGTAGGTAACCAGTCTAGGAGAGGGATAACTCTGAATTCAAAATTCCTGAGGTCAGTCGTTGATTGGGTTTGTGGCAACCCTTGATGCACCAATTCTTTCCTATCGACTGTACCAAAAAGTGCGGAATGGTCCTACACAAGCCTTCACCACTATAAACAAATCACTGTGTTGGTAGTTCATCGAATGAACACTCATGCGTCGAAAAACGACGAGAGAGTCCATTTTTTAAATTTTTATTTTATATATCATCATCATCATCATGTTGTGCTGTCAGTGCAGATATCCATGACAATCTCTCTCCATCTGTCCCTATCGCTCATCATTCTCGGGAGGTCCTCTATGCAGCATCCTGTATCCGCACAGAGCTGATCAATGTACGTCTTTGCTGGTCGGCCCACACTGGCTTGTCCATATGCTGGCTTCCACAGGAGGACGTTGCTTATGGTATCTTCTTCAGGCTTTGATTGATATTATCAATCAAAGCCTGAAGAAGATACCAGAAGATCTGAAACACGTGTTGCACATGTAAAACAAAAAGAATTAAAAAATTTTTTTCTGAGAACAAAATACATTTTGCGGACCTTCCTTTTTTTATAAAATATTGAATTTTTCTCCCGTTGGAACCAGAACAACATTTTATATATATATATATATATATATATATATATATAAAAGAAAGTTTGGTGTGTATGTGTCGACTTAAAACTCTGAAAAGAGAAGTCACTCAGATTCGAAATCATGCATACACATCAATATCCTTCTAACTAAGAAACACACCAAATTTGGTTACTGATTTTTACTGATTAAGTGATATAATTAATTAATAAAACCAAAATCAACAGATTTGCGAAACTGGCTGTATATCAACTGCTGCTGCTGATAAAATATTGCTCGCTACCTGCTTTAGTGATACCAGAGGTTTAGTTTGATTTTAGTAAACAAAATCGCATTTTAAGCAGTTCAGCTCAAAATTTCTTGCGTCAACCTTTAAAACATTTATTTGGTTTGAAAGAAACAAAAATAATCTTTCTAAATATGTAATTTGTATGTTATCCATTGAATTATTTTGTAAAGCGAATAAAAAATTTAAAGAAACAAATTAAACGAAAACATTTAACGATAACTCAACTTTTTTTTTAGTCTGGTCATGGACCAGGTACTTGTGCTAGTATACATGTGTGTGTGTGTGTGTGTGTGTGTAAGTTGAACAAATGGAAATGAATCCGACAATATGTTGCAAGGATAAATAAATAAAGGAAAGAAAATGTTGAATGGATAAAATTAATTTAATGAATTACCAACATGTGTTTTCGCCGGGAGTTTGTTCATGTACACATTGTATTTCTTTCTTTGTATACCTAAATATTTTATAATTTTCTATTATCTTATTTCATATTTAAGATAATAATAAATAGAATACAATGTGCACATGAACTCCCGTCCGAAACACGCGTTGGTAATTCATTAAACTAATTTTATCTATTCAACATTTTGTGTCATAAAAGTATTGAAATTGAAGCTGTATTTACCAAGTTAGAAATGAACAATGAATGGAATGTTAATTTTTTCAGAATACAAGGTGTGTTAAAAAGTTACATCAACATCTTCAAGGACAGCCTTCACATGTGACATCTGTGGTCAAGAATGTTTGTCTAACATTGGACTTTACAGTCACAGGAGGCGCTGTAACTTTGGGGGCACAAAAACTATATTATAGTCTTCTGAAACTGAAATGCTGGTAATATATATATAAAAGTCAAGTCATTGGTGTGACCTAAAGTCAGTATATATAATATATATATATATATATATATATATATATATATATATGAGAAGTAAACAAACAGACGATGTTTGTGATATGGCTATTTTCAGCCGACAATATTTGGGAGAATATGTGTTTAATTGAAGTCGAACCTAATTTATGAAAGTTAATTAATTAATAATTAATTAATTAGGCGGGATTACCTATTTAAATTTAAGGCTAAACAAATCGAGAAAAATCAATCTCTGTATGTACATTTCGGCCTATGCTGATGAGGCCTAATAGGCCGAAATGTACATACAGAGATTGATTTTTCTCGATTTGTTTAGCCTTAAATTTAAATAGGTAATCCCGCCTAATTAATTAATTATTAATTAATTAACTTTCATAAATTAGGTTCGACTTCAATTAAACACATATTCTCCCATATATATATATATATATATATATATATATATATATTGGATTGTTGGTTGGTTTTGAAGGCTATCGCAATGCAAATGTAAAGAAAAAAGAAGGCAACTTTGGTGTTGTTTGTTAACCTGTGATTAATTCTTAATATTTCAGGATAAAAATCCCTTCTATAGAAGATTTCTAGAACTGAAGTTGTTGCTAGTGGCTGTTCATTTGTTCTGCCTGGACATTCAACTTGCCCATTACGGACCTTCACTTCGGAGACAACTCTCCAAAAACCGATATAAGAACACCACTAATTGCACACTAGCAAACTGCCCTATCCACGGCACAGGTATGTGCCGTGAAGTGAATGTGGTATACTGCACACAATGGGAAAAATGCAACCAGTTCTACATAGGCGGCACCACCAGACCACTACACATTAGGATCAAAGAACACTTACACATACAAGCATATATATATATATATATATATATAACATGCTGCTTGGAAACCAATGGTAACAATTGCACCTTAAATATATTGTATACTATTATATATATATATTATATATATATATATATATATATATATATAATTTTTTCAACAGGGCGGCCTAAAGTCGGTATCAGCCAGTCAGCGAGGGAGTCTATCCCCTTTTCAATAGCGCTAGACCAAGGAGATTGTTTTTAGCATCTGAGGTGGAGCGCCACCTAATGGTTTACAAGCTAATAAGTAAAAAGTGCTCAATACCTAAGTAGAGCAAATAATAAAGATAAATCTAATGAGTCAGACAAACCTACTAAAAGTTTCGCTTTCCGACTGTTGGATCTTAACCCTGAAGAGCATTAAGCGAAACTTTTAGAAGGTTTATCTGACTCATTAAATTTATCTTTATATAAAGTAAAAAAAGTCGTCGGGGTGGCCTAATGTCGGTATCAGCCAATCAGCGAGGGAGTCTATCCCCTTTTCAATAGCGCTAGACCAAGGAGATTGTTTTTAGCATCTGAGGTGGAGCGCCACACCTACCATCAACTCCTTACTTTACCGCACAGATCCCTGTGCTACTCATACGCTGAGTTGGCGAGGACCGGTATCGAACTAGGAACCTTGTGGTTTCTAGCTGAACGCTCTACCGACTGAGCTAACCTGAACACTAGACATTAACAGACAGACATAAACACCACCGCTTTAAAGGGGGGAAAAAAAAAAAAAAGTTTCCACCAATCAAAAAGATGCTTGAAAGAAAAAAGACACAAATATCGCCCTGGGAGGCGGGGAGAAATGTATAAATGTAAACTGAATTTGGCCATTTGCCAGTCTTAGAATAAAACGTGGTCTGACAAAGCTCGGTGGGCCCCAGATACCCACGAGTGGAAATGGTCCATAATCATGATACCCATGGTATTTAAGGCCTTTTTATTCACAAATATATATATATATATATATATATCTCTTGAGAACAACCTTGGACAGGTAAGGTGATAGAAGGAAAAACCCGGGTCTCTGTTTGATAGTATTGAAAATGGAGATGGCGCTAGATTCTACAATTTTTCTTTCTTTTTTGTTGTGAATTCTGATTAACAACTTGGATTAGCCCTTAGAATCTGTACCCAGAAATTTTTGGACGAAGAATTCAAACACATAGAAAAATCTTTTACTCATATATATATATATATATATATATGATTTTATTACATATCAATATGTTTATGAGTCATATAATGGAGAGATCAATTCATTAGAAATAAAAATGAATAAATAAATAAAAAAAACTTATTAAATTCCTCGGCTTCAAACTCAATAGACCAACAAAAAAAAAGAAGAAAAAAAAGGAGAGAACCAAACATTGGCATTAAGAAACAATAATCAATACTATGTCTGCCATGTTTCTTGCTAGGCCAATTTAGGATTTGCTATCTCTCTCTCTCTCGTCTCTCTGTCTCACTCTCTCACTTCTCTCCCTCTCTTATTTGTCTCTCTAATTTCTCTCACTCTCTCGTCTCTGTCTATCACTTCTCACCCTCTCTCATCTCTCTCACTTGTCTCCCTCTCTCTTTCTCATGTCTCTCACGTGTCTCCCCCTCTCTCTCACTTGTCTGCCTCTCTGGTCTCTCTGTTTCTTTCACTTGTCTCCCTCTCTGGTCTCTCTCTCTCACTTGTCTCCCTCTATGCTTTCTCTCTCTCTCACACTTGCCTCCCTCTATGCTTTCTCTCTCTCACTTGTCTCTCTCTCTCTCTCTCTCTTACTTGTCTCCCTCTCTGGTCTCTCTCTCTAGTCTCTCTCTCTCACTTCTCCCTCTCTGGTCTCTCTCTCTCTCACTTGTCTCCCTCTATGCTTTCTCTCTCTCTCTCTCACTTGTCTCCCTCTATGCTTTCTCTCTCTCTCTCTCACTTGCCTCCCTCTATGCTTTCTCTCTCACTTGTCTCCCTCTCTAGTCTCTCTCTCTCTCACTTGTCTCCCTCTCTTATCTCTCTCACTTGTCTCCCTCTATGTTCTCTCTTACTCTCTCACTTGTCTCCTCTCTAGTCTCTCTCTCTCACTTGCCTCCCTCTATGCTTTCTCTCTCACTTTGTCTCCCTCTCTAGTCTCTCTCTTCTCTCACTTGTCTCCCTCTCTTATCTCTCTCACTTGTCTCCCTCTATGCTCTCTCTACTCTCTCACTTGTCTCCCTCTCTAGTCTCTCTCACTTGCTTCCCTCTCGTCTCTCTCACTTGTCTCCCTCTCTTGTTTCTCCCTCTCTCTCATTGTCTCCCTCTCTCTCCCTCTATCTCTCTCTCTCCTCTCTCTCTCTCATGGCACAAATGTTTAATTACAATTTGATAACAGAACAGAACAGAACCATGATAATATGATTGTAGCAGGAACCACCAGTGAATACTGTTCGCTTCTCCCCGTGATGAAGAATACGATACGACTAAACGAACCCATTCACAAATAAATACCCTGCTGCCATAATAGGGGTGGAGGTGGGGGGGACCTTGTGGCTGAAGCCATTCACCCACCACACTGTTCATTTTAAATCATCCATAGGCCAGAGACATTTTCACACACACACACGCACAGACGACTCTATCCAGGGTTTCAGCCTCTTTTAGCTACCCCACCCCCATTCCCAGTTATGATGTCATACAAGAAATAACAAAGAGAAAAAGGAATTTTTTTTCTCTCTCTCTCCGCAATGATTTGTCGTGCCGTGTCATTTGCAAAATTGTCTGTATAGAAAATCTTTATAATCACAAATAAAGTTAACAATCTCGTAACTCAAGGCAAAATACCGATTTGAAAAAAGAAAAAAAAAAAAAAAAAAAAAGAAAAAAAATCCCTTCAGATTGTCCAACGGGGAGTGGGGGGGGGGATATCTACCTTTGCTTGCAGAGTGGGGTGTGCCCATTGTTTGGAACCTGGACGGAATCCTTTCTAAATCAGTCACCATTGAAAAACATGCAAAGACCAAATCCCAAGAGATTTCTCTTCTTTCAAACATTGGTGACCTATCTACTTCCAAATTCTACAATATGGTTGTCCCAATGTTTGAAACTAATCCCAAAGTTTTTTGGGTTTTTTCTTTTTAACTCTTAACATCCTGTTGAGAATTTTATAAGTCCAGAGCATTCCTATAAGGATATATAAAAAATGACTAAAAATGACCTTTGCATCTAAAGTTACCTGTTATTTCCCTTAAATAAAAGACTTCTAAATATTATTGTCAGTAAGTCAGTAAGTCTACTGTTGGTTTGAATAACAGCAGCTAACTAAGTACAACCGTTTGTTGCCTTGTCTTCCCAGTTCGACGGTAATTGGAACTTTAATTATTCTTCACCCCCCCCCCATTGCGCGGGTGTAGTGGCCTTTGAGGGGGAATTAGTTCCTTTCGACCAGGCCGATTACAGGGGAGTAATCTTGATAATGCACGTGGTATTTTTGATGGCATTGGCTTAGGGGTTGGAGTGACACTGGGTGAGGCTTGGTCCCTAGTTGATGGTACCATTCTTTTGGTTTGTGGGACATCTTCAAATATTGGTTCAGGGTGCTCAGGCAAAGCGCTAGGAATAGGGACAGGGACCACTGGTGCTTGGAGCTTCCTGAGGAATCGGCGATTCCGCAATGTGATTCTACCTGATCCATCAATCCTGATTCGGTATTGGTGATTGGGGAGTGTTTGACAACTCTGCCTGTTATGTCCCAGCGACGGTTGTTTGGACGTTGTACAGACACTGTGTCTCCCTTTTGAAGTGGATACAGTGTATGTGCTGTGCGATTGTATCTCTCTATTAGCAGTGCCATATTGAAGTCAGTAAGTTAGTAAGTCTACTGTTGGTTTGAATAACAGCAGCTAACTAAGTACAACCATTTGTTGCCTTGTCTTCCCAGTTTGACGGTAATTGGAACTTTAATTATTCTTCAAATATGTTTAATATTACATTTAAACAAAGGCTATCATTTGGGGCAGATTAGGAAAATGAATGTGACTTCCAGCCGGGTGGAATGAGGTGGCATAAGACTTTATGAGTTAAAGCAATTATTTAGTTTCAATTAAATAATAATAATCATTTGCAAACAATTATAGTTTTAAGTAACTATTCCTAGTTACTAATAATTTATACACAATTATAATTAGAATAATTTCACTTCGAATTGATATTATGTCTTATACTACCCATTGAGTAAATACACACTTCTAAGATGTCCCTAACATTGCAAGAAAATGACACTGTAAGGTTCAAGGTTATAATAATGTTATAATTGGTTGAAACAAAAAAATCTGACATGAGTGTTGAACATAAGATAACAGACTTTAATAAATGTACATGGAGAGACATTTACGACATGAAGTACATATACATGAAACAAGATACATAGTAGATAATATACGTACATAGATACAGAAGAAGAGTTACATAGAAGATATGTTTAGTTATGGAAAGTCCATAGACTATGGTCACTTACTAGTGTCTGTAATGGGGGCTGAAGCCCCCACGCGAGAAGGTGTAGACATAAATGTTTAATATTACATTTAAACAAAGGCTATCGTTTGGGGCAGGTTAGGAAAATGAATGTAACTTCCAGCCGGGTGGAATGAGGTGGTATAAGATTTTATGAGTTAAAGCAATTATTTAGTTTTACAATTTTATAAGATTTATAAGATTTTATGAGTTAAAGCAATTATTTAGTTTCAATTAAATAATAATCATTTGCAAACAATTATAGTTTTAAGTAACTATTCCTAGTTACTAATAATTTATACACAATTATAATGGACTCTCCCTTTGATTTTCGACATATGAGGGTTCATACACACAATGAACTCCCACACAGGGATTTGTTTATAGTGGTGAAGGCTTGTGTTGGACCATCCACACTTTTTGGCACAGTCGATAGGAAAGAATTGGTGCATCAAGGGTTGCCACAAACTCAATCAACGACCGACCTCAGGAATTTTGAATTCAGAGTTATCCCTCTCCTAGACTGGTTACCTACTCAAGGCTGAAGGGCCCAGTCTGCCCTACTATTTAACCCATAGCTGGAGGGAGAATATATGGATTCATACCTTTCCCAAGGGTATTAGCGCTATGTGAAATGCCAACAGATTCGTCTAGGAATTGAACTCGAATCGATGAGTCCATTTTCCACGACTAACCACTAGTCCACGCTCCTCCATTATAATTAGAATAATTTCACTTCGAATTGATATTATGTCATATCCTACCCATTGAGTAAATACACACTTCTAAGATGTCCCTAACATTGCAAGAAAATGACACTGTAAGGTCCAAGGTTATAATAATGTTATAATTGGTTGAAACAAACAACCCCGACACAAGTGGACTTTAATAAAAGCAAATGGAGAGACATTTACGACATGAAGTACATGAAACAAGATACATACTGGATAATATACGCGTACTAGATATATAAGAAGAGTTACATAGAAGATATGTTTAGTTATGGAAAGTCCATAGACTATGGTCACTTACTAGCGTCTGTAATGGAGGCTGAAGCCCCCATGCGAGAAGGTGTAGACATAAATGTCTAACTTATTCTCCAGACCTCCAGAACTGGAACCTCACCATCAGATAGAGTTTAACGTCATTCCTAGGACCCTCTGTTACCGCTTTCTAGCACATATATAATAAAAAAGATTAGGGTTTGCCATAAGGGTGATAGGGTTGGGACAATCCTATAGATGCTAGGGCTTGACTGGACCAGCTGATTGATCAGGGTATTTCAGATGAATTAAGGTATTCATATATGCGTAATTCCATGTCAAATCATCCAGAAAAAATTAAATTGTTACCCCACCCCAATTTTCCATTTTTTCTAAGTGTGGAGTATGTTAACATTAGACAATCCCCAAAATTTAAGATTCCGATTCCAAAAATTGGCAGAATTATGTCGATTTTTAGCTCTCCAAATTTGGTGGGGTACATGAAAAATGGCGACATTTTGTAATCTATTTTTGTCTGTAAAATGAGTTCTAGAAAATCAAACTATCTTTGGAATTGTAAGCTCAAATTTTGGGGATTGTCTAACTTTAACATAATCCACACTTGGACAAAATTTCAGAAAAATTGAAGTGGGTGGGTGACATGGCCTGGATGATGTGACATGGAATTACTCATATCGAAGCAGTAAAGACAGACTTGATTAAATTTAGTCTTTTCAGTGTCATTTGGTGCACAAGAATCTTGGCAGCTTCAAAGGAATTCAGTGGGGGGTGGGGGGTCAGTAGCACAGAAAGGTGAATAGGAGTAATAATGTGGATGGGAGGGGGGATTTTTGGAAAATGGTATCTGTGTAATAGAGTCAGTGTATTCAAGTAGGGCATAAATGTTTTATAAACTTTGTAGTGTGGTGCCGATTGAGTAACCCCATGGGAGAGTGTTCTCACAAACACAATAAGGTCCCTTAAGATTGATAGCCAAGGCCATAGAAATGTTTCTTGATATATTCCATAAAATGGTTGGATATGTTCCTCACAACTAGTAGATGTTTGCCGATTCCAGAAAATTTGGGTTGTGCTTAATCTACGATTATCCCCCAGGGTCAAATTTCAACAAATCTCTCAAGTTTTTTGACATTTGAAGAAGAAAATTCATCTTGGATTAAAATATTTAACTAAAGTTAATTTTTTCCAACCCCAATCTATTATTTTCATAGTATATTAGGTACAGATTTCATTGAAACAGATTAACATTATTGCTTTCATGTGCTCACCCCACCTCTTATCTTTCCCCTACATTTTTTTTTCTTTCTTTCTTATTTTATTTTTTCTGTGTAGTATGTCCTTTTCCTTCTCTTTCTTTCTTAATTTGATTATTACAATGTTTACTTAAGAGCTATTGCTAATTATTTCAATATGTAAAAGATATAATAATCTTGATTTAACTTTCTCTTTCTCTCTATTTTTTCTTTCTTTTCATCTTTTCATTATGTTTGATTGAAACAGATTAACGTTATCGCTTTCATGTCCTCAACCCCTTTCTATCTTTTCCCTACTCTCTTTTTTTCATTCTTATTATATTTTTTCTGTGTGGCATGTCCTTTTCCTTTTCTTTCTTTATAATAAAAAAGGAATGGTTGATTATTTAGCTTCAGTGACAACACTCAAAAGAAATAAAAATTCCACGGATAAGCAACACCAGGATTTAAGCAGATTATATATTTGGTTCACTTTGGTTTATTTGTTCAACGGCACATCATCTCCTTATTGGTTATCTAAAGCTGAAATTTGATTTGTAAATGTTTGATCATTTATAATTTCAACATTCTAATTAAATTTAGCTTTTTTTTTTGTTTGTTTGAAATAATCATTTGTTTGCACAGTTATATGGTATCAAGTATTCCTATCTAATCTTATAATGGAGATTCAGTGTCTGTAACTGAAACTACATCACTACCAAGTCACAATTCCCTTAATTGATTATGTCACATTCTCCATGATTTTATTTTTATTCAAACTTCAATTATTAATAAAATTGTCTTACATTATTAATACTGTTGGAATTTACATACTAATAACATGCAATTGTTTTTATATGTACAAAAAATAGCGGTTTACAGTGTGAATGGAAGGCTAATTTGCATATTGATATAAAAATTTGATTTTAATAAATATGTACTTAATATTATTGATTTTTAATTCTTTAGTTTTATCTTAATGAATATGAGCAAAAATCTCGGGGATAAATCTTAAAAGAAATCCATTAACAAAACTTTTATTTTATTCTTTACTTCCATTTTAACTAAATAGTTAAATTAGGAAAATTAAATTTTCCAATGAAAGACGGGAGTGATGGAAGAGTAAGTTTCAGTTGTTCTATTTTTCGATTATACACCCCGTCTTTTTCAAATCTTTTTATCTGCATTCTTATTTAGTTTCATTAACCTTTCTAATTTAATATATTTTATTACATTAAAACTCAAATACTTGCACCTGGAGGGTGCATATATATATATATATGAGTGAAAAGAAAGTGGAAGTGAATCCGACAGTATGTAATATAGTGAAAAATTGGAAAAAAACAAAAAAAAAACACAAGTTCATAAAACAAGTGATGTTTATTTCGCCAAAGCTGCAATGTTTTGATCTGTTTTAATAGCTCTTCATCAGGGCTTTTGTTAGTTTGAGGATATATATATATATATATATATATATATGGACGGTCTTCTTATTCTCTCTGATAAATTCATTTTTCCTCAAACTAACAAAAGCCCTGATGAAGATCTATCAAAACAGATCGAAACACTGCAGCGTTGGTGAAATAAACATCATTCGTTTTATGAACTTGTGTTTTTTCAATTTTTCACTATATTACATATATATATACGTTCCCTGTCTTATTGACACAGATCAAGAAATCATTAAATATGTTTCTCTTCAAAATTGCAAATATTTTGGGAAATATTCAGGGGTTCTGAAAATGTCTATGACATGACAAAGGAATTATTAAGCAGCCAAAAATTTGCTTGGGGATTTTTTTTTTTTTTGTCTGGAAGGTGGGGGTTGGTGGTGGGGGGATGGATTATATATTGGCAGTTTTTTTTTTTTTCCTTTGTCTAGGATTTGGAGATTAATTATTGTTCTCCAAAGAGATTATACAAAAACATGTTTTTTTTTTTTGGGGGGGGGGAGGGGGGATTTCTCAGACAAAGTAAGGAACCATAGACACAAAGATGGCTTATAGACCTAAATGGATTAGATGTCACCTGAAGATGGTTGGAGAATAAGACTTTGGAAAAGAAAAATACAACAGGATAGTCAACAAAATTATTGGGACTAAGATTATAGTCGCATATTGGGTGTTCAATGTACATACACACACACAGTATATATATATATATATATATATATATATATACACACACACACTATCAGTATTATCATACTGTGGTATATCCATAAGTCCTGCTAGTATATATATAATATATAATATATATATATATATATATATATATACACACATATACATACACATACACACTAGCAGGACCTGTGGATATACCACAGTATGATAATTTAATTATTATAATGTTTGATATGTTTACTTAAGAGCTATTGCTAATTACTTCAATATGTAAAAGATATAATAATCTTGATTTAACTCTCTCCCTCTCACTAGTTTTTCTTTCTTTCCTTCTTTTCATTGTTTGATTGAAACATATTAGCTTAAAGTTTACATTTCAAATTGTTTATTTTTTAATCCTTTAATGAATTTGATGATTTTACTTACTTAGGGTACAAACTCGCTGACATTGAATTTTTTACTCCCACCCCTCAGGTAATATATTTTTAAAAAATCTACTTTTACATCGCCCAGAGGGCGTTTTTTATTTTGTACTAGTTTATATAATGTAAATTCTGCTAATACAACACTTCAAACAGAAACGGCAAACTTCTCGCTGAGTTCTCTCTTGAGAACAGGCTTGTATGCTTAAACACTAAATTCCAAAAACAAAAGGGCAAACGAGATAATACAAGGATGCACCCCCCCCCGGCTGAGGGAGCTCACCATATTGTTACACTTACAGCTTTTCTTAAAAATGACATACTCATGACAATTTCCCATTTCCTAGAACTCAGCATAACTAATGCTAAAGATACACATCATTTGTAACTCAAAATATATTTAGTTTGGTTTGATCTGTAATTTGTTTGAGTTCTACAAAGTATAATTATACTAGCGTCACGGATTTAATCCTATTATCGCTGAAGCAAAAAATAACAACAACAACAATACCCCAAAACCAGATTTTTTTTATATTGCTTAGCGCCCCCCATTAATGAAAATGATGACAATTTGTAATTCAAACATTATTTTCAATTTCAAAAAAAAATAAAAAACGAAATATGTTATGTCATTATTTTTAGCTAGATATTTTTTATACAATATTTTCTTTGATCAATAAATACGATTTTGATATCCGCTAAAGAAAAGTATTTATTTTACATTTTATAAATTTAAAAAAATCCCTGAAAAAAAAACAATAAACAAGTAGACAATAGGAACTTTTAATATAAAATTCTTTAGAAAATAACCTAACAATTTAATAAAAAAAAAAGATACATATTTTTTCTTATTTACGAGATTTAAGTTTCAATGTTAAATATGCCCTATTACCAAAACCGAATTAGTAGCGATTTAGTTTGTTTTACATATGTTCTGTCATTAAATTATCTTTCCAAAAATGTAAAAATCATTTTTATCCCCCCCCCAAAAAAAAAGAAGATCTTTGTACAATCACAAAAAAAAAACTAACAAAAAAATTATTAGCCTTTTCAATTTAGTAAGCATTTATTCACAATAAAAGTTAGTCTTTTATTACTTCATATACCGAAAGTTTTATTAAAATCGGACAGTTTATTTTATATGATTTTTAGCGTCGGCTATCTGTAGAGGAATACAGACAGAGTATTCTAAGCCTTGCTTACAGGATTCTGTGGCATGTACAATTTCTATACAGCCATCTTCATTCAACCCACAAGAAAGCTGTATCCCTTTTAAGGAAACAACAGTTTATAACGTTAAAGGGGGTGGTAATGGAAAGACAGAGAGAATTTCATTTTGAACATGGGACAACCAAACTTTTATACATTTTTGTTAAAAGAAAAGATAATTTTCCTAAAATGAAATAAACTCAATTTTAGCTGAAATGGTCAAGTAATGGCTGCACCACTTGGACGTTGATGAGGCACCTGGAAAATAGGCTGGATTGGAACTGCACAAGGATGCTGCGTGCGATCCTGAACAAATCGTGGAAGCAACATCCCACAAGAAAGCAGGTATACAGCCACTTGCCACCTGTCACACAAACCATCCGAGTAAGGCGAACACATGCTGGACACTGCTGGAAAAGTAAGGATGAACTCATAAGCGACGACCTTCTATGGAAACCAGCACATGAAATTGCTAGTGTGGGTCGTCCAGCAAATACCTACGTAGACCAGCTCTTTTATGGATACTGCATGCTGTGCAGTGAACCTCCTGGGGTCAATAAATGATAGGGATGGTTGGCAAGAGATTGTCATGGATATCCATGCTGCTGACACGACTTGATGATGATGATGAAAGTCACAAAATAAAACTCCTATGGAGTATCATTAAAATTAGGAGTACTTACCTTCCTTTTCCAGAATGAGATACATGTCTTGACGAGAAAGGAAAAATCCAAGATGATAGTCTGTCTCTTCAAGTTCAAAAGTTGGATCTAAAAAATGTTTAAATAAAAATGAAAATTATGTTATTGAAATTTACTGCATAAAAATAATGTTTTTTTTTGTATTTTATATATATATATATATATATATATATATATATATATATATATATATATGGGAGAATAAGTGCTTAACTGAAGTCATACCTAATTGAAATTTAATTAGTTGATAAGTAATAAATTAGGCGAGCATATCTGTTCAAATGTAAAGGCATAAACAAATCAATGATGAGGCATAATATGCTGAAATGTACATACAGAGGTCGACTTTTTCTCAGTTTGTTTACGCCTTTACATTTGAACAGATATGCTCGCCTAATTTATTAACTATCAACAAATTAAATTTCAATTAGGAATGACTTTAAATAAGTACTTATTCTACCAAATTGTCAGCTATCGCCATCTCATACAGACTATAAGCCTGTTTGTTTACTTTAATATATATGGGAGAAATGTGAGGAGGTTAATCCGACAATATGTGGAGAAAAGTAGACAAACACGGGATGTTATGGAAACTGGATGTTTATTGTCGACAATGCAACGTTTCGGTCATTTATATATATATATATATATATATATATATATATAAAAAGAAGAAGGTCCACAAAGTGTGTTTCTGCAATTTTTCTATTATAATAGAAAAGTTGCCGAAACACACACAACCTATCAAATATCAGACATATTCTGCCAAAATAATAACTCAATGCCTGAAGAAGACAACAGATCAGAAACACGTGTCGCGTATGTAAGATAAAAAGAATTAAAAACATTCTTTCTGAGAACATAATACATTTTGCGGACCCTCTTCTTTTTTATAAAATATTAAATTTTCTCCCGTTGAAACCAGAACAACATTTTATATATATATATATATATATATATATATATATATATATATTATATGTATATATTATTACATGCCACATATTAACTTCAAAATTATTTTGTAAGCTTTGTTCAGCTAAGTCAAATGTGAGAAAATTCTGCTGAAAGCAATTTCTAAAAACATAAAATAATAAATAAATAAATAGAAAATAAAGTAAATAAAGGAAGGCTGAATCTAAATTTATTAACCCTATTGCAGTCAGATAAAACAAAACAAAAATAAAGGCAATTTCTAAAAAAAATAAAATGAAATAGATAAAAAAAAAATAAATAAATTTAAAAAATGAATAAATAAAAAATTTTAAGTTTAAGATAAAAATAATTTTTTTTTTTTTTGTGGAAATAGAATTTTATTTTTTTTAAATAAATAAAAGTAAATATAAAATACTTTCACAGACAATATACCCATAATAAAACATTTAAAAAAAAAAAAATTTTTAAGGAGCGCTGAATCTAAATTTATTAATCCTATTGCAGTCAGATAAAACAACAAAAATAAAAGTAATTTCTAAAAATAAAAAAAAATTTTTAATAAAAATAAAGATTAAAAAAAAAAAAAAATAGAAAATAAATTTTTTAAAGTTTGTTAAGATAAAAGTAAAGATTTTTTTTTTTTTTGTGGAAATTTTATTTGAAAATAAAATAAATAAAAGTAAAAATAAAATCCTTTCACAGACATTATACCCATAATAAAACATTTTATTTTTTTTAAGGAAGGCTGAATCTAAATTTATTAACCGTATTGCAGTCAGATAAAAACAACAAAAATGTCGCTCTGCCATTGTAGCATCCGAGGTGACAAAAATGACACTGCAAAAGGGTTAAGGGTAGAAAAATACAGGTCAAATGTCAAGGTCATTTCAAATATATTTTTACTTTTATTTTACAAGATGAAAATTCTGGGAAATAATTTGAAACTTTAACATTTTCAAAAATATATATGTTGAATGATTTCAATGGCATGTCAACCCATCTGAGGTTATTTTATGCTTAAATTTTAAATTAATGAAATAGATTCTTCTATGAACTCCTACACATGGACACACCAGTGTTGGCTGGCCAGCAAAATCTTTACTTTAACCAGCTCTTTTCTGACATTGGATGTCATCTCTAAGCCATAGCAAGAGTCATGGCAGATAGGTGTGGATAGTGAGAGAAAATCAAGGTAATATGTGCTGTTGGCATGCCTTGATGATGATTCTAATAAGTTTGGTAATCTTCAACTTGTTCCTCGTAAATTCCTACTATAAAATAAATTGAACCCTCATTTTGCAATAAATGTTTTATTTTTTCTTGCACCCGTTATTTTACAATACTAAATATATTTTCTATATTTATTTTAATATTCACTTCAATATGTATATTCTAAAAGTTTTTATTTTGTGAGAATGGTTAGCTTTAAAGTGGGGGTTCGTTTTATACTTCAACTTTTTACTCGTAAATTCCTACCATAAAATTAGGCTTGGCTCAGATAATGCTCAAGCCTAATTTTATGGTAGGAATTTACGAGTAAAAAGTTGAAGATTACCTTTTGTTGTAGTTATTTCTTTTTCTTTTTTTTTGGGGGGGGGGGGGCTTTGGTACTCTAAAATAAAAACGTCAGAATTTAATCATTGTCGACGAAAAAAAAAAAAAAAAATTGATGGTCATAAAAGGAGGATCCAATTTATGGCTAAATTGTAAAACGAGCCCCCACTTTAAAACTAAACATTCTCACAAAATAAAAGCTTTTAGAATATACACATTGAAGTGAATATTAAAATAAATAAAGAAAATATATTAGTATTGTAAAATAATGGGTGCAAGAAAAAAAAATTTATTGCAAAAAACATGGGCATAAAATTAGGATTCAGTTTATTTTATGGTAGGAATTTATGAGGAAATAGTCCTTTATTACCCTAAAAAGTCAGTTCACTACTCGAAAGAAATATTACTCGTTATTTACGTTTCTTAGAATTGTGACTTGTTGTCACATGTATGCGAAATACTATTATTTTTTTTTTTGTTCTAAAAGGTAAAAATGCACATAAAACATTTTTTGTTGTTTCTTCTTCACTTGAAGTGGCCATTTTTTTTACTTTGTTTAT
The DNA here is from genome assembly GCA_023376005.1 of Doryteuthis pealeii. Taxonomy (NCBI): domain Eukaryota; kingdom Metazoa; phylum Mollusca; class Cephalopoda; order Myopsida; family Loliginidae; genus Doryteuthis; species Doryteuthis pealeii. The sequence continues at coordinate 51,080,111 of CM042169.1, forward strand.
ATATTGAATACTCGATTTTCATTGGCTAATTCTTATTTCGGAGCTACTCAGTTTTTTATACGTATTTTACTACAAATTAGCCCGTTTAAATGGTACTTTTGGCATAATTTTAATGAATGGTCCTATTGCGATCATTGGTTATTAGTCTTTTTTTGATTTTTTATTAATAATTACGTTAAAATTATTTTGATAGGTGGTTCGGCTACGTAAATCGAAAACTAAGCCTCTTTTGACGCTTGGGACGGTAGCCTATTAAGCAACCAACTAAACACAATTGAAACAAAACAAAATCATGGTAGGAATTTACGAGGAACAAGTTAAGGATTTACCATTCCTTTTAGAAATTCTTGATGATTAGAAAAAAATTCAAAATTAGTGAAATAGATCCCTAATTAGGACTGAGCCTATTCTAGTAGTGACCACTCCAAGTGGAGTTTAACAGGTTTGAATTCAGAGTTTTCCTTCTCCAAGACTGGTTGCTTAACTAAGGTTAAAGAGCCCAGTCTGCCCAACTATTTACCTATAGCTGGAGGGATAGTAGTTGGATTCATACCTTTCCCAAGGGCATCAGTGCTATGTGAGCTGTAGCTTTGTCCAGGATTTGAACTCGGGTCAACGAGTCCATTTCCTACGACTCTAACCATTACCTCACATCCTCTGTCTTAGAGGTTAGGGATTACTTTTTTTGTGTCGTTTTAGAAGAGTTTTTTTTTTTTTAAATAAGAAATGTAATTGTCCTCTTAAGGGAGAAGACAATTTGATCTTAGAAAAAGAAAGAAAAAACAAAAAACAATTATGGAACATATGGGTGACAGTGATACCAATTGCAGAATGATGGATATTTATTTAGCACCTATATATGAGGTAAAATAAGGAATGAAAGAACAGAACTCAGACAAAAATGTGTAGTATATTTCGATGGAATGATAATTTCTGCTTTCCTTTCACTAAAATCTCTTTCCAAGAAATGGCTACTTCCCCTCCCCTATCTGATGTCCTCACCATTCATTTTTTTCTACCTACTCCTTTCCCTTCTATCTCTTACCTTATCTCCCCAAAGATGTCTCCTATATCCAATCAAATTCTTTCCCTCACCACAAGACTTACCCACCTACCTACTTCCCCCTTCTATAAAATACTTGTATGATTCAATGAAGGCTCGAAGAAGTGGAATTTAATATTCCAGCGAAATATACTACACATTTTTGTCTGAGTTTAGTTCTTTCATTTTTTATTTTACCTCATTCTGTCGGATACGTTCCAATCCCATTTTCCCCATATATATATATATATATATATATATATATATATATATATATATATATATATATATATATATACTTAACTACATATATACAAGGTGTGTCTGAAAAATAATGAGACTGTTGTCACAAACAATTCATTTAAAATCCAAACAACAAACTAAATAAAATATAGATAATAATATAATAAACTAAATGTTTTCTCTTCCAAAATAGTCCCCTCTTGAATCTAATGCACTTTCCCATCCTTCTCTGTCACGCTTCTCTGCCCTGCTGGAAGGATTCTTCTGGTATGTCTCTCAGCTCCATCGTTATAGACCTCTTGATGGCCTCAACACATTCAAAACAGGTCCCCTTGATGAGCTCCTTCAGCTTGGGAAAAAGAAAAAAAGTCACGATTTGTCCTGGCACCCTTCCTGCGCACCTTCTAAGCTGAAGGGTCTTATCAAGGGAACCCATTTTGAATGCGTTGAGGCAAAGTGAGCAGCTGATAGTAGGTGTGGCATCCTGCCTCAGATGCTAAAAAACAATCTCCTTAGTCCAGCAATAGTGAAAAGGGGATAGTCTGGTTTTGGTTTGTTTTGTTTTACGGCATATCAACCTCAGTGGGTCATTTAATGCCGATAAAGTTTTGAAATAAATCAATTCTTAAGGGATAATACAATTTTTTTATAAATACATTTTTCTATTTAACCCATAGATGGGACCCTAACAGGTACTACCACTCGGGTCAGAGTGGACCAGGGAGCAATGGTGATGAATGGGGTGCTCCACATTCCCCAAACCTCCAAAATTGGGGGGATAGTCTCCCTTGCTGTCTGGCTGATACCAACTGTAGGCCACCCTGTCGTCGACTTTACTTACTTTTACTTAATTTTCATTATGTCAAGCCATATGAAGAATAATGTGAATGGTCTTCTTTTTTTTTAATGTGCTAGTTTTAACCAAAATTGGTGGGGGCTATTGAAGAATCGTCTTTGACATTGTCTAATGGTTGTGGTTCAAACAAGAATGGTATTAGTCAGCGTGGCGCCAACTAATGTCACTGCATTAACAAAACCAAAAATAAAATACATTGTTTAAAATATTTCCTACACACATCTGTGCAGCATTATATACAGTTGCACAATTTAATATACATTTTTAAAAAAAAAATGTTTATGTAGATATAGAGAAAGACTTATCCTGTAAGTCTACGGTTTGGTTGTGGAGGCACTACTCATATAGCATGTATTGGGCAGAGCCCATCCCCCCTTTGAGATCAATCCTGGCTGAATGCCCCATACTTGTTTTGGCTTGGTTTTACGGCATGTCAACCCCTTGGGTTATTTTATGCCGAATACTTCTATTGGTAATTTGGTATTCAAAAATGTTTAATGCCGACAAAGTTTTGAAATAAATTCATTCTTAATGGATAACAAATTTAGTTAATCAACTCCTGTTTTTCTATTTAACCCTTAGATGGGACCCTAACAGGTACTACCACTCCGGGTCAGAGTGGACCAGGGAGCAATGGTGATGAAGGGGTGCTCCACATTCCCCAAACCTCCAAAACTGGAACCTCACCATCAGATAGAGTTTAACGTCATTCCCAGGACATGTAGACCCTCAGTCACCACCTTCTAGCACATATATGATAAAAAGAGGTTGGGGCTTGCCATAAGGGCAATAGGGTTGGGAAAATCATATAGGTGCTAGGGCTTGACGTGGCCAGCAAATTGATCGGAGGGGGCCTCTCCGACCGCCCGTCTAGCCCAAGATAGGGCCAATGTGGAGTATTGCAAGTCATGCTCATCCACCTGGGTTCTATCCTTAAGCATCATGGGTCGCCACCCACGGCCAACAGGTGGCC
>CM042169.1:51088224-51095154 GCA_023376005.1 Doryteuthis pealeii
TGGTTCATTTTGTTTTACGGCATATCAACCTCAGTGGGTCATTTAATGCCGATAAAGTTTTGAAATAAATCAATTCTTAATAGATAATACAATTTTTTTATAAATACATTTTTCTATTTAACCCATAGATGGGACCCTAACAGGTACTACCACTCCGGGTCAGAGTGGACCAGGGAGCAATGGTGATGAAGGGGTGCTCCACATTCCACAAACCTCCAAAACTGGAACCTCACCATCAGATAGAGTTTAACGTCATTCCCAGGACATGTAGACCTGCAGCCACCGCCTTCTAGCACCCATATGATAAAAAGGGGTTGGGGCTTGCCGGTGATGAAGGGGTACTCCACATTCCCTAGAATTCCAAAATTGGAACTTCACCATGAGATGCCGTTTATCTCAGCAGTCAAGTAGCACGGTTTAGGTAATCTAATCTGTGCAGTAAAGCATCTGCGAGTTGACGCTAGGTTTGGCGCCCAAGGTTTGATAAATTGAAATGCTATAATATCCTGGATAATACCAGGTAATCTTGCTAGGTAATCTTGTGCATATGAACACTTATGACTATAAATATAAAATATGAAGAGAATACCAGACGTGAATGAAGTTAATGCGAAGAATGAAACATCGTTGAAGTGAAAGAACGGAAAATCCCAAAGGTTTTCAAGAAATCAACAAAAAAAGAACGAAAAGAAAATGAAACCAAGAGGAAGAAAAAAAAAAGATGAGAGATTCAGTTAAATGAAAGAAGAAAAAAACCTAGATTGTCTGATAATGTCCAATCTTAAATATCAAGGGCTTGGTTCAGTGGAAATTAAATTAAGGTTGGGTTTTTTGGGTTTTTTTCTTTCTTGTTTTGTTAACCCTTTTGGTGCAGAAATTCACGTGAGTTTTTCAAAATATGATATTATATTTATCCTTTTTAATGTGTCTCAACTTTTATTCCACATTACTTAAAAGTTTTAAATCTTGTGCAATATACTCTATCCACAAAAGTGTATCTTATTTAAAAGATAATCATTTCATTACTTACTTAAAAAAGTTAATTCAGTTAAGAAAAAAAAAAAAAAAAAAAATTGTCTGATAATGTCCAATCCTAAATATGAGAGGGTTGGCTCAGTGGAAATTAAATTAAGATTGGGGTTTTTTTGGGGGGGTTTTTTTTTGGGGGGGGGGTGTTTTTTGTTAACCCTTTTGGTGCGGAAATTCACATGAGTTTTTCAAAATATGATATTATATTTATTCTTTTTAATGCGTAAAGGTAAGATCTCGACTTTTATTCCACATTACTTAAAAGTTTTAAATCTTGTGCAATATACTCCGTCCACAAAAGTGTATCTTTTTTAAAAGATAATCATTTCATTACTTACTTAAAAAGGGAGATAACCGATTCAGTTAAGTAAGAAAAAAAAAAAAAAAAACTAAATTGTCTGATAATGTCCAATCCTCAGAGGGTTGGCCCAATGGAAATTAAAATTAAGGTTGTTTTTTGTTTTTTTTTCATTTTTATTTATTTTTTGTTTTGTTTTGTTTTTTCACCCTTTCGGTGCGGAAATTCACCTGAGTTTTTCCAAATATGATGTCATATGCAGAGATGCTGATAGGTATGCTTCCTGTGTCTCTGATGCACTAAAATCTAAAAGGATGCAGTAAAATCATATCCATGCATCCCAGTGTTTTTCGTTTTTCTTCCCTGACCATTTCAAGCTAACTGTAAATACATTCCAATAGTTTTTAGAGATGAATTACACAGGATAGGTTACAAGGAGTTAGATGGTTTTAGTTGGGACCCATAAATTTTCGTGGGGACTCATTCAAAGCAAATATATGCATCCCAGGATGCACTAAATCAAAAAGCTATCAGCGTCACTGAATAGATAATACCTAATAATATCTGTTTTGATTGTATAATTGTGACAGAGAACACAAGTTGAGTGGCGGGTGGGAAAACTTGCCGTATTCTCGAAGGAAGTGGGCTATGGCTGACCTAGGATCGAAACCGTGTCCTTCAGAATGCGAAAAGGCAACACTTTGGCGTGGGATGCCACTGCCCTGTATGTGGGCGCCAGATGCCCAGATGATATCTACGGGCATTCCGGCAACTGGGATTGAGTTGAGAATCCCGTGTGTGAAGAATGGATGCCCGGATGATGGAGGCAGACCTGTGGATAAATGTAGGGAGGCACCCAGATGTGGAGAGTGCAGAAACAAGTGTTGCTGCTAGAGGATTTCGATGATGACGAAGAAAAAGAAGTCGGTGTTTACAAAAATAAAGTTTAGCCTGCAAGAAGGTGTTGGACTCACTTCTTTTTGACCCCCCCCCCTCAACAAAAACTTGTTGAGTAAGTTCTACTAGAAATAATAATAAAGGACTGTTATATAGTAAGGTCACGTGAGTATTAGGAGGAGAGTCTGTCGTCTAAGTACTTCAAGTGAGCTCTGTACAGAGTAATATTGTTGTATACTCTTTCCTTACTTTCTTAATTCTATTATTCTTCTTCTTCTAGCGTCTGGACTTCGTCTTGGGACTTTGTGTCTGGTCTTCTATTGGGGATTTCTCTTTATCAGAAGCCCTGTGTCATTGGTAGTTTTAGATAATAACACAAGACTTGATTTACTTAGATCATATTTTATTTTGAATTCCCCACCAGACTACCTGCGCAGATTGAGTCGGAGCGTGCATAACACGACTTACCACCGTGGGATTTGGCCGATACAACTAAAAATCTCTCTAATCTAAACCAGAAGAGGGTCTTCTCCACCGAAAGGATCAGGATGAGGTCAAGCCTTGTCATTCAATCCTTCAAGGCCGTGGGCTGCAACTTATAACAGCCATTTTAACTTCTACACTACTGTACATAAGTATTAGGAATCTAATAATTATGTAACAATATGTGTGTTCTTAAATAGTGGCTAGAACCATCGCCACTGTTGAGGTACGGGGGAGATGGGTCATTCCATTATATCAAGGACAAATTTTTTTTGTTTGTCTCTCTGACCATTTCAAGCAAACTGTAAATACATTTCAATAGTTTCATAGAATCATTAACGAGATTATATAACAATAACCTCAAATAAAAATTAATTAGGAATGCTAGTGGGACATTTAATGCCGACAAAGTTTTGAAATAAATTTATTCTTAATGAATACTCAATTTTGTTTAATAACTCATGTTTTTCTACTTAACCCATAGATGGGACCCTAACAGGTACTACTACTCTGGGTCAGAGTGGACCAGGTAGCAATGGTAATGAAGAGATGCTCCAAATTCCCCAGACCTACAGAACTGGAACCTCACCATCAGATAGAGTTTGACATTGTTACGTTCGCCTATCGTACGGCGTTTCATCTGACATGCATACTTTGGCAATGCACCTATTCGATGTTTAAAAGAATAGAAATTTGTGTTCGTTGCTCGTGCTTATACGGGCTAGGGCAATAGGGTTGGGGCCAATCTAACTTAGCAGTATCAGGCGTTGGGTCACTACCCAAGTAGCCTATTGATGAAGATTCTAGGGCCACCTGTCTAGCCCAAGTAATAACCAAAGTAGAGTCTTGCATGTCATGGACAGCTCAGCCACCTGGGTTCCATCCTTAAGCATCAGGGATCACCACCACGGCCAACAGTTGACCCCATTGGGGAAGTCTTACCCTCTGCAGAGGTGCAGTCAGTGTATTCTAACACCCCAGTAGTCAAGGCGGCTACTCATGTGTATGTAATTCATTTCTAAGAAACTATTGAAATATATTTACAGTTAGCTTAAAATGATGAGGGAAGAAAAAAGAAAAACAGTAAGATGCATGGATATGATTTTACTGTGTCCTTTTAGATTTTTGTGTGTCAGGGATGCAAGACCTATTAGTATCTCTGCAAACCAGGTTAGTCAATGTAGGGTTTTCTATTCATGATCTAGGGAAACAACTAAAGCCATCCAACTCCTACAATGTAACCTATTCTGTGTAATTCATTTCTAAGAAACTATTGAAATGTATTTACAGTGAGCTTGAAATAGTAAGAGAAGAAAAATAAAATCACTGAGATGTATGGATATGATTTTACTGCATCCTTTTAGATTTTTTGTGCATCAGGGAGCAGGACAGTGTACCTATCAGCATCTCTGATAAATTGAAATGGTGACGGAAGAAAAAAGAAAAACACTGGGACGTATGGATAATATTTTTACTGCATCCTTTTAGATTTTTTGTGCGTCAGGGACGCTGGACAGTGTACCTATCAGTATCTCTGATAACGGGAACCATTACATCAGTCGTCTCTTTGTATTATATATCTTAGTGACCCCAAGATTTGAAGCCAACTTCTTTTTTATTTTTATTTTATAGTCAAAATTTCAGCAGTCAAATTTGTTGCCAATCGCCACAAAAAAATATTAAAACAATATGAGTGTCAGAAAAAAAAATGTATAATTTAAATAGCTTCATAGTAAAAACGGAATCAGCTCAGGCTTTGGGGAGTGGAGGAGAAGGGGGGTTGCAGAAGGTTGCAGGTAGATCAGAAGGCTGGTGGCCTCAAGATAATTAGCAATACTATATGGATATTAACAGAAGAAACAAGATTTCTTTATGAGATGAACAGATTTATACCTACCTACCCCCTCCCTCCCTCTTATACTATATATATATATATATATATATATATATAAAAACTATATTTAAAAATTCTAACACCAGGTGTTCATCAGACATACAGAAATAAAATCTCTTAAGATCTTAGAAGGAAATTATCTCCTTTGCTAAAAGGAAATACTTATAAAAAAGAGGGGGGGAATAGAAAATGGTGAATAATAACAGAGAGAGAGAGAGAGAGAGAGAGTAGAGAGGGAGGGGGGGACGGGAAGAGGGGGAGAACAGGATAGAGAGGGAGAACAGGATAGAGAGGGAGATAGACAGAGGGAGGGAGAGAGGGAGGGAGGGAGACAGAGAGAACGAGGGGGGAGGGAGAGAGAGGGAAGGAGGAGAGAGGGAGGGAGAGGGCGAAGGGAGGGGGGAGCGAGGGGGAGAGGGGAGGGAGGGAGAGAGGGAGGGAGAAGAGAGGGAGAGGGGAGGGAGGGAGGGAGATAGACAGAGAGAGGGGGGACAGACAGAGAGAGGGGGGAAGACAGAGAGAGAGAGAAGGAAAGGAGAGAGAGAGAGAGAGAGAGAGAGAGAGAGAGAGAGAGAGAAACTTCAAAGGTACAAGATGACAAGACAAAGAAGCTAAAGACCCTAATTGAAAATTAATTAGAAAAATAAAATACTAACCCTAACCCTAATAATAATAAATACCCAACCCCAATGGAAAACTTGGAAAAGAAACTGAAAATTATGGAGTTCTCCCCCCCCACCATAAAAAGAAATTTTGTTTCCTTAGTTTGGATGGCATATCCACCTTTGTGGGTTAGGGTTGGATTTTATGGCATGTCAACCCTTGTGGGGTTATTTTATGCCAAAAACGCTCTGTCCTATTCACTCTTGATGGGTATTCAACATTTTCTTGGTTATTTCCTATAAGTCTAACATGATCAAAGGGGAACCACTCTTGACTGATAAATCATTTATTTATTTATTGATCTACTAGGAAAAAAGAAGATGGGGTTAGGGTTTAGGGTTAGTTTAATGGGAAAATAAATAAATGATTCATCAGTCAAGAGTGGTTCCCCTTTGATCATGTTAGACTTATAGGAAATAACCATTTTCTTTTTTTAAACTCAATTTTTTCTATTATCATTTCAAATATATTGAACATTATTTGTACGAAAAAGATAGTTTTATTGATCTTGCTATGAAAAATAATAAATCATCAATAACTTAAAATTGTTCACTTTAAGACTTTTTTGATAGCATTTTTGGATTTCTTGGGCCAAAGTGCATATATGAACTAATTTTTAGGAGTAGGGAAGCTCTAGAACTCATTTTACAGACAAAATTCTTTTTCACATTTTTTTAAAACTCACCTTTTCTATTTAACCTATATAACCATACCCAAGACATTAAGACCCTCAGCCACCGCTTTCTAGCACATATATGATAAAAGGGTTGAAGCTTGCCATAACGGCAATACGGTTGGAACAATCATATAGGTGCTAGGGCTGGATGTGGATTTGATATTAGAAAATGAAATACAGGTATCATCATTATGTCATGCTAGTAATACGGATATCCATGCCAATCTCTCGACAACTGACCCTATCATTCATAGCCTAATTTTGAATACCCATCAAGAGTGAATAGGGCAGAGCGTTTTTGGCATAAGATAACCCAACAAGGGTTGACATGCCATAAAATCCAACCCTAACCTAAATGATAACTGTTATGAATGCTTCCATAAATGTAGCCAACGAGCATAAATTTAGAGATTGTTTGGTTTGGTTTGTTTTATGGCATATCAATTAGGTGGGTTATTATCTGACGAAGTTTTGATTATTATTAAATCGGATATTGGAATTTTTTAAACGGAGGGTTGGCGAGAGTTGAGGAGGGGAATTTCCTTTTTCACGGCGAATGCACGGGTGAGGTAAGCCGAAAAAGATGATCATTTTTGAGTTTTATGATTATGGAGACACCATCTAAACGAAAATAGGGTAAGATTGAGCTAATTCGGTCCGGGTCTTATCTTCCGGTGCAACAGTGGCCAGCATGCGGTCTAATCGCACAGTTGGCCATCAGTATAAGGCCGCTGCCCTTGGCCAGCATACACCCGGGCCCTCCCACAAGAACTCTGGTTGCGAGGCAAAACTGGAACTTATCACAATTTTTTGTCTATGTAACTAGGAGGCTTTGTCCACTCTCCCCGCGTGACGAAGCGCGAAGAGAATGAAAACCTTCAGTATTGGCCCCGGTGCCTCTAAGCACATATATAAAACGGTTGGGGCTTGCCAAGGGCAATAGGGTTGGACAATCATATAGGGGCTATGGTTGATATGACACTGATTGAT
>CM042169.1:51095254-51116372 GCA_023376005.1 Doryteuthis pealeii
CATCTGGTGGTAGAGACATGCACACATACATCTGGCTCATCTGGTGATAGAGACATGCAGACATACATCTGGCTCATCTGGTGATAGAGACATGCAGACATACATCTGGCTCATCTGGTGATAGAGACATGCAGACATACATCTGGCTCATCTGGTGATAGAGACATGCACACATACACCTGGTGGTAGAGACATGCAGACATACATTTGATTCATCTGGTGGTAGAGACATGCACACATACATCTAGCTCACGAGTCTGAATTCAGAATCTTTCTTCTCCTAGACTGGTTACCTAGCCAAGGTTAAAGAGCCCTGTCTGTCCTACTATTTACCCATAGCTGGAGGGAGAGTAGTTGGATTCATACCTTTCCCAAAGCTATTAGTGCTATGTGAAATGCAAATGGCCTCGTCTAGGATTTGAACTCAGGTTGACAAGTCCATTTGCTATGAATCTAACCATTACTCCTATATTATATATATATATATATATATATATATTGTGTTTTGGAGGTGTAGGGTAAATACAGACATACAGAGGGATTGCTGAAAGTTCTTAACCCAATATCAGATTTTTATTAGAACGGAGAAAAAAAGAGAAAAAATTTTTGAAATGATTTCCAAGTGTCTTGGATTGCAGGAGGAATTTATGTAATAGCATTTACGTTTCATGGCTCTCTCTCTCTCTCTCTATATATATATATATATATATATAAACCGAGAGCCACTTTGTTTAGTATCTTATAAATAATTAAATAAATAAATAACTCGTGCATCTGTAATTGAGTCCTTTATTTTCGTTTCTTCACTACAGGATACATTAATATATATATATATATATATATATATATATATATTATATGTGTTTAAATGAAGTCGAACCTAATTTATGAAAGTTAATTAATTAATAATTAATTAATTAGGCGGGATTACCTATTTAAATTTAAGGCTAAACAAATCGAGAAAAATCAATCTCTGTATGTACATTTCCTCATCAGCAGAGCTATAGATACAAAGACCGCCCCGTGTGCGATTTGAAACCTGATTGTCAAGCTGACTGTCAAGCGTCTTCCCACCACACCATATATATATATATATATATATATATATATATATACATCTTGTAGTAGAGAAATGAAAATAAAGGTCTCAGTTAGAGGTGTATGTGTTATATTTATTTATTTATGAAATACTAAACAAATAAGAATGCATTAAAAACCTATGGTAACAAATATATATTATAACTCAAATTAATATAAACAGCAGTGCAGATGACGTAACATTCTCTTTCCGTTTCAAAACAATTATAAATATCTCCATAAACTTTCAAACCAAAAGTATCTTTCAAATATTCTAAAAAGATTACTTTTCGAGCACATCCAAATTTTTCTGTATTCCCACCGCTTTATTTTCAAAAATCAAATGTTTCTTCCCTGAAGAAGACCAGTTATTTCCTATAAGTCTAACATAAACAAAGGAGAACCACTCTTGACTGATAAATCATTTATTTATTTATTGATCTACTAGGAAAAAGATGGGGTTGGGTTTAGAGTTAGGGTTTAGGGTTAGTTTAATGGGAAAATAAATACATAATTCATCAGTCAAGAGTGGTTCCCCTTCGTTTATGTTAGACTTATATGAAATAACCCAAAATTTTATAATACTAAATAGAAATGCCCGAGAAATTGCAATTTGAACCAATTAAGGTGAAAAATTGTTTATGCCCAATGATTTTACGAAAAGAGCTGTTATTGCTACCATAATCCATAGTAAATAAACAATAAAAACACTAAAATATCCTTTAAATCTTAATATAATGGAGATTATGCTTCCGTTTATCTGTCTGTCTGTAACCACTATGTCAACTCTGATGTCACAATTCCCTTAGTTATTTACATTATATTCTCAATGATTATACAAGGAAAAACTCTTGGTAGAAACATATACAAGGTGCATCAAAAAAGTATTGAGATTTTGTACTTTTTGACACACCTTGCATTCTGAAAAAAATTAACGTTCTATTCATTCTTCATTTCTATCTTGGTAAATACAGCTTCAAACTCTGCACTTTTTTGACACACCTTATATATATATAAAGTAATGTCTTCGGGATGGCTTGAAGTCAGTATCAGCAAGGAAGTCTCTATCCCCTGGCGCTAGACCAGGGAGATTGTAATTTAGCGTCTGAAGTGGAGTGCCACACCTACCATCAGCTCCTCACTTTACTGCATACATCCCTGTGCTACTCACACGATGGTGAGGGTCGGTATTGAACTAGGAACCTTGTGGTTTCTAGCCAAACGCTCTACCGATTGAGCTAACCAAGCCCTAATAGTTTGGTTAAAAGATCAAGTTTTATTGGTCTGTACTTTTGAGATGAGGCTTGATGTGAATAATTTTGATATTTTGGACTGTTGACCTCATCTTTATTGTGGTATGTATTTCAGTCAGTCTACTATTGGTTTGAACAATGTGACTGGCCAAGCACAACTGAACCAGTGTCAACACAACTGGTACTTATGGGAATTCAGAACAGTCCACTCATGCATTTGGGTGATTCCATTCCCTGAGTCCTGATTGGCTGCTTGGTTTGTAGGATCCTCTGAGGCTCCCCAAATCCTGCCATTTTGCAGTAGTCTTTGCAGCAAACCAGAATCGTATTTCAGTTACGACTACTTGCTTTCTTGTCTTACCAATTCGACGGTAATTGGACTTAGTCTGATTATTCTACAGTATGTATAAACACAACATTTTAGTGAGGGCAGGTATCTAACCAGGAACCTTGCAATTCCCAGCCAAGTACTCTACCAACTGAGCTAAACCGGTCCTATATATATATATATATATATATATATATATATATATATATATTTATTTGTTGAATTTTTTAAATATAAAAGTTTTTCATAAGCAACTACCCAGGTTTCAGATTATTTCACCATCGTCAGGTTGCTCTATCTCCTGGTGTTTATTTGAAGAGATTTTGTGTTATGTTTTTTTGTTATATTTATATATTTATATATTGTTATGTTTTTGTTGTTATATTGCGGTCCATAAACACAACACAAAATCTCTTCAAATAAACACCAGGAGATTGAGTAGCCTGATGAAATAACCTGAAACCTGGGTAGTTGCTTATGAAAAACTTTTATATTTAAAAAATTCAACAAATAAATAAAGCTCGTACAAATTTGTGGTTGAGCACTGTGATTTCTTTGTTTCATCCCAAAACAAATTTTAAATATATATATATATATATATATATATATATATATATACATACATACATACATCAGGCATAGTCAACCTTTTTTGAGAAGTGGGCCACATGAGCTACCTACCATCAGCTCCTCACTTTACCGCACAGATCCTACACAGTTGTTGGCGAGGGCTGGTATCGAACCAGGAACCCTGCGATTCCCAATCAAGTACTCTACCAACTGAGCTAAACCGGTCCTATATATATATATATATATATATATATATATATATATATATATATATACACACATACATACATCAGGCATAAACCTTTTTTGAGAAGTGGTCCACATGAGAAATGACGCATTGATCAGATGAGTTGCACTACTAAACAAGTAGTAGTAAAGTCGACAGGGCGGCCTAAAGTCGGTATCAGCCAATCAGCGAGGGAGTCTATCCCCTTTTCAATAGCGCTAGACCAAGGAGATTGTTTTAGAATCTGAGGTGGAGCGCCACACCTACCATCAGCTCCTTACTTTACCGCACAGATCCCTGTGCTACTCATACGCTGAGTTGGCGGGGACCGGCATCGAACTAAGAACCTTGTGGTTTCTAGCCGAACGCTCTACCGACTGAGCTAACCATCAATCTCAGAAATAGAGAAAGGTTGATTTCTTTTTTTTTCTTTTTGTAAAAAGATCTTTTCAATAAAAAAAATTAAAGTCTTTGTATAATATTATCACTTAATATCTATGTGATTAACACACGTTGCTGCTGCTGCTGCTGCTGCTGTTGCAATACATTATGAAATGATCATAAAGTCGTGCTAATAGAATAACGGTCGATAACACATCAAGAAAAAAATAAAATAAATAAATACTTAAAAAAATAATAAAAATCAATGCATTTAATATAAATATGTTGTGTGTATTGAAGAAAAAAATTGAATAGTTTGTTTTGTTTTACGGCATATCAACCTCAATGGGTCATTTAATGCCGATAAGGTTTTGAAATAAATTCATTCTTAATAATAATATTTTTTCCAGACAATCCGTCTTCAATATGTTGATCATTAATTTTTTCAAAAGAGAATTTCTCCTAAAAAATCCTTTTTGCTTTTAATACCTGGGTGCCTAAGATATTATCACCAAGTGGTCCCATTTCATGGTGACATACAGGTCTCTTTAAACTTTACGACCTAATCTTTGGATTCGTAAAAAGGTCAGCCACCCACCCCTTTTACTTATGCCGGACCATAACCTACTCTCTTTCTTATTTATTTATTTATTCTGACCATGTTCGTCTTCAACCACAGTATCACAGAGTCCTATTGTCCAATCACTGGCAATGCCTGCTGCTGATATTATTATTTATACTGGCCTTTTTCTGGTCATACTAATCATTACTACTTGGATCTTCTTGGACGACGGAACGTAGTATTATATTGCGGGACTTATTCATTTACCAAGGATATACCACAGGACTTATTCACTTACCAAAGGATTCTATAACTTTGGACTTACTTACTTACCTATTTACTTTAAGTTCTTTTACAACTGGCCAAGGATGGCGGCCAGATACTTAACAAACACGTTTTTCTATTTAACCCATAGATGGAACCCTAACAAGTACTACCCTTCCAGATCAGAGTGGACCAGGGAGCAATGGTGATGAAGAGGTGCTCCACATTCCTCAAACCTCCAAAACTGGAAACTCACCATCGAGTTTAACGTCATTCCCAGGACATGTACATCCTCAGTCACCGCATTCTAGCACCCATATGATAAAAAGGAGTTGGGGCTTGCCATAAGGGCAATAGAGTTGGGACAATCATATAGGTGCTAGGGTTGACCAGCTGATTGATTGGAGGGGACCTCTCCGACCGCCCGTCTAGCCCAAGAAATGGCCAAAGTGGATTGTTGCAGGTCATGGACTGCTCATCCACCAAGACTCCGTCCTTAAGCATCATGGGTCGCCACTCACAGCCAACAGAGGGCTCCATTTAAGGGAGTCTTACCTCTCTGCAGAGATGGAGTCGGTGCATTCTCAACGCCCCACCGACAGGGCGGGCAATAGGTATTGGAATAATCATATAGGTGCCACTTTGAATATAAAAATACATGATAAAAATGTACATAAAATAGTGAGATTCATTTGTAATTCATTCAAGTGACTACACGAAAAAAAAAAAAAAATTCCTCTACCCAGGTTTTGCAAGGTAGCCACTTCTAGTACATATATAAAGGGTGTGTATGTACATATGCATTTCCAGAGGAAACTACAAAAATAAAACAAGTTATGATAAAGTAAATATATATACACACATTCACTATTACCAGAGCTTGCTTTTTGTGCAAAAATAATGAAGACTTTATTTATATTTGAGAAAATATTTAAAAATTTGGATTTGAATAGTAAGAAAAGGGAAAGTCATTGGTAGCATTTGGGATTAAAATATAAATCAATTATGTAAGACCAAATCAATCAATGGATCTGCATGACTAACTTTTTATTATTCTCCCTCTACCCAGGCAATGCTGTGTAGCTGCTTCTAGTACATATATAAAGGGCAGTTGTGTGTATGTATGGGCAGGTGTATGTATGCCCAGAGGAAAATACAAAAGTAAAACAATTAACAACAAAGTATATATACAAGGTGTGTCAAAAACGTATCGAGATTTTTTGGTACTTTTTGACATATCTTGTATTCTGAAAAAAAATAAATAAATAAATAATAACGTTCCATTCCTTTTCCATTTCTATCTTGGTAAATACAGCTTTAAACTTGGTGCTTTTTTGACACACCTTGTATTCTGAAAAAAATTAATGAATGGAACATTTTTTTTAGAATACAAGGTGTATCAAAAAGTACAAAAAAATCGATGGCTTTTTGACACACCTTGTATATATACAAATTTACTATCACCAGACCTTGATTTCTGAGCAAAAATAATGAAGATTTGATTTATATCCATGAAAATAATTTTAAAATGAAGTTTAAATGCATAGAATTATTTTTTTTCTTACATCTAATATTCTAAATAAGAGATATTCATTTTTCTATTCAGAGTATCTGTGCATTTTTTTTCTGACGTCCCACCAGGACGGATCAACTTGAGATATTTTTTTACATAGGGATTTTAGTAGGGGTGTCCTGCGAGATCTAACTCGTGATTCAGTGATAACGAGACTAACTTTTTTTTTACTCCCGTACCCAGGTGGCGCCAGGTAGCCACTTCTAGTCTAAAAATAAATAAAAGATGCAAAATAGTTACAATCCGTCCGTGCAGCTAAACTGAGACTTATAGATTTTTTTTTTTGCTTGAACGTGGGATCGTTACAATGTGGAATCGGTTTGAGTCATAGACTAAAAGTGATGAATGTCGTTATTGGTGGAATTACAGACAATTTGCAATTCTGATTTTGTCTTTGTATAAATCCGTCTTCTTGGGAATTTCATGATAAATAAATAATAAAAACTAATCAGTCATCTGAATAGAAACAACATTAAAATACACAAGAAATATTTCTTGGTGCACTTACTAACACTCTCCACATCCCCCCTCCTCCTAACACTCTCCTTCCTCCTCCTCCTCCTAACACTCTCCACATCCTCTCCTCCTCTCTCCTATCTCCTAACACTCTCCATCCAACACTCTCCTTATCTCCTCCTCCTCTTAACACTCTCCTTATCCTCCTCCTCCTCCTCTTAACACTCTTAACACTCTCCTTATCCTCCTCTCTCCTTATCCTCCTCCTAACACTCTCCTTATCCCTCCTCCTCTTAACACTCTCCTTATCCTCCTCCTCCTCTCTAACATCTCCTCCTCCTCCTCTTAACACTCTCCTTATCCTCCTCCTCCTCTTTAACACTCTCCTTATCCTCCTCCTCCTCCTCTTAACTCTCCTTATCCTCCTCCTCTCTCCTCTTAACACTCTCCTATCCTCCTCCTCCTCTTAACACTCTCCTTATCCTCCTCCTCTCCTCCTCCTAAAATAATAAAGAGGATTTTTCCCTTCTGGATTTATACCAGAATAGATGACCCACAACAATGTTTCTTGCTCTAACAGGTGCTTCATCACAAGGATATTTGATGCTTCTATTTAGGAAGGACAGAAGGATTTTAATTCACATTGCATAGTCTTTGGTTTGGTTTGGTTTATTTTGCTTTATGGCATATCAATCTCAGTGGGTCATTTAATGCTGACAAGGTTCTGAAGTAAATTCATTCTTAATGGATACCCAATTTTTTTTTATAAACACATTTTTCTATTTAACCCATAAATTGGACCCTAACGGGTCAGCGTGGACCAGGGAGCAATGGTGATGAAGGGGAGCTCTACATTCTTCAGAACTGGAACCTCACCATCAGATAGAGTTTAATGTCATTCCCAAGACATGAAGACCCTCAGCCACTGCCTTCTAGCACCCATATGATAAAAAGAGTTGGGGCAATCATATAGTTGCTTGGACTTTATGTGACCAACTGATCGGAGGAAGGGCCAAAGTAGAGTGCTGCATGTCATAGACTGCTCAGGTTCCATCCTTAAGCATCACAGATCGCCAACCACGATTGCTCAGCTACCTGGGTTCCATCCTTAAACATCACAGGTTGCCACCCATAGCCAACAGGGGGCCCAATTGGGGGAGTTTTAGCCCCCTGCAGTGGTATGGTCGGTGCATTCTAACACCCTAGCTGACAGGGCAGAGCATTGCATAGTCATCTCAATTATATATATCTAACAACCCCTCCACATGAGTGAATCATTTTGATATTTTGGACTGTTGTCCTTATCTTTATTGTGGTATGTATAAACACAACATCTTAGACTTCCTCGGGTGTTCGTCTGTGTCACCGAGCATAGTATTGACCCAACCTGAGAAAATAAGATCTTCAACACCCATTTCATCAACATTCAAACTATTAAAAATGATTTCTCAGGATGGATCATTACTATGCTCAGATACACAGGGAACACCTGAGGAAGGCTGGATGATACAGGTGGCTGAAATATTGTTATTAACTACCACAATAAAGATGAGGACAACAGTCTGAAAACTCGAAATGATTCATGTTTGTTTGTTTTGTTTTACGGCATATCAACCTCAGTGGGTCATTTAATGCCGATAAAGTTTTGAAATAAATCAATTCTTAATGGATAATACAATTTTTTATAAATACATTTTTCTATTTAACCCATAGATGGGACCCTAACAGGTACTACCACTCTGGGTCAGAGTGGACCAGGGAGCAATGGTGACGAAGGGGTACTCCACATTCCCCAAACCTCCAAAACTGGAACCTCACCATCAGATAGAGTTTAACGTCATTCCCAGGACATGTAGACCCACAGCCACCGCCTTCTAGCACCCATATGATAAAAAGGGTTGGGGCTTGCCATAAGGGCAATAGGGTTGGGAAAATCATATAGGTGCTAGGGCTTGACATGGCCAGCCGATTGATCGGAGGGGGCCTCTCCAACCGCCCGTCTAGCCCAAGATGAGGCCAAAGTGGAGTATTGCATGTCATGAACTGCTCATCCACCTGGGCTCTATCCTTAAGCATCACGGGTCGCCACCCACGGCCAACAAGTGGCCCCATTGGGGGAGTCTTACCCCTCTGCAGAGGTGCAGTCGGTGCATTCTAACGCCCCAGCCGACAGGGCGGTAGATTGGTTGAAAGATCTTGTTTTGTTAGCATTCTTTGTAGAGGAACAATTGCAGCCCTTTGCAATCAGCTGAATCCTTATAAAAAAAAAAGATTCTCTTTATAGACGTGCCAATTGGCACATTATAGTCATCAGAATAATTTAGTGAAATGTTGTAGAATTAACTTATCAATATTCTTATCGGTTAAGAAAGAAGGGAGTGTACATTGTTGAGAGTTGAATACCCAGGTGCTTGCTCTGATTGATTGAATTCACTCATACATATTAAACCAATCCCTTTTTCAAAAGTAGGATGTGACACAAGGCCAATTTTCTTTCTTCTTTTTGAATGTAGGATGTGACAAAGTATATTTCTTAAAGAGAGTTTAACAGTTTCTCTGAATTCTCGAAATTTCTGGTCAGGGGCAACAGTAACATAGACTAATAATTAACACAGCTTAACACCTGTACCCCAGCTATGGTTAGCAGAATGAGAACAAGATACACCCATGGACTGAATAAAGGGTTAGGTTCAAAGTTCCATGATGGCTCCTGATTACGACAAGAAGGTTCCCGAGGGCACATTGGCCGAAACGTTGTACAGATAACAATGAAGATGAGGACAATAGTCCAAATAATCCAAGTAATACTAGTTTCTCTGAATTAGTATTATTTGGATTATTACCACTAAATGCCTTTATCCACTATGCTATGTGTCCAATTGGACACATAACATCCAAATAATACTAATTATCAAGCCTCATCTCAAAAATTCAGAGAAATAGTGTAGATAACAATAAAGATGGGGACAATAGCCCGAATAATCCAAATAATCCAAATTATCAAGCCTCCTCTGAAAAATTCAGAGAAATAGTGTAGATAACAATAAAGATGAGGACAATAGTCCAAATAATCCAAATAATACTAATTATCAAGCCTCATCTAAAAAATTCAGAGAAATAGTGTAGATAACAATAAAGATGAGGACAATAGTCTGAATAATCCAATAATCCAAATTATCAAGCCTCCTCTGAAAAATTCAGAGAAATAGTGTAGATAACAATAAAGATGAGGACAATAGTCCAAATAATCCAAATAATACTAATTATCAAGCCTCATCTAAAAAATTCAGAGAAATAGTGTAGATAACAATAAAGATGAGGACAATAGTCTGAATAATCCAAATAATACTAATTATCAAGCCTCATCTAAAAAATTCAGAGAAATAGTGTAGATAACAATAAAGATGAGGACAATAGTCTGAATAATCCAAATAATACTAATTATCAAGCCTCATCTAAAAAATTCAGAGAAATAGTGTAGATAACAATAAAGATGAGGAGAATAGTCTGAATAATCCAAATAATACTAATTATCAAGCCTCATCTAAAAAATTCAGAGAAATAGTGTAGATAACAATAAAGATGAGGACAATAGTCTGAATAATCCAAATAATACTAATTATCAAGCCTCATCTCAAAAATTCAGAGAAATAGTGTAGATAACAATAAAGATGGGGACAATAGCCCGAATAATCCAAATAATACTAATTATCAAGCCTCATCTCAAAAATTCAGAGAAATAGTGTAGATAACAATAAAGATGGGGACAATAGCCCGAATAATCCAAATAATACTAATTATCAAGCCTCATCTCAAAAATTCAGAGAAATAGTGTAGATAACAATAAAGATGGGGACAATAGCCCGAATAATCCAAATAATACTAATTATCAAGCCTCATCTCAAAAATTCAGAGAAATAGTGTAGATAACAATAAAGATGAGGACAATAGTCCGAATAATCCAAATAATACTAATTATCAAGCCTCATCTCAAAAATTCAGAGAAATAGTGTAGATAACAATAAAGATGAGGACAATAGTCCGAATAATCCAAATAATACTAATTATCAAGCCTCATCTCAAAAATTCAGAGAAATAGTGTAGATAACAATAAAGATGAGGACAATAGTCTGAATAATCCAAATAATACTAATTATCAAACCTCATCTCATAAATTCAGAGAAATAGTGTAGATAACAATAAAGATGAACAATAGTCTAATCCAAATAATCCAAATTATCAAGCCTCCTCTAAAAATTCAGAGAAATAGTGTAGATAACAATAAAGATGAGGACAATAGTCCAAATAATCCAAATAATCCAAATTATCAAGCCTCATCTCAAAAATTCAGAGAAATAGTGTAGATAACAATAAAGATGAGGACAATAGTCCAAATAATCCAAATAATCCAAATTATCAAGCCTCATCTAAAAAATTCAGAGAAATAGTGTAGATAACAATAAAGATGAGGACAATAGTCTGAATAATCCAAATAATCCAAATTATCAAGCCTCCTCTGAAAAATTCAGAGAAATAGTGTAGATAACAATAAAGATGAGGACAATAGTCCAAATAATCCAAATAATCCAATTATCAAGCCTCATCTCAAAAATTCAGAGAAATAGTGTAGATAACAATAAAGATGAGGACAATAGTCCAAATAATCCAAATAATCAAAATTATCAAGCCTCATCTCAAAAATTCAGAGAAATAGTGTAGATAACAATAAAGATGAGGACAATAGTCCAAATAATCCAAATAATACTAATTATCAAGCCTCATCTAAAAAATTCAGAGAAATAGTGTAGATAACAATAAAGATGAGGACAATAGTCTGAATAATCCAAATAATCCAAATTATCAAGCCTCCTCTGAAAAATTCAGAGAAATAGTGTAGATAACAATAAAGATGAGGACAATAGTCCAAATAATCCAAATTATCAAGCCTCATCTCAAAAATTCAGAGAAATAGTGTAGATAACAATAAAGATGAGGACAATAGTCCAAATAATCCAAATAATACTGTTTTCATTTTGTTTTGTTTTCCCATTGTCTTTTTCTGTTGGGAATATGAGTGTCCATTTTTTTTAATTCATTATCATATTGTTTGATTTCTATTTCTTTCAATATTGTTGTCTCATCATCTGACAGTCAAAACAGTTTTTTCTTTCATTGTCAGAATTGATCAATGAACAAAAATTGGGTGAGAAATTGAATCTTGGGGTGAAGAATAATCAAAGTTCCAATTACCGTCGAATTGGGAAGACATGGCAACAAACGGTTGTAACTCAATACAAACCCGAATAGTTGCAAAGTCTACTGCAGAATGACAGGGTATTTATAAAACTACACAATATCATTCAAATTAAGCAGCCAATCAGAACTCAAGGAATGGAATCACCCAAATCACCCAAATTCATGAATGGATTATTCATGATTTCTATAAATACCAACTGTCTTGGACACTGCTTTAGTTGTACTTAGCTAGCTGCTGTTATTCAAACCAACAGTAGATTAACTGACTTCAATAATCAGTGTCTATCATTGAAAATTGATTTCTTGAATAATTTTAATAATACAAGTATTGGTTTGTTTGTTTTGTTTTGTTTTATGGCATATCAACCTCAGTGGGTCATTTAATGCCAACTAAGTTTTGAAATATATTCATTCTTAATGGATACACAATTTAAAAAAAAAAACAACATTTTTCTATTTAACCTATAGATGGGATCCTAATAAGTACTACCACTCCAGGTCGGAGTGGATCTGGGAGTAATGGTGATGAAGGGGTGCTCCACATTCCTCAGACCTCCAGAACTGGAACCTCACCATCCAAGGATATGAAGACTGCCTTCTAGCACATTTATGATAAAAAAAGGTTAGGGTTTGCTATAAGGGCAATAGGTTGAGGCAATCATATAGGTGCTAGGGCTTGACATGACCAGCCGATTGATCTCCAACCACCCGTCTAGCCTAAGTAAGAGCCTAAGTGGTGTGTTGAATGTCATGGACTGCTCACCCACCAGGATTCCACCCTAAAGCACAACCCCTTTTAAGAGGGTCTTACCCCTTCACAGAGAATGCAGTTGATATATTCTAAGCCCTATCCGCAGGGATGGTTTACTGGTTTTAGTTGTTGTAGTTGTTAGCATCCTTCCGTCTGTGAGAGACAATGGAGTAGTGTCCAATTTTTTTTTTGTTTCTTTACTATGAAGCCTAAGATGGAGGATGTGCTGTTGCCCAAACAGCAGATCCCCCCCTCTCCACACTGCTGCTGTGGTCCAAAGGAAAGGTAAGAAACCTATACAGTTTGACAATGGCAGTGTCGCAGGAGTTGTAGTGTAGCACTGAAATTCAGCATTACTCCGGCTTCCGGAATATTTGGGGGGTGTTTACTCCCCTCAATAATAATCAATTTAATAGGGCCGCCTTAGCTCACTTGGTAGAGCGTTCGGCTAGAAACCACAAGGTTCCTAGTTCGATACCGGCCCTCGCCAACTCAGCGTATGAGTAGCACAGGGATCTGTGCGGTAAAGTAAGGAGCTGATGGTAGGTGTGGCGTTCCAACTCAGATGCTAAAACAATCTCCTTGGTCTAGCGCTATTAAAAAGGGGATAGACTCCCTCGCTGACTAAAAAAAAAATGGTTTTGCAATCCTTAATAGATGCTAGCCAAGTTTCTATTCATCAAGTACTGGTTAAATCAAATTTAACGGACCTAAATTCCACCATCATATGTCACCCCACCGAAAGAAAAAAAAAAAATACCAAAAATTAAGGAATTAACCGAATTTAATGAAATTTTCAGTGTTGATATATCAATTAATAAAAGATATAATGCACCAGTTATTTTATTTTAAAATTTTTACATTTTTTCAGGTCAGTTAACTTTGAACCACATATCTTTGAGAATCTGTGTTACGCCTCAAAGATACGTGGTTCAAAGTTAACTGACCAGAAAAAAATCTAAGTTTTCAAACAAAATAACTGGTGCATTATATCTTTTATTAATTAATATATCAACACTGAAAATTTTCATTAAATTCGGTTAATTCCTTGATTTTTGGTATTTTTTTCCTTTTGGCAGGGACACACGATGGTGGAATTTAGGTCTGTTAAGTTCGGTTTAACCCAAGTACCAATGACTCATTATCATTCAAAGAGTTGTTTGGTGTTATTGATCTGTCGATTGGGTTATTTGCCGCTTATAATCTTGTTGCTAAAATCTATAAAGTTAGGCCAATGTGAATTTTGTGTTCTTTAACAAAAGAGAAGAATTGGAGTGGAGCCCAAAAAAAGAAAAATATGAAATTCTCTCTGCTGCTGCTGCTGAAAACATCGGTTGTGTGTTAATTGGTTAAGCAACAGACTTAGTTGCTCCAATCAACATTCAAAATCGGACAAGGAATGATCAAGACATTTGATATTAGATATTTACCATTAATACGGATTAGGCACAAGGCCCTGTTAATGTGGGACAACCCATGAACCCGAAGCTCATGGGTGGTGGATGTGAAAAATGTGTTGATCCCGTAGGCATTCCCCCTCAAGAAGGGGACGCCTCATGCATTGGGCAATAAACCCAGCCCTGCCTCTTTAAATCGAGGGGGCAGGTATTGCCTGGGGGGATAGCCCTATGGGATCAACACTGTTAATTATAGCAAACCCCGCCCGAGGGCCAGATTTAAAATTTTAAAAAGTAGCCTCCCTAGGGAAATGGTGACTTAGTCCCTTCCAATGTATTAGCTTGGCAACTAAGTTCCCAACGTTTTTTTTTTATAATTTGGAATTTATTGCGTTTTTTAATTTTTTTTTTTTTTTTTTTTGAGAATTCTATTTTGGAATCATTTTGGAATCTATTGTTTTTTTTGTTTTTTGGAGTTAATTTCGGGGCAATTTAGCTCAGAGTGTTCGGCTGGGAACCTCAAGGTTCCTGGTTTGATACCGGTCCTCGCCAACTCAGCATATGAGTAGAACAGTGGTAAAGTGAGGAGCTGATGATAAGTTGTGGTGCTCCGCCACAGATGCTAAAAACAATCTCCTTGGGTCTAGCACTATACCAACTTTAGGCCTCCCTGACGAGTTTACTTTCTTTCTTAATTTCAGTTAATTTTTGTTTTATTTTGGATCATTAAAATGGAATGTCAAGAAAAATGAACATTTATGACACTTCCTTCTTGGTTATTTCCTATAAGTCTAACATAAACAAAGGGGAACCACTATTGACTGATAAATTATTTATTATTGATCTACTAGGAAAAGACAGGGTTAGGTTTAAGTTTAGGGTTAGGGTTAGTTTAATGGGAAAATAAATAATTTATCAGTCAAGAGTGGTTCCCCTTGTTTATGTTAGACTTATAGGAAATAACCTCCTTCTTTTTGCTTTTAATCAAGGTTCTAAGTCCACAAAAGCTGCTCGTGACATTGTGCTGTGCATGAAGAGGGTGCCATAGCTGAAAGAATCGCTCATGATTGGTATGCCAAGTTCAAAAAATGAAATTTTTGATCTCAAAGACGCACTTCATTCTGGCCGTCTAGTTGAGTTCGATGAAGAGCGATTAAACCAACTTTTATACAAAAATTCAAACAACTAGGGAACTGGCAGAGAAAATGGAATACTCCCACACTTCTATAGAGACGCATCTTCATTCAATGGGGAAGGTTCAGAAGTATGAAGCATGGGTTCCACAGGTTTTAAGTGACAAAAAATAACGGGAACTTAGTTGCCAAAATAATATAATCCATTAAAACCTTGCACACTTATCCCAACTTTCATTCTTTTTATTGTCTGTAAATGTCCTATTTCAGGACCACCATCAGCTGCCTAGTGTGCAGAGAGGTCATAACAATATAGAGCAAGATTTTATAAGAGAAAAGACAGAAAAAACGAAAGAATAGAAAAAAAGAGAAAAGAAAAAATAAACAAGACAAGGTAATAAAAGAAGAAAAAAGAAAAAGAAAAAAGTTTTTTTGTTTTTTTTAACGGCATATCAACCTCAGTGGGTCATTTAATGCCAATAAAGTTTTGAAATAAATTCATTCTTAATGGATACTCAATTTTTTTTAATAAACTAATGTTTTACTATTTAACCCATAGATGAGACCCTAACAGGTACTACCACTCCGGGTCAGAGTGGACCAGGAAGCAATGGTGATGAAGAGGTGCTCCACATTACCCAACTCTCCAGAACTGGAACCTCATCATCAGATCGAGTTGAACGTCATTCCTAGGACATGAAGAACCTCAGCCACCGCCTTCTAGCACCCACATGATAAAAAAGGGTAGGGTTTGTCATAAGAGCAATAGGGTTGGGGCAATCATATAGGTGCTAGGGCTTGACATGACCAGCCGATTGATCGAAGAGGTCCTCTCCGACCGGCCGTCTAGCCCAAGTAAGGTCCAAGTGGAGTGTTGTATGTCATGGACTGCTCATCCACCAGGATTCCGTTCTTAAGCATCACAAATCGCCACCCACGGCCAACAGGTGGCCCCATTGGGGTGTTCTTACTCCTCTGCAGAGGTGCAGTCGATGTATTCTAAACAGGGCTTATGATTTCTGTGGGCCAATAATATTGGGCTTATAGTGTCCAGTAAAATGACACTAACTGAAAATATTGTGATTGCATGTTCAAATAGTTAAAACTAAGAAAAAAAAAAAAAATTATCAGCATAATTTACTGAAAAATGACCTGAAAATATTTTAACAGCAAAAGACAAAAAAAAAAATTGAATTGAACTGCAAATCGATTTTTTTTTTTTTTTTTTTTTTTTTTTTTTAAGTTGGGAGGAGGGGAAGCTTCAAAGGATTTTTTTTTTTTAATTTTTTTTTTTGGTGGCCATTTTTATTTGGAAATGAAGCATCACAATTAAGAGAGGAAAAAATGTTGAAAAATGTTTGAAAAAAAAAGAAAAAAAAAGGGGGGGGAGTAAAAAGTTCCTAAGGCTCAAAAAAATAAATAAATAAATAAAAATAAATAGATAAAAAAATATATAAAAAATTGAAAAAAGAAAAATCTGTGTTTGATGTTCTGGCAAGTTTGTTAGTAGTTTCAAATATCTAAAAAAAAAAATATTTAAAAAAAAAAAAAAAAAAAAAACATTAAAAAAAATAAGAATAAATAAATAAATAAATAAATAACAACAAACAAAAAAAAAACTGAGATTTCAATTGCTGATACAAATTATCAACTTAGTCTTTTTTTTTTGTTTGTTTGTTTGTTGTTGCAAGTTGTTGAGATGTTAACAAACTGAAGAGGAGAGCAAAAGAAAAGAAAAGAAAAGAAAAGATGTCTTTTTTTTAAAAGTGAATTCAAGGCCAAAAATCTAATAGAAGTGAAGATAGACTGATCTGCTTTTTATATTAAAGAAGAAGAAGAAGAAGAAGAAGAATAGATTCAGCAATTCTGGTTTAATAAAATCTTGCTCAACACAACTAAATACAAATTACTATCTGCAAAATTGCTTAGATTATAAGAAGCCATTGATTAAACTAGCTCTCTCTCTCTCTCTCTCTCTCTCTCAGTCTCTCTCTCTCTCTCTCGATAGAGAGAGATGTACACACTCATGTATATACATATATAATACATATATACACATAATTACACACACACATATATATACAGATAATTACACACACACACACACACACACATAATTACACACACACACACACACACACACACATAATTACACACACACACACACACACACACACATAATTACACACACACACATATATTATTGTGTGTGTGTGTAATTATGTGTGTGTGTGTATTGTGTGTGTGTGGTGTGTGTGTAATTATGTGTGTGTGTGTGTTGTAATTATGTGTGTGTTGTGTGTTGTAATTATGTGTGTGTGTGTTAATTATTGTGTATGTGTGTAATTATGTGTATGTGTGTGTGTGTAATTATGTTGTATATATATGTGTGTGTGGTAATTATATGTATATATATGTGTGTGTGTATTTTACAATCAAACTATTTGCTGGTTTTTTTTCTCACCGCAAGGATTTACCAACACGCTTGGTATATTATATATATATATATATATATATAATATACAAGCGTGTTGGTAAATCCTTGCGGTGAGAAAAAAAACCCAGCAAATAGTTTTGATTGTAAAAATATACTACTAAACATCAACCGGGGAGAAAAAAATTTTTGAAAAAAAGAAAAGACCAAGATATTCGTACCAACAAAAAATAATCTATTGGTACAGTATTTGGCCAAAAGAAAAAACAATTTATATGTATATATATGTATATAGGATATATATATATATATTCATATAACCGCTAGGAGAAAGCTAATAAGTAAAAAGTGCTCGATACCTAAGTAGAGCCAATAATAAAGATAAATCTAATGAGTCAGACGAACCTACTATTAGTTTCGCTTAATGCTCTTCAGGGCTAAGACCATAGCCCTGAAGAGCATTAAGCGAAACTAATAGTAGGTTCGTCTGACTCATTAGATTTATCTTTATATATATATATATATATATATATATATATATATATATACATGCACATATTTATATATTAATAAAAATACACACATATATATATATATATATATATGATTTATATATTAATGATACACACGTACATATACACACACACACAATTTATATATTAATAATACACACACACACACATATACACACAACACACACATATACACACACACAACACATTTATATATTAATAATACACACACACACACATATAATTTATATATTAATAATAATACACACACACACACATATATTTATATATTAATAATAATACACACACACACACACATATAATTTATATATTAATAATAATACACACATACATATACCACACACATACAAATATAAACGCGCATTATTATATATATATATATATATATTATATATAATATATATATATATACATGTGTGTGTGTGTGTGTGTGTGTGCATGGGGGGGTGACAGGTGCTATGACTTATCTAAAGTACAAAATTCCTTTCTGGTTTGAGTCTTAACAAAGAATGTTATTCATAGTAGATTATAAACTAAGAATTCTTTATAATTTTGTTGATCAAAATGAACGCCTCGGTTGGACCAGTTATCTCAACTTTAGAATCCTGCTTTAATTGCTTCATTGAATAAAAAACAGTTATATATACTAGCAAATATATGCACCTTCTTAGGTGCAAGTATTTAAGTTTTAATGTAATAAAATATTGTTTAAATTAGAAAGGCTAATAAACTAAATAAGAATGCAGATAAAAGATTTGAAACAGACGTGGGTATAATCGAAAATTAGAACAACTGAAACTTACTCTTCAATCACACTCGTCTTTCATTGTTATTTTTTCTAATTTAAGTATTTAATTAAAAGAGGAAGTAAAGAATAAAATGACGTTATTTTTCTTGTTAATGGATTTTCATTTTAAGATTAATTGAAGAGATTTTTGCTTATATTCATTAAAATAAAACCAAACAATTAGAAATCAATAATACTAAGCACATATTTATTAAAATCACGTTTTAATATCAATATGCAAAATTAGCCTTCCGTTCCCACTGTTAAAGCGCTATTTGTTGTATATATAAAATATAATTGCATGTTGTTAGTATGTAGATATGGCTAACAGTATTAATAATGTTAAAACAATTTTATTAATAATTGAGTTTAAATAAAAATAAAATCATGAGAATGTGATGTCAATAACTAAGGGAATTATGACTTGAGTAGTGATATAGTTTCGGTTACAGACAGAAAAACACACAATCTCCTTATAAATAAGATATATATATAATATTATATATTTATGTGTGCTTATAATCTTTGACAACTTATAACAGTATAATATACGCTTGTTATGCATAATGAATAGTATAGCCCATCATTTTTGTAAGAAGTGTAGTGTTGATTTTAAAAATCAATGGTCTCCAAACAGTTTGAAAATGCCTGTAAGTTCATAGAGTTGATTGATAAAAGTGTCACCTTAAGTTCATTTTTAATGGTTTTCTCATGGGATTAGAGGGTCAGGGAACCAGGCAAACTCTGGGACATTAGAATTAGTAGGGAGTTAAGACTTAGACAGTCTTAGTGGGCACGACTTTGTCCTTCCATTGGTGCTGTTTCCCCATGCGCATTGCGACAAAGAATTTTTCGGGAATAAATTATACATTTTTTTTTTAAAATGGCGTACACAAAAAATCTCTGATGATCGCGGAAAATGAGATGGGACCCCCATAGAGGGATGCCCCAATCTGAAAGAGACCCTGATACAGGAGCAAGTACCTGACGGGAAATAAAAGATGAAGACAATAGAATAGGAGATTGGGAGAACTTAAGAGTATACAATATAAGTTTGTTGGCTGGTTTTTGATTTTACGGCATGGCAACTTTTGTTGGGTATTTATGCCTGAAGCATTTTTGTTTTTATTCATTCTTGATGGCCTATTCAAATATTTTTTTATTAAATTCAATTAAAAAAAATGAGTTTAAAGAATTGTTTAAAAAACAATTCTTTTTTAAAACTTCATTTTTTTCTATCTAACCCCTAACATTTACTGTCGATATCATCCTCTGAAGGGGTTAAAACTCTGCACACATAGGGGTTTATTTTGGTATGACCCTAAACCTGCTTACGGTAGAATAATTGTGGAATCTATTCTGTTTAGAGATATTCATGCATTATGAGTCTTCACCCCATGCTAACAGATTGCCCCATTGGGAGGTGGGGGTCTAATCCCTCCGCAGATGTGCAGTCGGCATATTCTACAGCTCCGCAGGACAGTGATGAGATGGAAAGATGAGACCCTAATATGCACTACTGATCCAGGTCAGAGTGGACCTGGGAGAATGACGATGAAGGAGTACTCCACACTCCCCAGAGCTTTAGAATTGGAACCTCACCACCAGATGCAGTTTAAATTATTTTTTTGATATCCAAGGGTCTTTAACTGACCATTATATGATCTCTGCTATCACAGACAACCTGGCACTGAGCTCACCAGCTGGAAGATATTTAAGAATGGGCAGCTTGCATTTCAGATTATCTGTAACTGTTTTGATTCAGATATTTTTAACTTCAAGGATTTGTTAAATGAATCTTTGTAAGTTGTCAAATGGCAGGAATGGCCTATTGTCGGTATCAGCTGGACAGCCGAGGAGTCAATCCCCTTTTCACTAGCGCTAGACCAAGGAGATTGTTTTAGCATCTGAGATGGAAGCGCCACACCTACCATCAGCTCCTCACTTTGCTGTACAGATCCCTGTTTGCTACTCATACGCTGAGTTGGCGAGGGGACCGGTATGAACCAAGAACCTTGTGATTCCTAGCTGAACCACTCTACCGAGCTGAGCTAAAACCGGCCCTTGATGTATCACGTAAGTGTCAAATATATTAAAGTAAAAAGTTGTCGAGTGGCTATTGTCGGTATCCTCCTTC
>CM042169.1:51116472-51126472 GCA_023376005.1 Doryteuthis pealeii
AAGAGAGAGATGGGGTCGCCACTCACAGCCACGGGGGGCTCCATTTGCAGGGATCTACCTCTTGCAGAGATGGAGTCGGTGTAGCTTCCACGCCCACCGAAAGGGCGGGCAATAGAATAATTCATATAGGTGACAACTTTGAATATAAAAATACATGAAATCTACTAATAGTGATTTTTGTAATTACATTCAGTGACTACAACGAAAAATCCCTCTTACCCCCGGTTTGCCAGCGCTACACCACTGTCTAGTCACTATAAAGGGCTGTTGTGTGTATGTCATATGCATTCCCAGAGGAAACTACAAAATAAAACAAAGTGTATGATAAAGTAAATATATATAGCACACATTCACTATCACCAAGAGCTTGCTTTTTGTGCAAGAAATAATGAAGAACTTTATTTATATTTGAGAAAATATTTAAAATTTGGTGGGTTTGGGATTAAAACATAAATTTCAATTAATGTAAGACCAAAACAATGCATGGATCTGCGAGAACTAACTTTTTATTATCTCCTCTAACCCAGGCAATGCTGGTAAAGCTGCTTCTAGTACATATTATAAAGTCAGTGTTGTGAGGCATTGGGTGCCTAGGGTATATTGCGGGCAGGAGTGAGATGATGTTAATGCACCAACGGAAACGATAGCAGCATATAGTATCTAATGACAATTAACAACAACAGTATAATAGTGGTACGGTATAATGTGCGAACAGGTGTGCGTGCAAAAACCTGGGTACTCGAAGAATTTTTTACTTAGTAAACTTTTTGACAATGAGCCGTCATGGTATGCTGCGAAAAAAATAAATTAAGAAACGTCATTAAGCGTTCCAGCTTTTCCATGTTTCTCATCTTGGTAGAAATGACAGCTTTAAACTTGTGCTTGTTTGTGGACTCAAGATCCTGAGGTATTTCGCGTGAAGAATAAGATAAAGAAGTTGCAGATTCATTTCTCAGGTTTCTATTTTTGTAAATACAGCTTTAAACTTGTACTATTTATAACACACCTTTATTCTGGAAAAAATAAAGTTCCATTCATTCTTCCATTTCGATTATGCGGTGGTTAATAATACATATGTCTTTAAACGTTGGTGCTTTTGAGCACACCCTTTGTATTCTGATATATGAAATGGACAAAAAGGTCCCATTCATTCTTCATTTCTATGCTGGTATATACGTCTTAAAAACTTGGTACTTTTTGTACAACTTGTATCCTGAAAAAATAAAATTAATGAATGGAATCATTTTTTAAGAAACAAGGTGTATCAAAAGAGTAACAAAAAATCGATGCTTTTTGACACACCTTGTATATATAATCATAATTTACTATCACAAAGACCCTTGCTTCTGAGCAAAAATAATGAACGATTTGATTTAATATCCATTGAAAATAAATTTAAAATGAAGTTAAATGCATGGAATTATTTTTTTCTTACATCTAATATTCAAAATAAGAGATATTCATTTTCCTATTCAGAGGGTCTTTGCACTTTTTTCTGCACGTCCCCGGACGGATCAACTTGAGAATATTTTTAATAGGGATTTTAATAGGGGCACTTGCGAGGCTTGTCTACTCGTGATTGCAGTGATAACGAGATCTAACTTGTTTTTACCCACACTGACCGAGGTTGCTCAGTGTGGCGATGAGTGATGGCGCGCCAGGTAGCCACTTCTAAGTCTAAATAGATGAATATAAAGATGCAAAATAGTATTACAATCCAGTCGTCGCGTCTGTGGGGTGCAGCTAGAACTGAGACTTATAGAGTGATGTTTTTTTTGTCTTGCAACCAGTGGGGGATCGTTACAGCGACGTGGAATTGGCTTTGAGTCATAGCACTAAAGAGTATGATGGGAACCACGGAGTGATTAGGCAGACAATGTTGGGCAATTTCTGAGGTTTGGTTCTGTTGTGAAGTATCGCGGTCTTGTCTTGGGAATGCTTGTCATGTAAACTAATAGTGAATGAGAAACTGATACAGTCATGCTGTATACTGGAAGCATCAACATGTAGTAAGTTAGTACGCACGAGAGAAGAGTATTTTATCTGTGATGTGAGTGAAGTCTCTTACTTTCAAACCTCGAGGGCTAAATGACCGCCGCTCGAGGCATCTCGTAATAGCTGGGCCGTGCGCGTGGCTCCCATCCGCTCGTCTTTCGTCTTAGAGCATGAGCTCTCCACACGTCCTCATCACGTCCTATACACTCTCCACAATCTCCGTCCTGCGCTAATGGATGGCTGCATACTTCTCAGGACGACTCCCGTCCGCTCCCCCTCCTTACACTGAGCTTCCTGTTATCCTACTCCCTGCGCTATTTGGCTCCTTGTATCGGCCTCCTAAACCTCGCAGTACTGTATATCTCCGTCCCCCTCCTAACTCTTCTCCTAAGACTCCTCCTCCACCTCTTAACACTCTCCTATCCTCCTCCTCCTCTTAACACTCTCCCTATCCTCCTCCTTCTTAACACTCTCCTTATCCTCCTCTCTCCTCGCTAAAATAATAAAGGAGGATTTTCCCTCTCTGGATTATACCAGACTAGATGACCCACAACAATGTTTCTTGCTCTAACAGGTGCTTCATCACAAGGATATTTGATGGCTTCTATTAGGAAGACAGAAGGATTTTAATTTGATGTGCATATCTTTGTTTGGTTTTTATTTGTTTTATGGCATATCAAGATCCTCAGTGGGTCATTTAATGCTGAAGTTTGAAATAAGATATTTCTTAATGGATACTCAATTCTTTTTTTAGTAACACATTTTTCTAATTTAACACATAAATTGGACCCTAACGGGTCAGTCGTGACCAGGGAGCAATGGTGATGAAGGGTGCTCCACATTCTTCAGAACTGGAACCTCACAATCAGTATAGAGTTTAATGTCATTCCAAGACA
The DNA here is from genome assembly GCA_023376005.1 of Doryteuthis pealeii. Taxonomy (NCBI): domain Eukaryota; kingdom Metazoa; phylum Mollusca; class Cephalopoda; order Myopsida; family Loliginidae; genus Doryteuthis; species Doryteuthis pealeii. The sequence continues at coordinate 51,119,364 of CM042169.1, forward strand.
TGAAGACCCGCAGCCACTGCCTTTCTAGCACCCATATGATAAAAGGGTTGGGGCAATCATATAGTTGCTTGGACTTGATGTGACCAACTGATCGGAGAAGGGCCAAAGTAGAGTGCTGCATGTCATAGACTGCTCAGGTTCCATCCTAAGCATCACAGATCGCCAACCACGATTGCTCAGCTACCTGGGTTCCATCCTTAAACATCACAGGTTGCCACCCATAGCCAACAGGGGGCCCAATTGGGGGAGTTTTAGCCCCCTGCAGTGGTATGGTCGGTGCATTCTAACACCCTAGCTGCCAGGGCAGAGCATTGCATAGTCATCTCAATTATATATATCTAACAACCCCTCCACATGAGTGAATCATTTTGATATTTTGGACAGTTGTCCTTATCTTTATTGTGGTATGTATAAACACAACATCTTAGACTTCCTCGGGTGTTCGTCTGTGTCACCGAGGATAGTATTGACCCAACCTGAGAAAATAAGATCTTCAACACCCATTTCATCAACATTCAAACTATTAAAAATGATTTCTCAGGATGGATCATTACTATGCTCAGATACACAGGGAACACCTGAGGAAGGCTGGATGATACAGGTGGCTGAAATATTGTTATTAACTACCACAATAAAGATGAGGACAACAGTCTGAAAACTCGAAATGATTCATGTTTGTTTGTTTGTTTTGTTTTACGGCATATCAACCTCAGTGGGTCATTTAATGCCGATAGAGTTTTGAAATAAATCAATTCTTAATGGATAATACAATTTTTTATAAATACATTTTTCTATTTAATCCATAGATGGGACCCTAACAGGTACTACCACTCCGGGTCAGAGTGGACCAGGGAGCAATGGTGACGAAGGGGTACTCCACATTCCCCAAACCTCCAAAACTGGAACCTCACGATCAGATAGAGTTTAACGTCATTCCCAGGACATGTAGACCCGCAGCCACCGCCTTCTAGCACCCATATGATAAAAAGGGGTTGGGGCTTGCCATAAGGGCAATAGGGTTGGGAAAATCATATAGGTGCTAGGGCTTGACATGGCCAGCCGATTGATCGGAGGGGGCCTCTCCAACCGCCCGTCTAGCCCAAGATAGGGCCAAAGTGGAGTATTGCATGTCATGAACTGCTCATCCACCTGGGCTCTATCCTTAAGCATCACGGGTCGCCACCCACGGCCAACAAGTGGCCCCATTGGGGGAGTCTTACCCCTCTGCAGAGGTGCAGTCGGTGCATTCTAACGCCCCAGCCGACAGGGCGGTAGATTGGTTGAAAGATCTTGTTTTGTTAGCATTCTTTGTAGAGGAACAATTGCAGCCCTTTGCAATCAGCTGAATCCTTATAAAAAAAAAAGATTCTCTTTATAGACGTGCCAATTGGCACATTATAGTCATCAGAATAATTTAGTGAAATGTTGTAGAATTAACTTATCAATATTCTTATTGGTTAAGAAAGAAGGGAGTGTACATTGTTGAGAGTTGAATACCCAGGTGCTTGCTCTGATTGATTGAATTCACTCATACATATTAAACCAATCCCTTTTTCAAAAGTAGGATGTGACACAAGGCCAATTTTCTTCTTCTTCTTTTTGAATGTAGGATGTGACAAAGTATATTTCTTAAAGAGAGTTTAACAGTTTCTCTGAATTCTCGAAATTTCTGGTCAGGGGCAACAGTAACATAGACTAATAATTAACACAGCTTAACACCTGTACCCCAGCTATGGTTAGCAGAATGAGAACAAGATACACCCATGGACTGAATAAAGGGTTAGGTTCAAAGTTCCATGATGGCTCCTGATTACGACAAGAAGGTTCCCGAGGGCACATTGGCCGAAACGTTGTACAGATAACAATGAAGATGAGGACAATAGTCCAAATAATCCAAGTAATACTAGTTTTTCTGAATTAGTATTATTTGGATTATTACCACTAAATGCCTTTATCCACTATGCTATGTGTCCAATTGGACACATAACATCCAAATAATACTAATTATCAAGCCTCATCTCAAAAATTCAGAGAAATAGTGTAGATAACAATAAAGATGGGGACAATAGCCCGAATAATCCAAATAATACTAATTATCAAGCCTCATCTCAAAAATTCAGAGAAATAGTGTAGATAACAATAAAGATGGGGACAATAGCCCGAATAATCCAAATAATACTAATTATCAAGCCTCATCTCAAAAATTCAGAGAAATAGTGTAGATAACAATAAAGATGGGGACAATAGCCCGAATAATCCAAATAATACTAATTATCAAGCCTCATCTCAAAAATTCAGAGAAATAGTGTAGATAACAATAAAGATGGGGACAATAGCCCGAATAATCCAAATAATACTAATTATCAAGCCTCATCTCAAAAATTCAGAGAAATAGTGTAGATAACAATAAAGATGGGGACAATAGCCCGAATAATCCAAATAATACTAATTATCAAGCCTCATCTCAAAAATTCAGAGAAATAGTGTAGATAACAATAAAGATGGGACAATAGCCCGAATAATCCAAATAATACTAATTATCAAGCCTCATCTCAAAAATTCAGAGAAATAGTGTAGATAACAATAAAGATGAGGACAATAGTCTGAATAATCCAAATAATCCTAATTATCAAGCCTCATCTCAAAAATTCAGAGAAATAATGTAGATAACAATAAAGATGAGGACAATAGTCCGAATAATCCAAATAATACTAATTATCAAGCCTCATCTCAAAAATTCAGAGAAATAGTGTAGATAACCATAAAGATGAGGACAATAGTCTGAATAATCCAAATAATCCAAATTATCAAGCCTCCTCTGAAAAATTCAGAGAAATAGTGTAGATAACAATAAAGATGAGGACAATAGTCTGAATAATCCAAATAATACTAATTATCAAGCCTCATCTAAAAAATTCAGAGAAATAGTGTAGAAAACAATAAAGATGAGGACAATAGTCTGAATAATCCAAATAATACTAATTATCAAGCCTCATCTAAAAAATTCAGAGAAATAGTGTAGAAAACAATAAAGATGAGGACAATAGTCTGAATAATCCAAATAATACTAATTATCAAGCCTCATCTAAAAAATTCAGAGAAATAGTGTAGAAAACAATAAAGATGAGGACAATAGTCTGAATAATCCAAATAATACTAATTATCAAGCCTCATCTCAAAAATTCAGAGAAATAGTGTAGAAAACAATAAAGATGAGGACAATAGTCCGAATAATCCAAATAATACTAATTATCAAGCCTCATCTCAAAAATTCAGAGAAATAGTGTAGATAACAATAAAGATGAGGACAATAGTCCAATAATCCAAATAATACTAATTATCAAGCCTCATCTCATAAATTCAGAGAAATAGTGTAGATGAACAATAGTCCGAATAATCAAATAACTAATTATCAAGCCTCATAAAACAATAGTCTGTAGATAACAATAAAGATGAGGACAATAGTCCGAATAATCCAAATAATACTAATAATCAAGCCTCATCTCAAAAATTCAGAGAAATAGTGTAGATAACAATAAAGATGAGGACAATAGTCCGAATAATCCAAATAATACTAATTATCAAGCCTCATCTCAAAAATTCAGAGAAATAGTGTAGATAACAATAAAGATGAGGACAATAGTCCGAATAATCCAAATAATACTAATTATCAAGCCTCATCTCAAAAATTCAGAGAAATAGTGTAGATAACAATAAAGATGAGGACAATAGTCCGAATAATCCAAATAATACTAATTATCAAGCCTCATCTCAAAAATTCAGAGAAATAGTGTAGATAACAATAAAGATGAGGACAATAGTCCGAATAATCAAATAAGAAATAGTGTAGATAACAATTAGTCCAAGATGTAGATAACAATAAGATGAGGACAATAGTCCGAATAATCCAAATAATACTAATTATCAAGCCTCATCTCAAAAATTCAGAGAAATAGTGTAGATAACAATAAAGATGAGGACAATAGTCCAATAATCCAAATAATACTAATTATCAAGCCTCATCTCAAAAATTCAGAGAAATAGTGTAGATAACAATAAAGATGAGGACAATAGTCCGAATAATCCAAATAATACTAATTATCAAGCCTCATCTCAAAAATTCAGAGAAATAGTGTAGATAACAATAAAGATGAGGACAATAGTCCAAATAATCCAAATAATACTGTTTTCATTTTGTTTTGTTTTCCCATTGTCTTTTTCTGTTGGGAATATGAGTGTCCATTTTTTTTAATTCATTATCATATTGTTTGATTTCTATTTCTTTTAATATTGTTGTCTCATCATCTGACAGTCAAAACAGTTTTTTCTTTCATTGTCAGAATTGATCAATGAACAAAAATTGGGTGAGAAATTGAATCTTGGGGTGAAGAATAATCAAAGTTCCAATTACCGTCGAATTGGGAAGACATGGCAACAAACGGTTGTAACTCAATACAAACCCGAATAGTTGCAAAGTCTACTGCAGAATGACAGGGTATTTATAAAACTCTACAATATCATTCAAATCAAGCAGCCAATCAGAACTCAAGGAATGGAATCACCCAAATCACCCAAATTCATGAATGGATTATTCTTGATTTCTATAAATACCAACTGTCTTGGACACTGCTTTAGTTGTACTTAGCTAGCTGCTGTTATTCAAACCAACAGTAGATTAACTGACTTCAATAATCAGTGTCTATCATTGAAAATTGATTTCTTGAATAATTTTAACAATACAAGTATTTGTTTGTTTGATTTGTTTTGTTTTATGGCATATCAACCTCAGTGGGTCATTTAATGCCAACTAAGTTTTGAAATATATTCATTCTTAATGGATACACAATTTTAAAAAAAAACAAACATTTTTCTATTTAACCTATAGATGGGATCCTAATAAGTACTACCACTCCAGGTCGGAGTGGATCTGGGAGTAATGGTAATGAAGGGGTGCTCCACATTCCTCAGACCTCCAGAACTGGAACCTCACCATCCAAGGATATGAAGACTGCCTTCTAGCACATTTATGATAAAAAAAGGTTAGTGTTTGCTATAAGGGCAATAGGTTGAGGCAATCATATAGGTGCTAGGGCTTGACATGACCAGCCGATTGATCTCCAACCACCCGTCTAGCCTAAGTAAGAGCCTAAGTGGTGTGTTGAATGTCATGGACTGCTCACCCACCAGGATTCCACCCTAAAGCACAACCCCTTTTAAGAGGGTCTTACCCCTTCACAGAGAATGCAGTTGATATATTCTAAGCCCTATCCGCAGGGATGGTTTACTGGTTTTAGTTGTTGTAGTTGTTAGCATCCTTCCGTCTGTGAGAGACAATGGAGTAGTGTCCAATTTTTTTTTGTTTCTTTACTATGAAGCCTAAGATGGAGGATGTGCTGTTGCCCAAACAGCAGATCCCCCCCTCTCCACACTGCTGCTGTGGTCCAAAGGAAAGGTAAGAAACCTATACAGTTTGACAATGGCAGTGTCGCAGGAGTTGTAGTGTAGCACTGAAATTCAGCATTACTCCGGCTTCCGGAATATTTGGGGGGGGTGTTTACTCCCCTCAATAATAATCAATTTAATAGCGCCGCCTTAGCTCACTTGGTAGAGCGTTCGGCTAGAAACCACAAGGTTCCTAGTTCGATACCGGCCCTCGCCAACTCAGCGTATGAGTAGCACAGGGATCTGTGCGGTAAAGTAAGGAGCTGATGGTAGGTGTGGCGCTCCAACTCAGATGCTAAAACAATCTCCTTGGTCTAGCGCTATTAAAAAGGGGATAGACTCCCTCGCCGACTAAAAAAAAAATGGTTTTGCAATCCTTAATAGATGCTAGCCAAGTTTCTATTCATCAAGTACTGGTTAAATCAAATTTAACGGACCTAAATTCCACCATCGTATGTCACCCCACCGAAAGAAAAAAAAAAAAAAAACCAAATATTAAGGAATTAACCGAATTTAATGAAATTTTCAGTGTTGATATATCAATTAATAAAAGATATAATGCACCAGTTATTTTATTTTAAAATTTTTACATTTTTTCAGGACAGTTAACTTTGAACCACATATCTTTGAGAATCTGTGTTACGCCTCAAAGATACGTGGTTCAAAGTTAACTGACCAGAAAAAAATCTAAGTTTTCAAACAAAATAACTGGTGCATTATATCTTTTATTAATTAATATATCAACACTGAAAATTTCATTAAATTCGGTTAATTCCTTGATTTTTGGTATTTTTTTCCTTTTGGCAGGGTGACACACGATGGTGGAATTTAGGTCTGTTAAGTTCGGTTTAACCCAAGTACCAATGACTCATTATCATTCAAAGAGTTGTTTGGTGTTATTGATCTGTCGATTGGGTTATTTGCCGCTTATAATCTTGTTGCTAAAATCTATAAAGTTAGGCCAATGTGAATTTTGTGTTCTTTAACAAAAGAGAAGAATTGGAGTGGAGCCCAAAAAAAGAAAAATATGAAATTCTCTCTGCTGCTGCTGCTGAAAACATTGGTTGTGTGTTAATTGGTTAAGCAACAAACTTAGTTGCTCGAATCAACATTCAATATCGGACAAGGAATGATCAAGACATTTGATATTAGATATTTACCATTAATACGGATTAGGCACAAGGCCCTGTTAATGTGGGACAACCCATGAACCCGAAGCTCATGGGTGGTGGGTGTGAAAAATGCGTTGATCCCGTAGGCATTCCCCCTCAAGAGGGGGACGCCTCAAGCATTGGGCAATAAACCCAGCCCTGCCTCTTTAAATCGAGGGGGCAGGTATTGCCTGGGGGGATAGCCCTATGGGATCAACACTGTTAATTACGTGGTTCAAAGTTAACTGACCAGAAAAAAATCTAAGTTTTCAAACAAAATAACTGGTGCATTATATCTTTTATTAATTAATATATCAAAACCCCGCCCGAGGGCCAGATCTAAAATTTAAAAAAGTAGCCTCCCTAGGGAAATGGTGACTTAGTCCCTTCCAATGTATTAGCTTGGCAACTAAGTTCCCAACGTTTTTTTTAATAATTTTGGAATTTATTGCGTTTTTAAAATTTTTTTTTTTTTGAGAATTCTATTTTGGAATCTATTGTTTTTTTTTTGGGGGG
>CM042169.1:51131472-51146472 GCA_023376005.1 Doryteuthis pealeii
TATAATATACGCTTGTATTGCATAATGAATAGGCATAGCCCATCATTTTTGTAAAGAAGTGTAGTGTTGATTTTAAAATCAATGGTCAAACAGTTTGAAAATCCCTGTAAGTTCATAGAGTTTGATTGATAAAGTGTCACCTTAAGTTCATTTTTAATGGTTTTCTCATGGGATTAGAGGGTCAGGGAACCAGGCAGTCTCGGTGGGCAGACTTGTCCTTCCATTGGTGCTGTTTCCCCATGCGCATGCGACAAAGAATTTTTCAGGAATAAATTATACAATTTTTTTTTTAAATGTGCGTACACAAAAAATCTCTGATGATCGGGAAAATGAAGATGGGACCCCCATAGAGGGATGCCCCAATCTGAAAGAGAACCCTGATACAGGAGCAAGTACCTGACGGGAAATAAAAGATGAAGTCAATAGAATAGGAGATTGGGAGAACTTAAGAGTATACAATATAAGTTTGTTGGCTGGTTTGATTTTACGGCATGGCAACTTTTGTTGGGTTATTTTATGCTGAAGGCATTTTTTGTTTTATTCATTCTTGATGGCTATTCAAAATATTTTTTTATTTAAATTCAATTAAAAAAAAATGAGTTTTTTTTTAAACAATTCTTTTAAACTCATTTTTTTTTCTATCTAACCCCTAACATTTACTGTCGATATCATCCTCTGAAGAGGGTTAAAACTCCGCACACATAGGGGTTTCTTGGTATGACCCTAACCTGCTTACGGTAGAATAATTGTGGAATCTATTCTGTTTTAGAGATATTCATGCATTATGAGTCTTCACCCACTGCTAACAGATTGCCCCATTGGGAGGTGGGGGGTCTAATCCCTCCGCAGATGTGCAGTCGGCATATTCTACAGCTCCGCAGGACAGTGATGAGATGGAAAGATGAGACCCTAACATGCACTACTGATCCAGATCAGAGTGGACCTGGGAGCAATGGCAATGATGGAGTACTCCACACTCCCCAGAGCTTCAGAATTGGAACCTCACCACCAGATGCAGTTTAAATTATTTTCTGATATCCAAGGGTCTTTAACTGACCATTATATGATCTCTGCTATCACAGACACCTGGCACTGAGCTCACCAGCTGGAAGATATTTAAGAATGGGCAGTTTGCATTTCAGATTATCTGTAACTGTTTTGATCAGATATTTAACTTCTAAGGCATTTGTAAAAGTGACATCTTGTAAGTTGTCAAATGGCAGAATGGCCTATTGTCGGTATCAGCTGGACAGCGAGGAAGTCAATCCCCTTTTCACTAGCACTAGACCAAAGAGATTGTTTTAGCATCTGAGATGGAGCGCCACACCTACCATCAGCTGCTCCCTGTGCTACTCATACGCTGAGTTGGCGAGGACCGGTATTGAACCAAGAACCTTGTGATTCCTAGCTGAACACTCTACTGACTGAGCTAAACCGTCCCTTGATGTATCACGTAAGTTGTCAAATATATTAAAGTAAAAAGTTGTCGGAGTGGCCTATTGTCGGTATCAGCTGGACAACGAGGAAGTCTATCCCCTTTTCGTTAGAGCTAGACCAGGGAGATTGTTTTTTGTTTTTTTTTCATTCATGTTAATTTATATTTATCTTTTATGTGAGCATTACAAAAATTCTACGGCCCCCACAGGGCGGTGATGATTTGGAAAGATATCTTCATCAGTGAGTCACTAATCAACTTGACAAAACGGGAATACGAAAAAAAAGAAAAATATTGTAATTTGATAAAAAAAGGTTAAATTAGCTGACAGATCAAATGGGGCCTCACCAACCAGGCATTTAACACAAATAAGGACTCAGGTGGAGTGTTGTACGTTAAGGGACCACTTAGCACTTGAGTCACCACCCACTACTAACAGGTTGCCCCATTGGGAAGTGGGGGGGGGGTCTAACCCCCTCTGCAGATGTGCAGTCAGTATATTCTACAGCCCCACAGGGCAGTGATGAATTGGAAATGCATACACACATAAGACACACACACATCTACACATACACACATAAGACACACACACACACATCACATATATATACACACAAACACATCTATACAAATACACACATACAGACAACAAACAACACACATATATATATACACACACACACATATATACACACAAACATCTATACAAACACACAACACAAACAAACACATATATATACACACACACACAAACACACACACACACACAACACACACAACACACATATATACACACACACACAAACACACATATATACACACACACACACACACACACACACACACACACATATATATACACACACACACACACACATATATATATATATATACACATACATGTGTGTGTGTGTGTGTGTATACACATGCATACACACTCACACATACTAGGTGATTTTCCCAATCCCGATATATCTGATTGCTTACAGAATAAGGAATTTATGATGTATCAGGTGACTGTTTTATTTTTTATTGATTAGGAAACCCTCGTTATGTTGGTGTGTCAGAGGTAATGAGAAAAGCCATTATGTTAATGCACATCGGGGGGGGGGGTTAGAGTGTAGGTTGGTTTTGTGGCTTTAGGTCAATTCCAGTCTTAGTTGGACCAAGAACTTTTCAACATACTCCCTAACCTAAAATGTGGATGTGTGTCCAAAATGAAAAGAAATTCTTCTTTTAAAACAGAGGAATTGATGATAATCAAATTCATTGTTGCGGCTGGGGGTTGGCTTAAAATACAAGGTGCAAAGAAAGACTAAATTGCACCCTCTCACTCTTCTTTCTCTCCCTCCTGCTTTCTTACTTTCTATCTCCCCCCCTCACTCCTCTCTTTCACTTTCTCTCCCTCACCCTGACTCCCTCCCTCTTTCTCCTACTCCCTTCCCCACTTTCTAAGTCCTTCTCTGTCACTTTCTCTCCCTCACTCTCTCTGTACCCCTTTCTCTCTCTCACCCTCATTCCCTCACTGTCACTTTCTCTCTCACCTCATCACTATCTCTCCCTTACCCTCTCCCTCTTAATCTCCCACCCTCACTTTCTCTTCCTCTCTCTCCCTCACACTCCACCTCCTCTCTCTCCTCACTCTCACCCTCTCTCCCTCACCCAGTCTATCTCTCCCTATTTCATTCACTATCTCTCCCCCCCTCACTCCCTCTCTTTCTTTCTCTTCCCCTCTCACTCGTCACTTTCTCTCCCCCTTTCTTTCCCCCTCTCTCACTCTCACTATATCTGTCTTTCTATTATTTTTTTCCCCTAATTCTCTTTTGGTCTATTCAGATGAATGCAAAGTACTGAAATGCTTTTGTCGCAGGAGCAACACAGACTTGGGCTTTTTTTTTTTCTTCTTTTCTTTTTTTTTTTTTTTCGGGGGGTGGGGGTAGAGTAGGGTGGGGTGGGTTCCTCCTTTCTTTGAATGCAACTTCCATCCTGACATTTGTTAGCGACAAAATGATGGCATTTACCGCATGTAAACTGTACTCGAGATGTGTCATGTACACAATACAACGAAGAGAGAAAAGAAAATGCTTACTTTCAATAAAAATGTCTTAAATATTTCGCTCTAATCAGACAAAAAGAAAAAAAAAATTTTCAGCATTTTATTCATGAATCATCATCTATCCAACAAAGTGAAAAGAAGGAAATGCAAATATATATATATATATATATATATATATATATATATATATATGTTGTGTGAAACATATGAACTCAGTTTTACATAGAAAGAAAGGAGGCATCTCTACACTCAACGGTAAGTCTCTAAAGCCAGTAGAACAATTCACATACCTAGGTAGTAATATCTCATCCACAGAAAGCGATGTTAATACACAAATAGGAAAGGCATGGTCGGCCACAAACAAATTATCAGTCATATGGAAATCCAATTTCACTGACAAGTTAAAGCGACAATTCTTCCAAGCTGTGGTTGTATCAGTGCTGCTATATGGCTGCACCACTTGGACCCTAACGAAGCGCCTTGAGAATAAGCTAGATGGGAGCTGCAAAAGAATGCTGCGTGCGGTCTTGAACAAATCATGGAAACAACACCCCCACATGGAAACAGCTGTATGGCCACCTGCCCCCATCTCACAAACCATCTGAGTGAGACGGACAAGGCATGCTGGACACTGCTGGAGAAGCAAGGACGAGCTCATAAGCGACATTCTCCTGTGGAAGCCAACACACGGGCATGCTAGCGTGGGCTGCCCATCAAGGACCTACATTGACCAACTCTGCGAGGATGCTAGATGCTGTGTGGAGGACCTTCCTGGGTCAATGAATGATAGGGAGGGTTGGTGAGAGTTTGTCATGGATATCCGTGCTGATTGCGCGATGATGATGATGATATATATGTGAAGTCAATGGTGCTTGGAAACTTACTTTCTTGCCTATATATATTTACCAACCCCTCCACATGAGCAGGATGCGACACAAGGTCAATTTCTTAAGCGGAGCTCCACAGGTTTGAATTCAGAGTTTTCCTTCTCCTAGACTGGCTGCCAAACCAAGGTTAAAGAGCCCAGTCTGCCCAACTATTTACCCATAGCTGGAGGGAGAGTAGGATTCATACCTTTCCCAAGGGTATTAGTGCTAAGTGAAATGCAATTACAACATCCAGGATTTGAACTTGGGGTGACGAGTCCATTTCTCATGATTTTAACCGTTACACCACGCGCTTCCATGGTGTATATATATATATGTGTGTGTGTGTGTGTGTGTGTGTGAAGTCAATGGCGCTTGGAAACTTACTTTCTTGCCTATATATATTTACCAACCCCTCTGCACGAGCAGGATGCAACACAAGGTCAATTTCTTAAGTGGAGTTCAACAGGTTTGAATTCAGAGTTTTCCTTCTCCTAGACTGGTTACCTAGCCATGGTTAAAGAGCCCAGCCTACCCTGCTACATACCCATAGCTGGAGGGAGAATTGGATTCATACCTTTCCCAAGGGTATTAGGCGCTATGTGAAATGCCAACAGCTTTATCCAGGAATTGAACTCGGTTCGACAAGTCTATTTCCTATGACTTTAACCATTAGACCACGCACCTCCAAAATATATATATATATATATATAGGCACTTTCTTGCCTATATGATCTTCAAACTATATATACAGAGATGCTGATAGGTACGTGTCCCATGTCTCTGACGCACAAAAATCTAAAAGGACGTAGTAAAATCATATCCATGTGTCCCAGTGTTTTTCTTTTTTCTTCCCCACCATCTCCAGCTAACTGAATATATTTCAATAGTTTCTTAGAAATAAATTACCTAGAATGGGTTATAAGGTAGCAGTTAGACAGCTTTAGTTGTTTCCCCAGATCATAAATAAAAACCCCTCAATTTATTAAGAAACTTTAGTTGGGACCCATCAAAAATTTCTAAAAACAACCTATAGCCACTTCCTATACAAATAAATTCAGATTCCTGTCTAAATTTATGAGCAGGTGAGGCCTATACAACGTTGAGCGGTTTGCAACAAATCTAAAAATGGGCAAAACATAGACGCTAGAAGTCTCAAAGTATCTGGATGTGTCTTTTATATATATATATATATATATATATATATATATATACATACATATATTGCAATATAGGTACAAGTGATAACCTACTCGAGTTTCACCATAAGGATCTTCAGGGTTAAATCCACTGAATTAATCAAGATATTGATTAATTGCAGTCGATTTAATCCTGAAGATCCTTATGGTGAAACTCGAGTAGGTTATCACTTGTACCTATATTGCAATAAATTTGCTCTATTAACGTATTGAGCACTTTTTATTTGTTATATCGCTGTCTTACCTTTCTGAATTTTGCATCAACTAACCATTGTGACCATATTCACTGGTAAGTCACCTTTTCCATTATACATACATACATATATATATACCCATCAAATTTCCGGGATTTGCACTCAATCAAAAAGCTATCAACATCATTATATATATATATATATATATATATATATATATATGACAGCTCCCACACACACACACACACATACACATACTGAAGAGTAGGTTCTAAGTAAAAAGGATTAAGATTAATATCTTTAAGAAAATTTTTCTCACAAAAGTTTCCAAATAAAGTTGATATTAAAAAAAAAAAGATAAATAAATAAATAAAAGATTTTTATTTGCTTTTACAACAGAGCACTATCAGCATCAAAGGATTTCTTTTTCTTTTCTTTTCTTTCTTTTTTAATAAACGTTATGGAAAGTAAGTGCACTTTGAAGTGAGAGAGAGAGAGAGACACACAGACAAGATGGAGAATTGTCCCAGAATGCATTGAAATGCAAATAGAGTTGGAATATAAGTACAGTAGACATGATCATGCATTCTTTTGGTCTTTTGTCTTTTTTTGTTGCCTTACCCCTGCTGCAGCCGTTCCCCTCGTACCAACAACTAAGAGGGATCTGTCTTCAATGCCGACATCAATAAAATACCTGTTTACCTCTCCTTTTCATAAATACCCCAACAGATCAGTCAAAGAAAAGAAAAAAAGAAAGAAAGAAAGAAAAAAAGCGAAAGACCAACCAGACTTTGTATTGATTTCTTGAAAAGCCTCGTCTCATTTGTGCAAAAAAAAAAAAACCTCTCGCTGCTGCTGCCTTTGCGTCTGTCTCTGAACTTACTGACATTTGAGAAGCACAAAGAATTCTTGCTACTGTTGTCTTTATTCAACAATCAAAAGGTAACAATTACCCCCCCATCCCCTACCCCCCCCCCAAAAAAAAAAAAAATGGCTTGACCACCACTACCCTCAACTCCACTTGCCTCACCCCCTGCACACGACGACCATTAAAGCCACCAACTGCCGAGTAATGAATTCTCTTTTTATTTTTTTTATCACCATTTATTATTGCATGACAAACATCGAGAAAGAACAACACAAAGTCCATTCAACAACAAGAGAGAAAAAAAAAATTTCTAAATATCAAAATATAAAAGGATATATCTGAAGAGTCTATATTACAGGGTGTTAGTTAAAGGTAAGGAAATGAATCTGATGGTAGATGGATAAGATAAAAGAGTATGAAAAACACACATGTTGGTAAATTGAATTCAAAGTTGTAAAAAATTAATTCAATTTGACAACATATGCGTTTTTCATACCATCTATCTATATCTATACATATAATATAAAGGGCAGTTGTATGAATTTGTATGTCCGGAGGAAACTTCAAAAATAAAACAATGAATCTGGTGGTAAATGCATAGATTGCCATAAGACTTATTTGAAGAATTACAGTCTGGACAAAATATATAGGTGCTAGAGCTTTGATCAGAAGGGGGCCTAAATCTGACCTAAATCAACTAAGTATAGTCAGATTTTCAAATGCTGTTTTTCTAGGCATGCAGGCACTTCCTACATAAAAAAAGAACTATCAATACTACCACTGCAACAATAAATCCTTTCTTAGCATTAGTACTACTGTCACTAATATAACTCATACTAACACTCCTATCAGTCATTACTTAGATTTCTACTAAATTTACTAGTTTGGTTTGGTTTGGTTTGTTTTGTTCTACGGCATATCAATCTCAGTGGGTCATTTAATGCCGATAAAGTTTTGAAATAAATCAATTCTTAATGGATAATACAATTCTTTTATAAATACATTTTTATATTAACCCATAGATGGGACCCTAACAGGTACTACCACTCCGGGTCAGAGTGGACCGGGGAGCAATGGTGATGAAGGGGTGCTCCACATTCCCCAAACCTCCAGAACTGGAACCTCACCATCAGATAGAGTTTAACGTCATTCCCAGGACATGTAGACCCGCAGCCACCGCCTTCTAGCATCCATATGATAAAAAGGGGTTGGGGCTTGCCATAAGGGCAATGGGGTTTGGAAAATCATATAGGTGCTAGGGCTTGACATGACCAGCCGATTGATCGGAGGGGGCCTCTCCAAACGCGCGGCTAGCCCAAGATAGGGCCAAAGTGGAGTATTGCATGTCATGAACTGCTCATCCACCTGGGCTCTATCCTTAAGCATCACGGGTTGCCACCCACGGCCAACAGGTGGCCCCATTGGGGGAGTCTTACCCCTCTGCAGAGGTGCAGTCGGTGCATTCTAATGCCACAGCCGACAGGGCGGAGTGTAGGATGAAAGTCAGATTTTCAAATGCTGTTTTTCTAGGCATGCAGGCACTTCCTACATGAAGTAAGGGTCAAAGTGTAGTGTTGCATGTTACTTGACCATTTAATATCCGGATCACAGACTGCTCCTCAGCCATCACAGTCCCATCCACGGCAAATACGTACTCTTCTAAAAGTGAGACTTATCATTTCAAGGAGATTTTCACTCGTCAAGTGGTGTCCACGCTAAAAGAAGCAGCTATCTAATTTATACAGTTCACAAAAGTGGATCAATAAATTTGTGCTCAGACATTTAGATAGTGGTTTAATTTTATATGGTTTATATGAATTTTCACTGTATAATATGGTTTGGTTTATATGAATTTTCACTGTATAATATGGTTTGGTTTATATGAATTTTCACTGTATAATATGGTTGGTTTATATTTTCACTGTATAATATGGTTTGGTTTATAGGAATTTTCAATATAATATGGTTTGGTTTATAGGAATTTTCACTGTATAATATGGTTTGGTTTATAGGAATTTTCACTGTATAATATGTTTGGTTTTATAATTTTCACTGTATAATATGGTTTGGTTTATAGGAATTTTCACTGTATAATATGGTTTGGTTTATATGAATTTTCACTGTATAATATGGTTTGGTTTATAGGAATTTTCACTGTATAATATGGTTTGGTTTATAGGAATTTTCACTGTATAATATGGTTTGGTTTATAGGAATTTTCACTGTATAATATGGTTTGGTTTATATGAATTTTCACTGTATAATATGGTTTGGTTTATAGAATTTTCACTGTATAATATGGTTTGGTTTATATGAATTTTCACTGTATAATATGGTTTGGTTTATAGGAATTTTCACTGTATAATATGGTTTGGTTTATAAATTTCACTGTATAATATGGTTTGGTTTATATTTTCACTGTATAATATGGTTTGGTTTATAGGAATTTTCACTGTATAATATGGTTTGGTTTATAGGAATTTTCACTGTATAATATGGTTTGGTTTATAGGAATTTTCACTGTATAATATGGTTGTATAATATGGTTCGGTTTATATTTTCTACGATCAATGAATAAAAGAACTCACCATAGATTTTCTTAGCCAAATTCACAATATCTTTCATGACTTTTTCTCGACCAGATTGTTCTAATTTGCTGCAAAGTGGGAACATGGATTTCCGCGTTTTTTTCGGATTCCTTTTGGATTTCTCCTCTGAGGAAACTGAAGAACCTGAAACAAGAAAAAAAAAAAAAAAAATTACACCATAACTTCTATCATAGTAATCTATCTATACATATACAGAGATGCTGATAGATATGCGGCCTACGTCCCTGACGCAGTAAAATCGTATCCATGCATCCCAGTGTTTTTCTTTTTTCTTCTTCCACCATTTCAAGCTAAATATAAATACATCTCAATAGTTTCTGATTTTCTCATGTACCAAAAAGATAGTTTGCTTTTTGCTCAGAACTGAAGCAACAATATCAGTTAAAATTTTGCACATAATAAATCATTGATAATTCAAAATTGGTTGACTTTAAAACTTTTTTTGATAGCATTTTTGGATTCCTTGTGCTAAAATGCTTTTATAAACCAATTTTTAGGAGTAGGGAAGCCCTAGAACTCATTTTACAAACAAAAGAACCTGAAACATGAAAAAAAAAAAGTAAATTACACCATTACTTCTATAATAGTAATCTATCTGTACATATACAGAGATGCTAATAGGTACGTGTCCTACGTCCCTGACGCACAAAAATCTAAAAGGACTCAGTAAAATCGTATCCATGCATCCCAGTGTTTTTCTTTTTTCTTCCTCCACCATTTCAAGCTATAATTTTTAGTAGTAGGTATTGAAGTAAGTCAGTTAGACAGTCAACAATTGGTTTTAGCAATGTGACTGGCCAAGCCTAACCATGCAGTTACTAGTTCTCCAATGAACCCACTATAACAGCTTAAATAATTACTGCCACTACTGCCAGGAAGAGTCCATTAAGCTGAGGAGGTGTTTGACTGTTCACTGTCCAATAGTTAACAATCTGTAACAGTCATTTCCAGACTGCAGGTTCAATCCTGGCTAAGGGTGAAAGTAACCCAGAATAACAATTAACAGTATTCTACAGTAGGGAAGCCCTAGAACTCATTTTACAGACAAAAATAGATTACAAAATTGCTATTTTTTGCGACCCCCCCCCCTCAAATTTGGAGAGCTAAAAATCAACATAACTCCACCAATTTTTGGAATTAGAAGCTCAAATTTTGGGGATTGTCCAACTTTAACATAATCCACACTTAGATATAGAACAAGCAATAAAACTGGTAACTCCTGCGACAATGCTATTGCCAAACTGCATAGGTTTCTTATCTTTCCTTTAGACCACAGCAGCAGTGTGGAGAGGGGGAGGGGGATCTGCTGTTTGGGCAACAGCACATCCTCCAAAACAGCACATCCTCCAAACAGCACATCCTCCAAAACAACCCATCCAGGCTATGCAGTTAAAAAGAAAAAAAATATTTTGGACACTACTCCATTGTCTTTCACAGACGGAAGGATGCCAACAATAAGACATGACCTTTTTACTTTAACATGACTTAATATAACTAGCAAATATATGCACCCTCTGGGTGCAAGTATTTAAGTTTTAATATAATAAAATATCATGTTAAATTAGAAAGGCTAATGAAACTGAATAAGAATTCAGATAAAAAGATTTGGAACAGAGTGGGTATAATTGGAAAATAGAACAACTTTGAAACTAACTATTCCATCATTTTCCCTTTCTCCCGTCTTTCAGTGTTAAATTTTCCTAATTTAACTATTTAGTTAAAATAGGAAGTAAAGGATAATATTACAGTTATTTCTTCTTGTAAATAAATTTCTTTTAAGATTTATCCACGAGATTTTTGTTTATATTTCTTAAGATAAACCAAACAAATTTTATAATAAAATATCATATTAAATTAGAAAGGCCATGAAACTGAATAAGAATGTAGATAAAAAAGATTTTGAACAGAGGGGTATGATTGAAAAATAGAACAACTTTGAAACTAACTCTTCCATCATTTCCCTTACTCCCGTCTTTCAGTGGTAAATTTCCCTAATTTAACTATTTAGTTAAAATAGGAAGTAAAGGATAATATTACAGTTATTTCTTCTTGTAAATAAATTTCCTTTAAGATTTATCCACGAGATTTTTGTTTATATTTCTTAAGATAAAACCAAACAATTAGAAATCAATAATACCAAGCACATATTTATTAGAATAAAATTTTAAATATCAATATGCAAATAAGCCTTCCCATTCATACTGTATACCGCTATTTTGTTGTATATATAAATACAATTGCATGTTATTAGTACGTAGATATGGTCAACAGTATTAATAATGTAAAACAATTTTTATTAATAACTGAAGGTTTAAAAGAATGAAATCATGGAGAATTTGACGTAAATAATTAAGGGAATTGTGACTTGAGTAGTAATATAGTTTCAGTTACAGACAGAAAAACACACAATCTCCATTATAATAAGATTAGAATAATGAAATTCTCATATAAAAGTGTTAACCCTTTTGTACAGCATGACTAGCTAATTAAATAAAATCCTTAAAAACAATGTCCCCCAAAAAGTAGTTATAAGGGATTAGTATTGTTTGTTTTGTTTTACGGCATATCAACCTCGGTGGGTCATTTAATGCCGACAAAGTTGTGAAATAAATTCATTCTTAATGTATAATACAATTTTGTTTATAAACTCATGTTTTTCTATTCAACCCATAGATGGGACCTTAACAGGTACTACCATTCCGGGTCAGAATGGACCAGGACATGTAGACTCTCAGCCACCACCTTCTAGCACCCATATGATAAAAAGGGTTGGGGCTTGCCATAAGGGCAATAGGGTTGGGGCAATCATATAGGTGCTAGAGCTTGACGTGGCCAGCCGATTGATCGGAGGGGGCCTCTCCGACCGCCCGTCTAGCCCAAGATAGGACCAAAGTGGAGTATTGCATGTCATGAACTGCTCATCCACCTCGGCTCTATCCTTAAGCATCACAGGTCGCCATCCACAGCCAACAAATAGCCCCATTGGGAGAGTCTTACCTCTTTGCAGAGGTGCAGTCGTTGCATTCTAATGCCCCAGCCAACAGGGCAGAGTATTATTTGTATTATTCGGACTATTATCCTCGTCTTCATTGTTATCTGTACAACATTTCAGCTGATGTCCCCTCTGGCCTTCTTCAGGTATTTCTTGTTGTAACTGAAAAGATGTTTCCCCGAGTCTGACAAGAAATACCTGAAGAAGGCCAGAGGGCACATCAGACGAAATGTTGTACAGATAACAATGAAGACGAGGACAATAGTCAGAATAATACAAATAATACTAATTATCAAGCCTCATCTCAAAAATTCAGAGAAATAGTGTAGATAACAATGAAGACGAGGACAATAATCCAAATAATATTAATTATCAAGCCTCATCTCAAAAATTCAGAGAAATAGTGTAGATAACAATGAAGACGAGGACAATAATCCAAATAATATTAATTATCAAGCCTCATCTCAAAAATTCAGAGAAATAGTGTAGATAACAATAAAGATGAGGACAATAATACAAATAATACTAATTATCAAGCCTCATCTCAAAAATTCAGAGAAATAGTAAGTTAACCATTTAAGTTAGAGCACCTGGAGGGGGAGGGACAGGACATTCTAAATCATATAATAGTATTGAGAGAAAGAGAGGAGGGAATCCAGTTACTAGCCTAGTGATGAGGTAACAGGTGGCCCTGGCTTACAGACTCACCAACCCAGCACCCTACTGATGCGGTAACAGGTGGATGGCAGTGGCCGACAGATTCACCAGCCCAGTGGCACAATCTGTTCGTTCTTAGACCATACTTAACTACTTACCCAGGACTGAGTCCTGCAAAGGTTGACAGTGGGTGCAACAGCTTGTTTTTTGGGGGGATGGAGGGAGTGCAGTAATGTAGTTATGGGGGAAAGGTTTCCAGAAATGGTCACTCAACAACACCCCCCCCCTGTTTACATACAAAGCTTTTTATGCATATCGCATAAATGCATCCTGGCCTCCTGCACTGAAAAACACTAAGCGGTGCCTGCTGAAAATCCAATCTGCGCTATTAATGTGGCTGCTGCTGATGATTTTGCTTGACTATGATAATGCTGCTGATGATGATGATAATGATTGACTATGATAATGCTGATAATGATGATGATAATGATAATGCTTGACTATGATAATGATGATGATGATGATAATGCTTGACTATGATAATGTTGTTGATGCTGATAATGCTCGACTATGATAATGTTGCTGATGATGATAATGCTCGACTATGATAATGTTGCTGATGATGATAATGCTTGACTATGATGATGATGATGATGATGATGATAATGCTTGACTATGATAATGTTGCTGATGATGATAATGCTTGACTATGATGATGATGATGATGATAATGATAATGCTTGACTATGATAATGTTGCTGATGATGATAATGCTTGACTATGATGATGATGATGATGATAATGATAATGCTTGACTATGATAATGTTGCTGATGATGATAATGCTTGACTATGATGATGATGATGATGATAATGATAATGCTTGACTATGATAATGTTGCTGATGATGATAATGCTCGACTATGATAATGTTGCTGATGATGATAATTTGACTATGATGATAATGTTGTTGATGCTGATAATGCTCGACTATGATAATGTTGCTGATGATGATAATGCTCGACTATGATAATGTTGCTGATGATGATAATGCTTGACTATGATGATAATGTTGTTGATGCTGATAATGCTCGACTATGATAATGTTGCTGATGATGATAATGCTCGACTATGATAATGTTGCTGATGATGATAATGCTTGACTATGATGATGATGATGATGATGATAAATGCTTGACTATGATAATGTTGCTGATGATGATAATGCTTGACTATGATGATGATGATGATGATAATGCTTGACTGATAATAATGATGATGATGATGATAATGCTTGACTATGATGATGATGATGATGATAATGCTTGACTATGATAATAATGATGATGATGATGATGATAATGCTTGACTATGATAATGTTGCTGATGCTTCTTGACTATGATAATGTTGCTGATGATGATAATGCTGCTGCTGCTGATATTTACGTGACTAAGATAATGCTGCTGATGATGATATTGCTTAAATATGTTAATGCTGTTGTTGATAATGATAATGCTTGATTATGTTTTATTTTCTTGTTTTTGTTTCCATCTTTTTGCTCTTTAACATAGATTAATTAATCTTTTGATATTTTTGTTTTGTTCAATTTCTTTTTCTTTATCAACGTTAATTGCATAAATGACTTTATGAGGGTTTTTTTTTTATGTTGAATAAACTTGTATGAACCTTGTACGACTGAGTAATGAAAAAATTGTTATGGTAACATAATTAGCTGTTTGCATGTTGCTTTTTCTACATGCACCTGCCCCCCACTCCAACACCCCCACACACACACAACGTCGTATATAAAGCTTTTTGCAATGTATTAATAACCAAGTTTCACTATTGAGTAATGAATAATTTGTTTGGTTTGTTTTGTGGCATATCAACCTCAGTGGGTCATTTAATGCCAACAAAGTTTTTAAATAAATTCATTCTTAATGGATACTCAATTTTTTTTTTCATAAACATTTTTCTATTTAACCCTTAGATGGGACCCTAACAGCTGGTTGGTTGGTTGGGTTCTACGGTATGTCAAACCATTGGGTTATTTTATGCCAAATACTTCTATTGGTAATTTGGTATTCAAAAATGTTTAATGCCAACAAAGTTTTGAAATAATTT
>CM042169.1:51151472-51193972 GCA_023376005.1 Doryteuthis pealeii
ATCTTAGAGTCTGAGGTGGAGCGCCACACCTACAATCACCTCCTTACTTTACCGCACAGATCCCTGTGCTACTCATACGCTGAGTCGGCGAGGACCGGTATCGAACTAGGAACCTTGTGGTTTTTAGCCGAACGCTCTACCAACTGAGCTAACCCTGCCCTTTCCACACACACACACACACACACACACAGAATGATAGGTACCATAAAGTGAGGTGTGCGGTTTTTTATGTAATACAAGAAAACATTGAAGCGTAGTAAGAAAAACAACACGAAACAGGGAAACCAAAAACCCCAGAATTGAAGACGCCTTGAACTTTTGCCTTTGAGAATCTTTTTTCAAACTGTGAGGTAAATTGACTTAACGACAGGTGGATCTGATTACACCAAGCAATGACTGAGAAAACATAATCGAGAAATATATACTTTGATAGAGGGACAAATTTGAGGACCACACCTATTTCAATTTGGTTATCTTAAAACCTAACCAAGCAGTTGAGGTTGCGAAGAGGGAGGGGGTAGGTCTGTAGTTGAATCATTTTCTATGAACCACACTCCATGATGAACAGCAAGACAAGAGTAAAATAAACTTATTGACAGCTAAAAACAACAAAGTTGGTTATCTTGTAATCACACAGATATAGAGATATGAGAAAATAGCAAATATGTCACCACTCTATCCTTAATTATTACTGACACAGATCTCTAGCACAATCACCAAATAAACTTATTGACAGCTAGAAACAACAAAGTTGGTTATCTTGTAATCACACAAATGTAGAGATATGAGAAAATAGCATATATGTCACCACTCTATCCTTAATTATTACTGACACAGATCTCTAGCACAATCACTAAATAAACTTATTGACAGCTAGAAACAACAAAGTTGGTTATCTTGTAATCACACAGATGTAGAGATATGAGAAAATAGCATATATGTCACCACTCTATCCTTAATTATTACTGACACACATCTCTAGCACAATCACCAAATAAACTTATTGACAGCTAGAAACAACAAAGTTGGTTATCTTGTAATCACACAAATGTAGAGATATGAGAAAATAGCAAATATGTCACCACTCTATCCTTAATTATTACTGACACACATCTCTAGCACAATCACCAATAAACTTATTGACAGCTAGAAACAACAAAGTTGGTTATCTTGTAATCACACAAATGTAGAGATATGAGAAAATAGCATATATGTCACCACTCTATCCTTAATTATTACTGACACACATCTCTAGCACAATCACCAAATAAACTTATTGACAGCTAGAAACAACAAAGTTGGTTATCTTGTAATCACACAGATGTAGAGATATGAGAAAATAGCATATATGTCACCACTCTATCCTTAATTATTACTGACACACATCTCTAGCACAATCACCAAATAAACTTATTGACAGCTAGAAACAACAAAGTTGGTTATCTTGTAATCACACAAATGTAGAGATATGAGAAAATAGCATATATGTCACCACTCTATCCTTAATTATTACTGACACAGATCTCTAGCACAATCACTAAATAAACTTATTGACAGCTAGAAACAACAAAGTTGGTTATCTTGTAATCACACAGATGTAGAGATATGAGAAAATAGCATATATGTCACCACTCTATCCTTAATTATTACTGACACACATCTCTAGCACAATCACCAAATAAACTTATTGACAGCTAGAAACAACAAAGTTGGTTATCTTGTAATCACACAAATGTAGAGATATGAGAAAATAGCACATATGTCACCACTCTATCCATAATTATTACTGACACAGATCTCTAGCACAATCACTAAATAAACTTATTGACAGCTAGAAACAACAAAGTTGGTTATCTTGTAATCACACAGATGTAGAGATATGAGAAAATAGCATATATGTCACCACTCTATCCTTAATTATTACTGACACACATCTCTAGCACAATCACCAAATAAACTTATTGACAGCTAGAAACAACAAAGTTGGTTATCTTGTAATCACACAGATGTAGAGATATGAGAAAATAGCATATATGTCACCACTCTATCCTTAATTATTACTGACACACATCTCTAGCACAATCACCAAATAAACTTATTGACAGCTAGAAACAACAAAGTTGGTTATCTTGTAATCACACAGATGTAGAGATATGAGAAAATAGCATATATGTCACCACTCTATCCTTAATTATTACTGACACACATCTCTAGCACAATCACCAAATAAACTTATTGACAGCTAGAAACAACAAAGTTGGTTATCTTGTAATCACACAGATGTAGAGATATGAGAAAATAGCATATATGTCACCACTCTATCCTTAATTATTACTGACACACATCTCTAGCACAATCACCAAATAAACTTATTGACAGCTACAAACAACAAAGTTGGTTATCTTGTAATCACACAGATGTAGAGATATGAGAAAATAGCATATATGTCACCACTCTATCCATAATTATTACTGACACAGATCTCTAGCACAATCACCAAATAAACTTATTGACAGCTAGAAACAACAAGTTGGTTATCTTGTAATCACACAGATGTAGAGATATGAGAAAATAGCATATATGTCACCACTCTATCCTTAATTATTACTGACACCATCTCTAGCACAATCACCAAATAAACTTATTGACAGCTAGAAACAACAAAGTTGGTTATCTTGTAATCACACAATGTAGAGATATGAGAAAATAGCACATATGTCACCACTCTATCCATAATTATTACTGACACAGATCTCTAGCACAATCACTAAATAAACTTATTGACAGCTAGAAACAACAAAGTTGGTTATCTTGTAATCACACAGATGTAGAGATATGAGAAAATAGCATATATGTCACCACTCTATCCATAATTATTACTGACACAGATCTCTAGCACAATCACCAAATAAACTTATTGACAGCTAGAAACAACAAAGTTGGTTATCTTGTAATCACACAGATGTAGAGATATGAGAAAATAGCATATATGTCACCACTCTATCCATAATTATTACTGACACAGATCTCTAGCACAATCACCAAATAAACTTATTGACAGCTAGAAACAACAAAGTTGGTTATCTTGTAATCACACAGATGTAGAGATATGAGAAAATAGCACATATGTCACCACTATCCTTAATTATTACTGACACAGATCTCTAGCACAATCACCAAATAAACTTATTGACAGCTAGAAACAACAAATTTGGTGTATCTTGTAATCACACAGATGTAGAGATATGAGAAAATAGCATATATGTCACCACTCTATCCTTAATTATTACTGACACACATCTCTAGCACAATCACCAAATAAACTTATTGACAGCTACAAACAACAAAGTTGTTTATCTTGTAATCACACAGATGTAGAGATATGAGAAAATAGCATATATGTCACCACTCTATCCTTAATTATTACTGACACAGATCTATAGCACAATCACCAAATAAACTTATTGACAGCTACAAACAACAAAGTTGGTTATCTTGTAATCAGGTTCTCATATGTCACCACTCTATCATTAATTATTACTGACACAATAAAGATGAGGACAATAGTCCGAATAGTACAAATAATACTAATTATCAAGCCTCATCTCAAAAATTCAGAGAAATAATAAAAATAAAGTTTTAAAAAAAAAAGAATGAATTTAAAATCTTAAACATTAATTATTACTGACACAAAGATGAGGACAATAGTCCGAATAATACAAATTATCAAGCCTCATCTCAAAAATTCAGAGAAATAGTGTAGATAACAATAAAGATGAGGACAATAGTCAGAGTAATCCAAATAATACTAATTATCAAAACTCATCTCAAAAATTAAGAGAAATAGTGTAGATAACAATAAAGATGAGGACAATAGTCAGAGTAATCTAAATAATACAAATTATCAAGCCTCATCTCAGAAATTCAGAGAAATAATAAAAATAAAGTTTTTAAAAAAAGAAAAAAAGTTGTATATAAAATCTTAAACCAAAAGTTTGAAATGTAAATTCTTACCTGAAGGTATCTCCTTCGTTATTGGTTTCTCATCATCATTTTCAACTTCATTCTTTTCATCATCTTTTGATATAGAAGCATCGTCTAGACTGACCGTCTCACCCTGGGGCACATTATCATCACCAAATTCATCATTGTCATTTCCATCTTCAACAACTCCTGACTCGGTTTTATTACTTAACTTTTCAGCAAATGTTTTTCGGCCTCGGGTTCGTTTCTTTATTTTTACACTCTGTTTGATGCCTGGAGAAAGAAGAAAGAAAAAAAAAAAATGAAAGATCCAAGAGTCAATAAACCAATATTCAGTTTTACACATTAGATTAATTGATTTTAATGGCATGTAAACCATATCGGAGAGGTTGGGTAAATGCATAATTCAGCATAAGATCAAAGAGTAGAAACTGTTTGCTAATCTTATGAATCTTCATTATTAATAGACTAGAAGTGGCTACCCGGCGTCACCTGGATAGAGGGAGGATTTTTTAAAAGTTAGTTTGGTTTGGTTTACGGCATATCAACCTCAGTGGGTCATTTAATGCCGATAAAGTTTTGAAATAAATCAATTCTTAATGGATAATACAATTTCGTTTATAAACTCATGTTTTTCTATTTAACCCATAGATGGGACCCTAACAAGTACTACCACTCCAGGTCAGAGTGGACCAGGGAGCAATGGTGATGAAGGGGGTGCTCCACATTCCCCAAACCTCCAAAACTGGAATCTCACCATCAGATAGAGTTTAACGTCATTCCCAGGACATGTAGACCCTCAGTCACCGCCTTCTAGCACCTATATGATAAAAAGGGTTGGGGCTTGCCATAAGGGCAATAGGGTTGGGGCAATCATATAGGTGCTAGGGCTTGATGTAACCACCGATTGATCGAAGAGAGCCTCTCCGACCGCCCGTCTAGCCCAAGATAGGGCCAAAGTGGAGTATTGCAAGTCATGAACTGCTCATCCACCTGGGCTCTATCCTTAAGCATCACGGGTTGCCACCCATGGCCAACAGATGGCCCCATTGGAGGAGTCTTACCCCTCTGCAGAGGTGCAGTCGGTGCATTCTAACGCCCCAGCCAACAGATTAGATTAATTGATTTTAATGGCATGTAAACCATATCGGAGGGGTTGGGTAAATGCATAATTCTGTCTAAGATCAAAGAGTAGAAACTGTTTGCTAATCTCTTCATTATTAATAGACTAGAAGTAGCTACCCGGCGTCGCCTGGGTAGAGGGAGGATTTTTTAAAAGTTAGTCTCGCAGATCCATTATTACTTATCGCGAGTGAGGCCTCGCTGGTTGCCTCATAAAATTCCTCACAATATAGTAAGAAATTTCCATCCAATTTAAAATATATATATATATATATATATATATATATATATAAATGGTATAATTATTTCAATCAATCAATATTATATTTTAAAGCGAAAAAAAAAAAAATAACATGACTTTCCCTTCTGTTACTTTGCAAATTTGAATTTTTAAATATCTTCCCAAATATAAATCAAATCTTCATTATTTTTGCTCAAAAACCAAGCCTTGGTGATATTTAATGTGTGTAGTATATTAAGAAAAATGAAAAAACACAGGTTTAAATGGGTTAAGTGGTGAGTTTATTGGGCGACGCTGCAGTGTTTCAATCTATTAATTAGATCATCTTCAGGGCATTTGTTGGTATATGGAAGGTGATGAGAATTTTTTTTATCACAGAATAACGAGAAAAGCGAGTGGTAGTCCTTGTTATTCAGTCTATTTTAAAAAATTGTTGAGGTTTGAAAAAGGGAGACGGTTTGAAATATGACGTCAAATATTCTATTTTATGGCGTGAGTATGTAAGTGTGTGTATCGAAAGGAAACATTGTGCATTTTTTAGGTGTGTGGTTGCGTGTGTGTGTGTGTATAAATCTTTTGCGATAAATGACAGCGGAATTGTTTTATTTTCGAAGTTTCCTCCGGACACACAGATACACACAACTGCCCTTTATATATGTAGAGATGACTGAATTACTAACAACAGTACTGATGTTAAAAGAGTGACTAGTAGAGTAATTCACTACAAGTAGACATTTTAACTAATGTCAGAAAAGATTTATAACGAGGTGATTAGAAGAGAACCCCCATTGTAACATTGGAAAGATTTGTTTGTAATTAAAGAATTCTGAAATAGTAATTCCACATTTTATTGCTAAATGCAGTGAACCAGATTGATGAACGAAATGCCCCCTCAATTCTTAAAAGCCATCCACACTGATTGCTCTTTCCATGTCCAGAGATATTCACATTCTAGGAATACATATTTACCAACCACTCTGCATGAACAGGATGTGACACATAGCCAATTTCTTAATAAGCTTCATACTGACAATAGGCCACTCTGTCGACTTTAAGACTTTATTTTACATTGACCGAATAAACAAAATAGCCAGAAAGAGAAGGGTTAATTTAAATTTGATAATTCAACAAGGTTTGGTTTGTCTTGTTTTACGGCATATCAATCTCGGTGGGTCATTTAATGCCAACAAAGTTTTGAAATAAATTCATTCTTAATGGATACTCAATTTTTTTCATAAACCCATGTTTTTCTATTTAACTCATAGATGGGACCCTAACAGGTACTACCACTCTGGGTCAGAGTGGATCAGGGGGCAATGGTGATGAAGGGGTGCTCCACATTCCCCAAACCTCCAAAACTAGAACCTCACCAACAGATAGAGTTTAACGTCATTCCCAGAACATGAAGACCCTCAGTCACCACTTTCTAGCACCCACATGATAAAAGGGTTGGGGCTTGCCATAAGGGCAATAGGGTTGGGCAATCATATAGGTGCTAGAGCTTGACGTTAATAGCCGATTGATTGGAGGGAGCCTCTCCACCGCCCGTCTAGCCTAAGTAAGGTCCAAAGAGTGTTGCACATCATGGACTGCTCATCCACCTGGGTTCCATCCTTAAGCATCACAGGTCACCACCCACAACCAACAGGTGGCCCTATTATCCCTCTGCAAAGGTGCAGTTGGTGTATTCTAAAGCCCCAGACAACAGGGCAGGTAAACCACATTGGAGGGGTTGGGTAAATGCATAATTCTGTCTAAGATCAAAGAGTAGAAACTGTTTGATATGCATCTAGTGGTGAGGTTCAATACTGGGCCTCACCAACTCAGCACTATGAGTAGCACAAGGATCTGTGCGATAAAGTGGGGAGCAGATGGTAGGTGTGGCACTCCACCTCAGATGGAAAAACAATCTCCCTGGTCTAGTGCTAGCCTCCCTCGCCGTCTTGCTGATACCGACAATAAGCCACCCTGCTGACTTGTATATCAATACCTGTATTCCTTAAAAGTAGGACCATTATCATCTTACAACACCATTTGGTTAAAACAAGACTGTCCAAGTCGTCAAAGATGAAATCCAAAAATGTTAATCCTGATTATCTGGTGTTGCTTATAATGAAATTTATTGTGTACAGTGCTCAGGTGCACCACAACTCATCAAAGTCTCATGTCAAGTACACAGAATAATGCATGTGTCAGGAACATGAACAGTTTACAGTAGTAATATGCATGTATGTGTGTACGTGTGTGCATATGTATGTGGAGAGTGGCATCAGGTATAGTGTCGGCGGATTACAGGAAGCATGGGGGCTTTGAAAGATTCAGTGCTTCAGCAGCCTACAATAGACGCGGGCAGTTTATTCCATGTCTCCGCAATTCTGAGCGTGAAAAAATGTTTCCGAAAGTCACTGACTTTGTAGGCATGCCCACTTTTGTTGAATGATTATTTCTGATAAGTGTCATCACCTCACCTAAATAATGGACCATTCTGTTTTTATTGTCGGAAAGAGAAGAAAAAGGATATGTTACACAAAAAAAATATAAGAAAGAAAGAAAGAATAGAGGAAAGATAGAGGGGTTGAGAGTGCAGAAGCAATAATTCTAATCTGTTTCAATCGGACACAATGAAAGAATTTACTTTAGATTGACGGATAAAGAAAATCGACAGAAAGAGAAGGGTTAATTCAAAATTGATAAAATCAACAAGAAAATACAAATTAGTAAAAATGGAAGATTTCTTGGAATTAACCAAATCTTAAAGCGAGTCTTATAAAGCAAATAATCTGGTAAGCATTGAGATAGAAATGAGTGAAGATTATCTTTAATCTTGGATTAATCTTTACAAAATCAGAAGAAGAAAAAAATGGATACTTTTTTTTTTTTTCAAAAAGATAAAAATCTCAAGATTTGACCATATTTTATTTTCTACCAATCATATGACTCTCTAGAGTACATATGTACTTGCTTTTTGAAAAATGATGTGAAAATGAGAAAGACGTTTTTAGAACAAAATGATATATTGAGCATCTTTTAAAAAACTATTTTCTTTTTGTTCAAAGCAATTTAAAAAAAAAATAAATAAATAAATAAAACTGTGGTGGTCGCTATTAAAATAGGCTCAGTCCTAATTAGTGATCATCCTCCACACATTAATACAACAACCAACATTCAAATTTCCAAACATTGATTTCACCAAAATGTCTGTTCACCAACTCAGATCATTTATCAAAATATAAATTTCTAATATGTATAAGTAAACTTAAAATCAACTTTCAAACTATGTAAAAATAAATAAATAAATAAATAAAAACCCAACTGAGGTGGTCACAAGTAGAATATGCTCAATCCTAATTAGTGATCATCCTCCACACATTACTACAACAACCAGCATTACATTTTTTTGTTTTGTGTGACATTGTTTATATAGTGTAATGTGTGAAAATAAACCATGCCATCATCTTCAATATTTGATGTTTTAGAAAAAAAGAAAAAAGAAAAAAAAAAAAGCCATGTTATATATATTTAACAACCCCCCCCCTCTACAGGAGTAGGATGGGACAAGATCAATTTTTTAAGCGGAGTTAACCAGGTTTGAATTTAGAGTTTTCCTTCTCCTAGACAGGTTACCTAGCCAAGGTTAAAGAGCCCAGTCTGCCCTACTTTAATACCATAGTTGGAAGGAGAGTAATTGGATGCATACCTTTCCCAATGGTATTAACGCTATGTGAAATGTAAACAACCTTGTCCAGGATTTGTACACGTGTCGACAAGTTCATTTCCTATGACTCTAACTATTTCACCACACAATTCCATTTATAAAACTAAAAGGTTTACGAAAAAATAAAATTCAAATTTTATGGTAAATAATTAAAGTATATTTGAATCAATTGTTTTTTGCAGTAATAAAATGATTGAGTTTTACCCAATTCCCTCACGACAGGCAGAAATGGTAGTACCTGTTAGGGTCCAATCTATGGGTTAAATAGAAAAAAAATGAGTTCTAAAAAAAATGAGGGTTATTTCCTATAAGTCTAACATAAACAAAGGGAAACCACTCTTGATGGATTATTTATTTATTGATCTACTAGGGAAAAAGAAGACGGGGTGAGGGTTAGGGTTTAGGGGGGTTAGGGTTAGGGTTTAGGGTTAGTTTAATGGGAAAATAAATAAATAATTTATCAGTCAAGAGTGCTTCCCCTTTGTTTATGTTAGACTTATAGGAAATAACCAAATTAACTCTTAACATCCTATACTGCCTCATTCCACCTGTCCGGAAGTCACATTCTTCTTTCCTAATCCACCCCAAACGATAGCCTTTTTTTTAATTTTTAGCATTTTTTGATTGATCCTTACAGGAATGGGACTCAAAAATTCTCAAAGGGATGTTAAGAGTTAAAAAAAAAAAAAAGAAGAAAAAAGAATTTTCTATACCCATCAAGAATGAATAAACAAAATGTCTTCAGCATAAAATAACCCAACAAGGCTTGACATGCCATAAAATCCAACCACAGGAAGGATGCAACACAGGATCAAATTTTAAGTCGAATGTGTATTTACCAACCCCCTCAGCACAAGTAAGATGTGACACAAGGTCAATTTTTAAGCAAAATTCAACATGTTGGTATTTGGTTTGGTTTTGTTTTACGGCATATCAACCTCAGTGGGTCATTTAATGCGATAAAGTTTTGAAATATATCAATTCTAATGCATAATAAAATTTTCTTTTATAAATACATTTTTCTATTTAACCCATAGATGGAACCTTAACAGGTACTACCACTCGGGTCAGAGTAGACAGCACTCCAGAGCTCCAGAATTTAGACTTTAATGCTGACAAAGTTGTAAAGGGGATGGGACCCTAACAGGTACTACCACAGAGTGGCCAGGGAGCAATGGTGATGAAGGGGTGCTCCACATTCCCCAAACCTCCAAAACTGGAACCTCACCATCAGATAGATTTTAACGTCATTCCCAGGACATGTAGACCCTCAGTCACCGCCTTCTAGCCCCATATGATAAAAAGGGGTTGGGGCCTACCATAAAGGCAAAAGGGTTGGGAAAATCATATAGGTGCTAGGGCTTGATGGGACCACCCGATTGATTGGAGGGGGCCTCTCCGACCGCCTGTCTAGCCCAAGATAGGGCCAAAGTGGAGTATTGCATGTCATGAACTGCTCATCTACCTGGGCTCTATCCTTAAGCATCACGGGTTGCCACCCACGGCCAACAGGTGGCCCCATTGGGGGAGTGTTACCCCTCTGCAGAGGTGCAGTCGGTGCATTCTAACAACAGAGCGGACATGTTGGTACTTATAATTTTCTTTCTCCTAGACTAGTTGAAATGCCAAAGTTTAAGAGCCCAATCTGCCCTACTATTTACCCATAGCTGGGGGGAGAATAGTTGGATGCATACATTTCCCAAGAGTATGTTATGATTTGTGGAAGTGAATAACACAGTTATGCATAATTGTCTTTAATTAATCAATTTGTTGATTAATTCATTACAATTAACCCTGATGATCCATAAGTAGGTTATCTATATATACTTTTATACTATATATTTATTATATATATTATCATAGTGTGTATAGAAATAACCTACTCGAGTTTCACCATAAGGATCTTCATGGTTTAATCCATTGAATTAATCAAGATATTGATTAATTACAGCTAACTGCAGGAGTTCATGTAATTATATTCATGTTGTAATTAAGTACAAGATAAACTCCCACAGTTAGCAGTAATTAATCAATATCTTGATTAATTCAGTGGATTTAACCCTGAGGATCCTTATGGTGAAACTCGAGTAGGTTATTTCTGTACACACTATAATAATAAATCCGCTCTACTTACGTATTGGGCACTTTATATTTGTTATAACACAGACTTATCCGAATACCATCCAAATATTGAGACCAACCCAATATTTTTACTGGTGTTGGGGATTGTCTTCTCTTGGATCTGGAAGAGTTATCTTCCCCCTGGGTTCCCGGTTTCTGACCACTAGGGGTCTGTAGTATTTAAGCGCCTGATTCAAACTCTCTCTCTCTCTCTTTTCTCCTTCTTCTCGGGCTGGACGACATGGGTTAGACATTTGTGTCTACACCTCACCCTCGTGGGGGTCTCTATCCCCCACGTATGGACTAAGTCAGTAAGTGACTTCAATCTTATGGACTATCCATAACTCCTTCTATATTTTATATGTACATTTAGGTATCTATTTTATACCTAAATATTGTATTTCCATTCATGAATGTGTCCTTTTATTATATCTTATTTGTATTCTCTACTATGTATCTTGTATTTCATGTTATATGTTATTCCATGTGCCTGTAATAAAGCCCAACTTGTTATATGTTTAACACCCTTGTCAGTGTTTGTTCGTTTCAACAAGTTATACCATATATTATAACCTTGAACCTTACACTGGTAAGTCATTCCTTATATATATATATATATGAAAATAAATGGAAATTAATCCGACAGTATCAATTTAACATTTTTGAAAAAACAAATGATGTTTATAATTGCTGACAGAAATCTGTTTCGACTGTTTTAATAGATCGGTCAATTATGCTGTGAACTTGTAAATTACTTTTTTAATAGCTGGAATATATCATGAACAATTTTGATACTCATTATACACTTTTATATGATTTTACATCAAACTCTTTTGAGTTTTATTATGAATGCTTTTGATTTTTTAAAATAAAATTTATTTTATTTTTAACACAGAACACGCATTTTTTTTAATTCTAGCATTGAATAATAGCATTTTGTTTGTACCCTATCTTCTAACGGTTGTTTCATCCCATCTTTCTCTCATATGTTGCTCTTGATGATGACCGATCTATTAAAGCGGTCGAAACAGATTTCTGTCAGCAATTATAAACATCATTCGTTTTTTCAAAAATGTTAAATATATATATATATATGTATGTATGTATGTATGTATGTCTGTCAAGTGTCAACTTTGGGTTACTGGCTATTGAAGTTCTACTGCTTCTTTGGCTCTTAAATTAAACATCAAATATCTCTATGTGAAAGTAAACAACATTTAAATAAATATGAAATGACCTGATAGTGGATACAAATGTCAGGCAACAAAAAAAATTCATAGTTTAAACCTGTTTTTGGGGGGTTTTGTTTTTTTAATGCCTACCTAAAATTTAGGTGAATCTTATAAGTTGTTATATTGTAAATGACCAGTTATACCGAGTGGTTGTACTATGAGGAGAGTCCCTCACATGAGTCCCACACAGAGTGATCTGTGTGTACTTAAATAGTGGCTAGCACCACCACCACCACTGCTGAGGTATGGGGAAGATGGGTCATTCCATTATATCAATTATCAAATATGGTAAAAGTCAAATATGTCAAATA
Source organism: Doryteuthis pealeii (assembly GCA_023376005.1). NCBI lineage: Eukaryota > Metazoa > Mollusca > Cephalopoda > Myopsida > Loliginidae > Doryteuthis > Doryteuthis pealeii. The sequence goes on from CM042169.1 coordinate 51,164,199, forward strand.
TGAAATAAAATTTAAAATTTTTTACATCCTGCTAAATAGAAGCATCAATATATCATGGACAGTGGTTACTATAATATAATTAGAAGCTTCACTCCTTCCTAAATAGAACATAATATCATAATGGACAGTGGTTAACTATCAAATACTAATTAGAAAGCTTCCACTCCTTCCTAAATAGAAGCATCAATATCATCATGGACAGTGGTTAACTATCAAATACTAATTAGAAAGCTTCACTCCTTCCTAAATAGAAGCATCAATATCATCATGGACAGTGGTTAACTATCAAATACTAATTAGAAAGCTTCACTCCTTCCTAAAATAGAAGCATTAATATCATCATGGACAGTGGTTAACTATCAATACTAATTAGAAAGCTTCACTCCTTCCTAAATAGAAGCATTAATATCATCATGGACAGTGGTTAACTATCAAATACTAATTAGAAAGCTTCCTTCCTAAAATAGAAGCATTAATATCATCATGGACAGTGGTTAACTATCAATACTAATTAGAAAGCTTCACTCCTTCCTAAATAGAAGCATTAATATCATCATGGACAGTGGTTAACTATCAATACTAATTAGAAAGCTTCACTCCTTCCTAAATAGAAGCATTAATATCATCATGGACTGCTATAACAAAGGAACCTAATAGCTTCATGAACCACCTTTGTATCTACAAAAATCGTCCATTGCCTTGTATGCCCACCAATCTAGGAAAAGAGTTCAAGCAAACAAGTAACTTGCAATCTCATGAAACAATTTTTCTTTCATCTATCGTTCTTCTATTTTCTTAACATGAAATAAATCTTAAAGAAAAAAAGAAAAAAAGAAAGAAAAATAAACTAAAAGAAAATTAAAAAGTATATTAACTTTACCACTGGCATAATGGCTGACCATCGAGGCGCATAATCTGAGGCGACAAATGCTTTGATGTTGGGGTGCTAATCAAAATCAGTCTGCGTCTCGTTCGGGTTTTATTTAAAATATCATTATAGATTTATTTACTTTTTTTTAAAAACTTTTTTTTGTCTTGCAGCTCACACTGAAGTTAAATTCTATTCAATATCTCAAATATGGTTGGTTGGTTGGAATTTATGGCATGTCAACCCTTGTTGGGTTATTCTACACCAAGGACATATTGATGCGTATTCAATTTTTTTTTTAAAACTCAACTTTATTTTTCTTGTTGTAGAGGAGTTAACACCCCTACAGGATGGACTGGCTCATAGCCTTATAATAGTCGACGTCACAGTTATGGGGACGGAAAATATTATATTCAGACAAAATCACTGCGTTTGACTACGCACATTTGACCCTCCTCATTCTTGTAGGTTTGTCTTTGTGAATTGTTCTACTTCTTGGTTTTATGTAATAAGTATCTGTTAGCACCAAGATTGATCTAAGTGTAGCAAGAATAAAGATATATCTCAAGGCACACTATTTTCTGGTGAATCTTTTACACCTAACGATACATACTAGTAATGAAAAATGCATTGGAATGGTTTTTTACTATAAAATGCATTGGAAACGATTTTTACTAATGAAATGCATTTGGAAACGATTTTACTATGAAAATACATTGGAAACGGATTTTACTATAAAAATGCATTGGAAAATGATTTTTAACTATAAAATGCATTGGAAATGATTTTTACTTCATAAAAATGCATTAGAATGGAAATATAGGTATCTGTTTAGCACAGATACAAGTGCTTGAATAAAATATTATCTGAAGGCAACTATTTCTCTGTGTATCTTTTACCACCGTCAATGATACAACATTTAAAAACATAAATTTTTTAATCTCATTTTTTTATCTCAGGCCATAGCAGAGTGGACCTGGGAGTAATGGTGATTCTTCCACACTCTCCAGGGCTACAAATTTTGAACTTATCATTAGATGCAGATAAAATTCTTTTGAATGTCAATAGGGGCTAATAGCAGACAGCGAGGGAGTCTATCCCTTTTTTCACCTCGTCGTTTGGGTTGCATGTTTACTTTAAAAAAATTTTCTTTTGTCTTGCAGTTAAATTCATTCAATATCTCAAATATGGTTAAAGTAAAAAGTAAAGTCATAGGTAGGGGAGGCCTAAAGGTCAGTATCAGCCAATCGGCAAGGAGTCTATCCCTTTACTAGCGCTAGAACAAGGAGATTGTTTTTGGGCATCTGAGGTGGAGGCGCTAGACATGCCTACCATTGGTTCTCTTACTGCATAGATCCCTGTGCTACTCATACAGCAAGTTGGCGAGGGCTGGTTTCGAACAGGAACCTTTAATGGTTCCTAGTCGGAGCACTCTATCAACTAAGCTATAACCGGCGTTGGTTGGTATTTTTCTGGCAATGTCAATCTCCTTGTTTGGGTAATTTATGCGAAGACAGTCTTGTTTTATTAACATTCTTGATGTGGTATCTCAAGTCTTTTTTATTTATTAAACTCAATCTTTTTTTAACAATTTTTAGAAACTCATTTTCTATTAATCCATAGATGGGACTCCTAACAGGTTTACTACAGACACCAGGTCGAGAGTGGACCTGGGAGTAATGCATAAAGAGGGTACTCCACACTGCTGACAGAGTTCAAAATTGAAACTTTACCATTAAGTATGCAGATTTTAAACGTCATACCAGGAACCCACGAAATATAACTCCTTATTCTCTGAAAGGATTGATTCATTGACAAAATTGAGCACACAGTAAGAATCAACTCACTAGATGCTATTAAGATCGAAATAATGATTATTTAATAACTCAGTTGCCGAATATACGACAATAATTTAACGAGGGGAATATGTGACATTTGGTGGTGACGTAGTTTTCGTTACAGAACAGATTAAACATACATTTCCATTATGATAAGAGATCACATATATTGATTACGACTCTTCCGTCTTCATCAATGAATCATGTAAAGACCACAGTATCTATTTTTGGTTTTTGTATAAATAATAATGATTGCATTTTGCAAGACACAAAATAATGACAGAAATATCAGATCTCTTCTTTCTTTTTTTTGCCAAGTGTCTTTTTGGTTGGTTGTATTTTTTTTTTTAACCTTGCATATCAACCTCAGTGGGTATTTAAGTGCAATAAAGTTTGGAAATAAATTCAATTCTTAGAATAATCAGTTTTGTTTACTAAACGTTTTTCTATTTAATCCCAGTAGATGGGACCTAACAGGTATACCCCCACGGGTCCAGAGTGAAGACGCAAAGGGAGACATAGTGATGAAGGGTTGCTTCCAGATCTTGCTCAGAACTGGAACTCACCATCAGATGAGTTTAATGTCATTTCCCAGGACACTGTAGATCTAGCCACTCACTGCCTTCTAACACTGTTCCTGATGATAAATAATGGCTTGGGGCTTTGCCATAAGGGCAATAGGGCTGGGGCAGAATTCATATAAGGTGGCTTGGGCTTTTGGATGTGACCAGCCGATTGTCGAAAGGGCTCTTCTGACCACCAGTGCTAGCCCAAGTAAGGCCAAAGTGGAGTATTGCAAGTCATGGATGCTCAACCACCTGGTTTCGCATCCTTAACAATCAACAAGTCGCCTACCACGGCCAACAGTGGCTCATGGGGGGAGTCTTTACCACTCTGTCAGAGGTGCAGTCATGTATTCTACGTCCAGCGCAGACAGGGTGGCTTCGTGTCCTGGGTGAATATACTATAAACTGCATTCTATGGTGAAGTTCCAATTCTGAGCTCTGGGGAGTGGAGTACACCTTCATAGGCCATTACTTTACCAGGTCCACTCCAGGAGCCAAGAGCGGTAATACTTGTTAAGAAGTCCTGTCTATGGTTTAAACAGAAAAAAATGGTGTTATTAAAAAAATTGAGTTTAAAAAAAATTTTTGAATACCGCATACAACAAATAATAAAACAAAATTATTTTGGTATAAAAAATAAGGCCAACAAGTATTTCTCTTGAATTTTGACATTGGACACATAGTCCTAAGTGGATAGAAGGAGTTAGGTTAAGACAGTTCCTTAAGGAAAGCAAGTTTATCTATTAGAAGCAGGTTCAAACCTGGTCAAGGGCAGCAGTAACATAGAATATATAATAATCAACACAGCTTAACACCTCTTAAAGCGCGACCACTATGGTTAAGCGAATGAGAACAGGGATACTAGCCGTGAGACTTGAATAAAGGGTTAGGTTTCAAAGTTCCGTGATGGCTTCTGCTTAGAAAAGAAGGTTCCTGATTACACAAAAGAAGGTTCTCGGAGTCGTGAGAGTAAATACGCTGACGAGTTTTGCCAGAGGGCACAATCAACAGAAATGTTGTTACAGATAACAATGAAGAATGAGGAACAATAGTACTGAATAATATAAATAAATACTAACCCCAACAAGGGTTGACAATGCCTGTAAAATTCCAGCTAACCCAAATCCTTATGTGTCAAAGTTTTCAGTGAATGTCTAACAGTCCCGGAATTTTTTTTAATAACGTCAATATCTTCTTTTTAAGATTCTAAGCAGCAAATTTTTTTTTTTAAAGCAATGCATAAGAAAATACAAAAAAAAGGAAAACAAAAAGGGCAATTGTTCCCTATGGGAAAGAACAATTAAATGGTATAAGCGTTATTCGCAGAATAGCGGCGCAATGAAATAATATATTAGAATTCGCAATTAGTTTCAGAAACTACCAGCTAAGAGACTGAAACTAACCCTACTACAGATCCTAACACTACCTGAAAATTAAACTATAATGCTAATGTCCTAGAGTCCAAGGTTTCGGGTATATCCATGAATTGTTAATGCTTTTTATACGTAAATCTAATCGATAGTTGATATCTTGTCGCACTTTATTCTGCATTTAGTCCGAATGCTTTTTATACGTAATACTAAGTGACTCATTATCTCAATTGCGCACCTATTCTGTCATTAGTACCATGCTTTTCATACGTAATCCTACATGATGTTAATCTCCTGCGCCACATATTCTGCAATTAGTATCAATGCTTTTTTATTGCATAATCTAATGGATATTATTCTGTGCACTATTCTGATTAGTATCAATGCTTTTTATGCATAATTAATGCTAGTTAATTCCTCTTGGCGCCATTAGATTCTGCATTAGTACAATGCTTTATCATAACGTAATCTAATGTATATTATTTTCTTGCGCGTTATTGTCTGCATTAGTACCTACGTTTATAATTTTATATTCTTTGTATAGTTTCATTTGGTTTAGATTGATATGAATAGCATTCTGTTCATTTCCAGCCTTGGAGAATTTCTCTTGAATGACAAAGCGATTATTATTGTCATGGCGACAGTCTAATTTGCGATTCGCAATGCAAATTGTACAGCACCATTGTCTGACGCCGACCCATCCGCTCCTCGTGCACGTGCACAACTCCGACTTTGTGCGGGCTGTTTGTTGCTACAATTCTCTCTCTTCAATAGGTTGTGACTTCCGATTCCAATTCAAATTGGCAGGGCCAAACTTTAACACATTCTTATTCTTCTTTTCATTTGCAACAACGAAAAAGAATTTGCCCATTGATGTAATCTTGTAGAGTTTCTGCTGAGGAACGTTCTTGCTCTTGATTTAGAAACAAAATCAGATTCACAAAACAAACCAGGGGAAAATGAAAGTAAATAATATAATTAAACCACCCTCAAGCCACATACACAACACTAAAGAAAAAAGGATGTTAAAATATTAAACTATCGAGGTTCACAATAATTAATTTTTTAACAAGCACTGGAAGATAAATTAAAACTGAACTGAAGTGAATATCACTGGTGCCCCATTACTTTGTAGACTTCTTCAATTAATATCACATCATTACAACTGAAAACTGAAGGTGATCCTCACTGAGTGCCTCCATACTTTAGAATTATTCAATTAATATCATCTATCATTACAACTGACTGAAGGTGATCCTCTACTGAAGTGACTCATTACTGTGTAAGACTTCTTCAATGTAATATCATCTTAATCATTCATACTGGAACTGAAGGTGATCCTCAAACTGAGTGCCTCATTACTTGTAGACTTCTCCAATTAATATATCATCATTACAACTGAACTGAAAGGTGATGCTCATAGAGTGCCTCAATTACTTGTAGACTTCTTCAATTTAATATCATCACTCATTACAACTGAAGGCTGATTCCTCATGAGTGCCCATTACTTGTAGACATTTTGCCAATTAATATCATCATCATTAAATAAGACTGCTGCTAACAAGAATTTATAGAGTTATCTTGGAAAAAAAAAAAAAAAAAAAAAACAATATGGTGGGGGGTCAGGGCAAAGTGTAGTGGACTCATCTTTGCTGAACTGCATTCCATCATAGTGAGTGAGTTTCCATACTCCAGTCGTGCTATTACATTCACTTTTCAGACTGGATACTCTTTGGGAAAGGGTACGTGGGGAAATTAGTAGCTTCATCCTCGTGCTGATTTGCCACTTTACACAAAAAAATAGGACAGTCTATATTTGTTGGTTGGTTGTTTGGTTTTAACGGACCATAATAACTCAACCCAAATGTTTAATGCCTGACATTAAAGGTTTTTGAGATGAATTCATTCTTAATGGATAAATTAGTTTTGTTTATAAACTTTATTTTTTCTATTTACCCCCTAGATGGGACTCCTAACAGGTTTTTACCAACCAGGCATGAGTGTAGCCAGGGAAGCTAATGGTGATGAAAGGGTGCTCCAGAAATTCCTGTAACGCTACAGAACTGAAATCTCACCATCAAATAGAGTTTAATCATCATTCGCCAGGACATGAAGACCCTGGAATGGTTATAATATTTTCAAGAATAGGTCATGCTGAAAGTGAGAGATAGAAGTATAAAAAAAATTCTGAGCAAAGTCACAATTTCTTTTGAACATTTATTTGTATTTCATTGGAAAAATAAATATTTCACCCCTATGCGAACCAAGCAATGATTCCAGGCCCCATTGTTATTTTTTTTTCGTTCTTGCCACCTGTCCCAACTCCAACGCCATCATATGCCCCCCCACCTCCTCATCTTCCCCATCTTGCTTGTCTTGCTCTCGGTTTTTTTTTGTTTTTCTTCCCCCCCCATTCCCCCTTCCCCTCATCCTCTCTCCCCCTCCTCTTCTTCCGCCGGTAGATATGCCCTCCGCTCCCCGTGGTCGCAGCCCCCCGCCTTCGAGCCACTGTGGAACTCCCCTGGAAATGGGGGACAATGTCCGAATATTCAGAAATATTTGTTCAGTATGATACTTTGATTGGATAATAATTGAGTAAATTAGGAAACGTTGTTAATTCTGGGTCAGATTAACTCGGTCTTCTGTGGGTGCTTCTGTAATCTATTGCTGGTTGTCTGGGTGGAAATTTTATTTTTTTCATGAATTTACAATTTATGTTCAAAAGAAATGTTGACTTCTCGAAATTTTCTTTTTTTAATATTCTAATCCTCTCACTTTCAAGGTGACCTATTGAAAATTATGATCATCCAGGTCTCGATGTCTGGGAATGATGTTAAACTCTATTATGTGGGCTTCTCCGGTCGGGTCGCGGCTATACTTGGGCGGTGGTTTCTCGTTTCGATTTCCTTGGTTGTTATTTGTCCTAAATTGGTCGTGCGGCACGTTTTTCCATTGTTTCACGCTGAACGGATGAGATGAGTTTGGACATATAGATTGGTCACAAGATAACTTTGCGAACTTTTTTTTTTTTTTTTTTTTTTCCAACCTTATAGTATATAATCGAGATATGGATCTAAGTAGGTGAGATAGGAATGCGATTAGAGAGAAATTCACATCTTAGTGAGGGGAGAAGGGAGGAATGTTGGAAAGATATTGGATAATTTAAGGAGAGTTACCAAGTAAGGAGTAGATAATTAGTTGTATTTCGTGTTGTTTTAATTAGTTGGACTGAGTTTATTAGTTTACCATTGTTTTTTTAGTGTTGGTGGTGTGAGGTAAATTATTATTTCTATTCCCGGTTTGTTTCTCTGTGAACTTGATTTTGTTTTAATAAGATAGAAGTTTCAGCAGATTAAGGATTAATCAATGAAAATTTCTTTGTGTGTGTTGAAATGAAAGAAAGAATAAAGAATGGTAAGATTGGCGCAATTGATTGCGAATCGGTCCAACCATTGATAGAGGAGAATTGTATAGCGAAGACAGCCGCACAAAGTTCGGAGGGTGCGGTGGCAGAGGAGGGGGGGTGGGTCAGACAATGGTGCTGGTTGACAATTTGCATTGGAATCGCAATTAGATGTGCCATGGCCTATAATCGCTTTTCATTCAAGGAGAAATTCTCAGGCCTTGATGACAGAATTGCTATTCATTCAATACTTAAACCAAATGAAACTATAAAAGAATAATAAATATAACGTAGGGTTTGTGGCTTATTATTCAAGTCGCCTTGCGGGTAATTGCACGGAATATGCAGCAGGATAATATCATTAGATTATCATAAAAGCCTTGAATACTAATGCAGTGTGCCGAATATATATTAGATATGCATAGAAAGCCATATGATACTAATCAGAATAGTGGCGCAGGAGATATATCTATTCTTAGATTACGTATAAAAGCATTTGGTACTAATCAGAATAGTGGTCAAGAGATAAATAGTCATTAGATTAGTTAAAGAGCATGTGGTACATAATGCAGGATGTGGCAAGAGATACATCTTAGCTTAGTTATAAAGATACCTCTTCATCGGATTTAACCGTACGCGCTCTCGGATTAGATTAGATAGTTAAGTTTTCGTTAGTGTGGATCTGTATTAGGGTTAGTGTTAGTCCTACTTAGTCGGTAGTTTCTGTAAACTAATGCGATTCTAGATGATAGTTATTTCCTTGTGCGCTATTCTGCAATAAGGCTTATCATGTTTATTGTTTCTTTTTCCATGGGAACAGAAGCTCTTTTTTATCTTTTTTTGTTGATATTTCCGTTATGCATGTTTAAAAAAAATGCTGCTTAGAATCTAAAGAGAGAGTTTTAGACGTATTAAATAAAGATTCCAGGGACAGTGTATGAAATTTATGAAACATTGAGACATAAGGATATGGTTAGTTGGTATTTTACGATTGTCAACCTTGTTGTGGTTGAGTATAATTTTAGTATATTCACTATGTCCTCAAGTTTTCATTGTTAATCTTGTACGAACATTTTAATGTTGATGTGGGCGCCTCTGGCCGTTCGTCAGTATTTTCGTCTCAGACTCGAGAAAACTTTCTTTTGGGTAAAGTCAGGAACTTCTTTTGTCGTAATCAAAGCCATCAGGACTGAACCTACCTCTTTATTCAGTCCGGTAGTATCTGTTTCATCGCTACCATAGCTGGGGTAGAGTGTTAGCTGTTGTTTGATTATTATTATTCTGATGTTAATGCCGCCTTGACCAGGTTGAACCTCATTTAAGATAACTGTTTAGAACCGTCTTACCTAATCCCTTTACCATTAGGACTATGTGATCGAATGTCAGAAATTAGAGAAATCTTGTTGGCTTGATTTTTATACAAAGATATTTTGATTTATGTCATGTTTTGATGGTATTCAAAATTTTTTTTAAACTCAATTTTTAAAATTTTTTTTCTGATAAACCCATAGACATGACTACTAAAAGTATTACCGTCTGGCTTGAGTGGACTGGGGGTAATGGCGCATGAAGGGTACTCCACTCTCCAGAGCTCAAGAATTGGAACTTCACCATTAGTGCACGTTTAGTTATAATCCAGGAAGAGCCACTTCGGTCTGGGGCGTTAGAAACAACTGACGCACCTCTGCAGAAGGGTAGATCGTCCCCAATGGCCACCTGTTTGGCCGTGGTATGGGATTTAATGCATGAGGATGGAATCCAGGTGGTTGAGGCAGTCATGACTTGCAATACTCACTTTGGCGCCTTATTTGGCTCGACTGGTGGCAGCAGAGGCCCTTTCTGATAAATCGCTGGTTCAGAAAGCTAGACCTATTGATTGCCAGCCTTATTTGCTTATGGAAGCCAAGCTTTTATATATGGTGTTAGAAGGCATCTAGGTGGCTGAGGATCTACATGTCTGGGAATGACATTAAAACTCTATCTGATGGGAGGTTTAGTTCTGGAGATGTGAGAACAACTCCTTCATCATATTTCTCCTGGTTCATCTCTGGACGGTGTGTGGTTAGTATGTTAGGTCTCATATATGGGTAATGAAAACAGTTTATAAACAAAACTGAGTTAATCATTTAAGGAATATTTGATTCCAAATTTAGTTGCATTGAATGAACCCATGAGGTTAGATATGCGTTAAAATCAATACAACCAACAAAGACATTGGCAAAAAAAAGAAAGAAAGAATCTGATATTCTGAGTCAGTTATTTTGTGTCTGGAAACTTGATCATTTATTTAATACAATAAAAAAAATAGATAATTTGGTCCTTTACATATTTATTGATATGAAGTGAAGATGGATAATTATACTGTATCTCTTATATAATTGGAGTTGTTATGTTAGTTGTCGTAACCGAAACCTAGTAAATCAATGTAAATTTTACTCGTTATTTTATTGTTATGATTCCATGGTAATTAATATAATATTATTTGATCTAATTAGCATCTATGTGATTGATTCTTACTGATTTGCTCATGTTGTCACATTGAATCAAATCCTTTCAGAGAAAAGAGTGTATATGTGTGGTGTCCGTGGTGATTGCGTAACTGCATTCTATGTAAAGTTTAATGTTTTTGAACTCTGGAGAGTGTGGAGTACACTCTTTATTGCCTTTACTCCACAGGTCATACTTGGATCTGTGTTGTAGGTACTGTTAGGGTCTCATCTATGGATTTAGATAAGAAAAAAGAGTTTTGTAAATGTTAAAAAAAGATTGAGTTTAATAAATAAAAAAGATTAGAAATACACATAGAATGAATAAAATAAAGACGTCTTCGCATAAATAACCACAGGTGACACTCGCATAAGATTACAACCCGTTTAGCTTTGTTGGTATGAGTGTCCGAACTAGAACCATAAGGTTGCTGGTTCGAAACCAGCCTCGCAACTTGGTGTATGAGTAGCACAGGGATCTATGCATTAAAGTGAGACCAATGGCTAGTGTAGCGCTCACCTCAGATGCAAAAAATACTTGTAGCGCTAGAAAAAGGGATAGACTCTCTTGCCAGATTGCTGATATACTGAATTTAGGCCTCCCCTCACTATGGACTATTTACATTTTTACTTTACATTATTTGAATATTTGAATAGATTTAACCTGCAAGACAACAAAAGAAAATTTTTAAAAAGTAATGAACAGCACGAGAGGTGAAAAGGGATAGATTCCCTGCTGTCTGTTGCTGATAGCCTATTGACATGAAGAATTTCATCGTGCATCTAATGATAAGTTCAAATTTTGTAGCCCTGGAGAGTGTGTGAGATACCACTTACTCATAGGTCCACTCATGCTACTGCTAGATAGAAAAATGAGATAAAAAATCTGTTTTTTAAAGTTGTATCATTGAGTGTGTACAATGTACAGAGAATCAGTTGCTTCAGATATATTTTATTCAGCACTCTGTATCTGGTGCATAACAGATACTTTATTCCAGTTTCTAATGCATTTATTGTAATTTCTGTTTTTATAGTCTAAAAATCATTTCCAATGTCATTTTTATAAGTATAAATTTGTCATGATTTAGTTATAGAAAGTTTATCCATGATATCCATGTAAAATCGTCAATCATGTATTTAAAAATCGTTTCCATGCATGTTTATAAAAAAATTCCAAGCATTTCATACTTGTTTGTATCGTTGAGGTGGTAAAAGTTCACAGAGAAATAGTGTGTTGAAGATATATTTTATTCTGCATTGTATCTGGCTAACCAGACTATTAATAAAACAAGTAAATCACAACAAACCACAAAGATAGGAGGGTAAATGTGCGTAGCCAAACGCAGTATTTTTGTTGAATATTTATTTCCGTCCCCATAACTGTGACGTTCGACTAATTATGTTGAGCCAGTCCATCCTGTAGGGGTGTTAACTCCTTCTACAAGATAAAAAATAAAGTGAGTTCTTAAAAAAATTGATACGCATCAATATGTCTTGGTGTAGAAATAACCCACAAGGGTTGCATGCATAATTCAACCCAAACCATATTTGAACTATTGAATAAATTTAACTCAGTGTGAGCTGCAAGGACAAAAAAAAGTTTTTAAAAAAAGTAAATAAATCTAAATATATTTTAAATAAAAACCGAACGGAGCAAACTGATTTTATTAGACACCACAACACAAAGTATTGTCGCCTCAGATTATGCCTCTGATGGTCAGCCATTATCCATGTAATAAGTTAATATACTATTTTAATTTTTTCTTTTAGGTTTTATTTTTCATTTCTCTTATTTTCTTTCTTTAGATTATTTCATGTTTTAAGAAAATAAGACGATAGAATGAAAGGAAAATTGTTTCATGAGCATTTGCAAGGTATTGTTTGCCTTGAATCTTTCTCTAGAATTGGTGGGCATACAAGCAATGGACGATTTGTAGATAAAGGGTGGTTTCATGAAGCTATTAGGTTCTTTGTTAACGACAGTCCATGATGCTATTAGCTCTATTAGGAAGAGTGAAGCTTTTAATTATATTTGATAGTTAACCCTGTCCATGATGATATAATGCTTCTATTTAGGAAGGAGTGAAGCTTTCTAATTAGTATTTGATAGTTATACCACTGTCCATGATGATATTGAATTGCTTCTATTTAGGAAGGAGTGAAGCTTTCTAATTAGTATTTGATATATAACCACTGTCCATGATGATTATTAATGCTTCTATTAGGAAGGAGTGAAGCTTTCTAATTAGTATTTGATAGTTAACCACTGTCCATGATGTATTTGAAGCTTCATATTTAGGAAGGAGTGAAGCTTTCTAATTAGTATTTGATAGTTAACCACTGTCCATGATGATATTGATGCTTCTATTATGAAGGAGTGAAGCTTTCTATATAGTATTTGATAGTTACCACTGTCCATGATGATATGATGCTTCTATTTAGGAAGGAGTGAAGCTTCTCTATTTAGTATTTGATAGTTAACCACTGTCCATGATGTTGATGCTTCTATTTAGGAGGAGTGAAGCTTTCTAATTAGTATTTGGATAGTACCACTGTCCATGATGATATTGATGCTTCTATTTAGCAGGATTAAAAATTTTAAATTTTATTTCTATTTGACATATTTGACTTTTACCATATTTGATAATTGATATAAGGAATACATCTTCCCCATACTTCAGCAGTGGTGGTGTGTCTAGACATATTAAGTACACACAGATCACTCTGTGTGGGATCATGTGAGGGACTCTCCTCATAGTACAACCATCGGTAATATACTGTCATTTACAATATAAAACTTATAAATTCACCTATAAATTTGGTAGGCATTAAAAAAAACAAAACCAAAAAAGTTTAAACTATGAATTTTTTTGTTGCCTGACATTTTGTATCCACTATCAGGTCATTTCATATTTATTAAATGTTGTTTACTTTCACATAGAGAATTGATGTTAATAGAGCCAAAAGACAGTAGAATTCAATAGCCAGTAACAAAGTTGAGACATTGACTCATACATACATTACTAGTATTATTATATACATTTTAAAGAATGATGTTTAAATTGCTTGACAGAAATCTGTTGTTCACCGCTTTAATAGATCGGTCATCATCAAGAGCAACATATGAGAGAAAGCATGGGAAACAACGTTAGAAGATAGGTACAAACAAAATGCTATATTCAATGCTAGATTTAAAAAAAATGCGTTTCTGTGTTAAAAATAAAATAAATTTATTTTAAAAAATTCAAAACATCATTATAAAACTCAAAAGAGTTTGATGTAAAATCATATAACAGTGTATAATGATATCAAATTTTCATGATATATTCCAGCTATAAAAAAATATTTACAATTCACAGATAATTGACCGAATCTATTAAAACAGTCGAAACAGATTTCTGTAGCAATTTATAAACATCATTTGTTTTTCAAAAATGTTAATTGTACTTCGGATAATTTCCATTATTTCAATATTATATATATAAGGAATGACTTACAGTGTAAGGTTAAGGTTATAATAGGTATAACTTGTTGAAGAACAAACACTGACAAGGTTTAAACATATAACAATTGGCTTATTACAGGCACATGGAATAACTTAAATGAAATACAAGATACTAGTAGAGAATACAAATAGATATAATAAAAGGACACATCAGATGGAAATACAATATTTAGGTATAATAGATACTAAATTACATATAAAATATAGAAGAGTTATGGATAGTCCATAAGATGAAGTCAATTACTGACTTAGTCATACGTGGGATAGGACCCACGCAGGGTGAGGTTGTAGACACCAAATGTCTTAACCCATGTCGTCCAGCCCGAGAAGAAGGAGAAAAGAGGAGAGAGAGAGAGTTGAATCAGGCGCTTAAATACTACAGACCCTAGTGGTCAGAAACCGGGAACCCAGGGGAAAATAACTCTTCAATCAGGAAGACCAATCCCCCAACCCACAGCCANAAGGGAGAGATATATCATACCTGTTGTTCCTTAAATGTAGGAACATTATCATCTTACACCACCATTCGGTTAAAACGAGATTGTCCAAATCGTCAAAGATGAAATCCAAAAATGTTAATCCTGATTATCTGGTGTTGCTTATAATGATAATAATGAAATTTATTGTGTACAGTGCTCAGGTGCACCATAACTCATCAAAGTCTCATGTCAAGTACACAGAATAATGTAGTGTCAGGAACATGAACAATTATAAGTAGTAATATGCATGTATGTGTGTGCATATGTATGTGGAGAGTGGCATCAGGTATAGTGTTGGCGGACTACAGGAAGCATGGGGGCTTTGAAAGATTCAGTGCTTCGGCAGCCTACAATAGACGCGGGCAGTTTATTCCATGTCTCCGCAATTCTGAGCGTGAAAAAATGTTTCCGAAAGTCACTGACTTTGTAGGCATGCCCACGTATGTTGAATGATTATTTCTGATAAGTGTCGTCACCTCAGCTAAATAATGGACCATTCCGTTTTTATTTGTTTGTTTGGTTGGTTTTACGGCATATCAACCTCAGTGGGTCATTTAATGCCGATAAAGTTTTGAAATTAATCAATTCTTAATGGATAATACAATTTTTTTATAAATACATTTTTCTATTTAACCCATAGATGGGACCCTAACAGGTACTACCACTCCGGGTCAGAGTGGACCAGGGAGCAATGGTGATAAAGGGGTGCTCCACATTCCCCAAACCTCCAAAACTGGAACCTCACCACCAGATAGAGTTTAACGTCATTCCCAGGACGTAGATCCTCAGTCACCGTCTTCTAGTACCCATATCATAAAAAGTGGTTGGGGCTTGCCATAAGGGCAATAGGGTTGGGGCAATCATATAGGTGCTAGGGCTTGATGTGACCAGCCAATTGACCGGAGGGGTCCGTTTTTATTGTAGGAAAGGGAAGAAAAAGGATATGCTACACAAAAAAAATATCAGAAAGAAAGAAAGAATAGAGGAAAGGTAAAAGGGTTGTGAGTGCAGAAGCAATAATTCTAATCTGTTTCAATCGGACACAATGAAAGAATTTACTTTAGATTGACGGATAAAGAAAATCGACAGAAAGAGAAGGGTTAATTCAAAATTGATAAAATCAACAAGAAAATACAAATTAGTAAAAATGGAAGATTTCTTGGAATTAACCAAATCTTAAAGCGAGTCTTATAAAGCAAATAATCTGGTAAGCATTGAGATAGAAATGAGTGAAGATTATCTTTAATCTTGGATTAATCTTTACAAAATCAGAAGAAGAAAAAAATGGATACTTTTTTTTTTTTTTTTTTCAAAAAGATAAAAATCTCAAGATTTGACCATATTTTATTTTCTACCAATCATATGACTCTCTAGAGTACATATGTACTTGCTTTTTGAAAAATGATGTGAAAATGAGAAAGATGTTTTTAGAACAGAATGATATATTGTGCATCTTTTAAAAAACTATTTTCTTTTTGTTCAAAGCAATTTTTAAAAAAATAAATAAATAAATAAAACAACTGTGGTGGTCACTACTAAAATAGGCTCAGTCCTAATTAGTGATCATCATCCACACATTAATACAACAACCAACATTCAAATTTCCAAACATTGATTTCACCAAAATGTCTGTTCACCAACTCAGATCATTTATCAAAATATAAATTTCTAATATGTATAAGTAAACTTAAAATCAACTTTCAAACTATGTAAAAATAAATAAATAAATAAATGAATAAAAACCCAACTGAGGTGGTCACAAGTAGAATATGCTCAATCCTAATTAGTGATCATCCTCCACACATTACTACAACAACCAGCATTACATTTTTTTGTTTTGTGTGACATTGTTTATATAGTGTAATGTGTGAAAATAAACCATGCCATCATCTTCAATATTTGATGTTTTAGAAAAAAAGAAAAAAGAAAAAAAAAGCCATGTTATATATATTTAACAACCCCCCCCCCTCTACAGGAGTAGGATGGGACAAGATCAATTTTTTAAGCGGAGTTAACCAGGTTTGAATTTAGAGTTTTCCTTCTCCTAGACAGGTTACCTAGCCAAGGTTAAAGAGCCCAGTCTGTCCTACTTTAATACCATAGTTGGAAGGAGAGTAATTGGATGCATACCTTTCCCAATGGTATTAACGCTATGTGAAATGTAAACAACCTTGTCCAGGATTTGTACACGTGTCGACAAGTTCATTTCCTATGACTCTAACCATTTCACCACACAATTCCATTTATAAAACTAAAAGGTTTACGAAAAAATAAAATTCAAATTTTATGGTAAATAATTAAAGTATATTTGATTCAATTGTTTTTTGCAGTAATAAAATGATTGAGTTTTACCCAATTCCCTCGCGACAGGCAGAAATGGTAGTACCTGTTAGGGTCCAATCTATGGGTTAAATAGAAAAAAATGAGTTCTAAAAAAAATGGGGGTTATTTCCTATAAGTCTAACATAAACAAAGGGAAACCACTCTTGATGGATTATTTATTTATTAATCTACTAGGAAAAAAGAAGACGGGGTGAGGGTTAGGGTTTAGGGGGGTTAGGGTTAGGGTTTATGGTTAGTTTAATGGGAAAATAAATAAATAATTTATCAGTCAAGAGTGCTTCCCCTTTGTTTATGTTAGACTTATAGGAAATAACCAAATTAACTCTTAACATCCTATACTGCCTCATTCCACCTGGCCAAAAGTCACATTCTTTTTTCCTAATCCACCCCAAACGATAGCCTTTTTTTAAATTTTTAGCATTTTTGATTGATCCTTACAGGAATGGGACTCAAAAATTCTCAAAGGGATGTTAAGAGTTAAAAAAAAAAAAAGAAAGAAAAAAGAATTTTCAATACCCATCAAGAATGAATAAAACAAAATGTCTTCAGCATAAAATAACCCAACAAGGCTTGACATGCCATAAAATCCAACCACAGGAAGGATGCAACACAGGATCAAATTTTAAGTCGAATGTGTATTTACCAACCCCCTCAGCACAAGTAAGATGTGACACAAGGTCAATTTTTAAGCAAAATTCAACATGTTGGTATTTGGTTTGGTTTTGTTTTACGGCATATCAACCTCAGTGGGTCATTTAATGCCGATAAAGTTTTGAAATATATCAATTCTAATGCATAATACAATTTTCTTTTATAAATACATTTTTCTATTTAACCCATAGATGGGACCTTAACAGGTACTACCACTCCGGGTCAGAGTGGACCAGGGAGCAATGGTGATGAAGGGGTGCTCCACATTCCCCAAACCTCCAAAACTGGAACCTCACCATCAGATAGAGTTTAACGTCATTCCCAGGACATGTAGACCCTCAGTCACCGGCTTCTAGCCCCCATATGATAAAAAGGGGTTGGGGCCTGCCATAAGGGCAAAAGGGTTGGGAAAATCATATAGGTGCTAGGGCTTGATGGGACTACCCGATTGATCGGAGGGGGCCTCTCCGACCACCTGTCTAGCCCAAGATAGGGCCAAAGTGGAATATTGCAAGTCATGAACTGCTCATCTACCTGGGCTCTATCCTTAAGCATCACGGGTTGCCACCCACGGCCAACAGATGGCCCCATTGGGGGAGTCTTACCCCTCTGCAGAGGTGCAGTCGGTGCATTCTAACAACAGAGCGAACATTTTGGTACTTATAATTTTCTTTCTCCTAGACTAGTTGAAATGCCAAAGTTTAAGAGCCCAATCTGCCCTACTATTTACCCATAGCTGGGGGGAGAATAGTTGGATGCATACATTTCCCAAGAGTATTAGCTCTATGTATGTTATGATTTGTGGAAGTGAATAACACAGTTATGCATAATTGTCTTTAATTAATCAATTTGTTGATTAATTCATTACAATTAACCCTGATGATCCATAAGTAGGTTATCTATATATACTTTTATACTATATATTTATTATATATATTATCATAGTGTGTATAGAAATAACCTACTCGAGTTTCACCATAAGGATCTTCATGGTTTAATCCATTGAATTAATCAAGATATTGATTAATTACAGCTAACTGCAGGAGTTCATGTAATTATATTCATGTTGTAATTAAGTACAAGATAAACTCCCACAGTTAGCAGTAATTAATCAATATCTTGATTAATTCAGTGGATTTAACCCTGAGGATCCTTATGGTGAAACTCGAGTAGGTTATTTCTGTACACACTATAATAATAAATCCGCTCTACTTACGTATTGGGCACTTTATATTTGTTATAACGCAGACTTATCCGAATACCATCCAAATATTGAGACCAACCCAATATTTTTACTGGTGTTGGGGATTGTCTTCTCTTGGATCTGGAAGAGTTATCTTCCCCCTGGGTTCCCGGTTTCTGACCACTAGGGGTCTGTAGTATTTAAGCGCCTGATTCAAACTCTCTCTCTCTCTTTTCTCCTTCTTCTCGGGCTGGACGACATGGGTTAGACATTTGTGTCTACACCTCACCCTCGTGGGGGTCTCTATCCCCCACATATGGACTAAGTCAGTAAGTGACTTCAATCTTATGGACTATCCATAACTCCTATATTTTATATGTACATTTATGTATCTCTTTTATACCTAAATATTGTATTTCCATTCATGAATGTGTCCTTTTATTATATCTTATTTGTATTCTCTACTATGTATCTTGTATTTCATGTTACATGTTATTCCATGTGCCTGTAATAAAGCCCAACTTGTTATATGTTTAACACCCTTGTCAGTGTTTGTTCGTTTCAACAAGTTATACCATATATTATAACCTTGAACCTTACACTGGTAAGTCATTCCTTATATATATATATATGAAAATAAATGGAAATTAATCCAACAGTATCAATTTAACATTTTTGAAAAAACAAATGATGTTTATAATTGCTGACAGAAATCTGTTTCGACTGTTTTAATAGATCGGTCAATTATGCTGTGGACTTGTAAATTACTTTTTTAATAGCTGGAATATATCATGAACAATTTTGATACTCATTAACCACTATTATATGATTTTACATCAAACTCTTTTGAGTTTTATTATGAATGCTTTTGATTTTTAAAAATAAAATTTATTTTATTTTTAACACAGAACACGCATTTTTTTAAATTCTAGCATTGAATAATAGCATTTTGTTTGTACCATATCTTCTAACGGTTGTTCATTCCGTCTTTCTCTCATATGTTGCTCTTGATGATGACCGATCTATTAAAGCGGTCGAAACAGATTTCTGTCAGCAATTATAAACATCATTCGTTTTTTCAAAAATGTTAAATATATATATATATATAAGGTTTGTTTAGAATGGCTTTTTGCCGATAATTTTTTGGAGAATAAGTGCTTATTCTTATACATTTAATAGGTATTCCCGCCTAATTCATTATTAATTAATTAATTTTCAAAATTAGGTACGACTCCAATTAAGCACTTATATATATATATATATATATATATATATATATATATATATATATATATATGTATATATATATATATATATATGTATATATATATATGTCTGTATGTATGTATGTCTGTCTGTCAAGTGTCAACTTTGGGTTACTGGCTATTGAAGTTCTACTGCTTCTTTGGCTCTTAAATTAAACATCAAATATTTCTATGTGAAAGTAAACAACATTTAAATAAATATGAAATGACCTGATAGTGGAGAGGGATACAAATGTCAGGCAAAAAAAAAATTCATAGTTTAAACCTGTTTTTGGGGGTTTTTTGTTTTTTTAATGCCTACCTAAAATTTAGGTGAATCTTATAAGTTGTTATATTGTAAATGAGCAGTTATACCGAGTGGTTGTACTATGAGGAGAGTCCCTCACATGAGTCCCACACAGAGTGATCTGTGTGTACTTAAATAGTGGCTAGCACCACTGCTGAGGTATGGGGAAGATGGGTCATTCCATTATATCAATTATCAAATATGGTAAAAGTCAAATATGTCAAATATGAAATAAAATTTAAAATTCTTTACATCCTGCTAAATAGAAGCATCAATATCATCATGGACAGTGGTTAACTATCAAATACTAATTAGAAAGGGCTAAATAGAAGCATCAATATCATCATGGACAGTGGTTAACTATCAAACTAATTAGAAAGCTTCACTCCTTCCTAAATAGAAGCATCAATATCATCATGGACAGTGGTTAACTATCAAATACTAATTAGAAAGCTTCACTCCTTCCTAAATAGAAGCATCAATATCATCATGGACAGTGGTTAACTATCAAATACTAATTAGAAAGCTTCACTCCTTCCTAAATAGAAGCATTAATATCATCATGGACAGTGGTTAACTATCAAATACTAATTAGAAGTAGAAGTCATGGACAGTTAACTATCAAATACTAATTAGAAAGCTTCACTCTTCCTAAATAGAAGCATCAATATCATCATGGACAGTGGTTAACTATCAAATACTAATTAGAAAGCTTCACTCCTTCCTAAATAGAAGCATTAATATCATCATGGACAGTGGTTAACTATCAAATACTAATTAGAAAGCTTCACTCCTTCCTAAATAGAAGCATCAATATCATCATGGACAGTGGTTAACTATCAAATACTAATTAGAAAGCTTCACTCCTTCCTAAATAGAAGCATCAATATCATCATGGACAGTGGTTAACTATCAAATACTAATTAGAAAGCTTCACTCCTTCCTAAATAGAAGCATTAATATCATCATGGACAGTGGTTAACTATCAAATACTAATTAGAAAGCTTCACTCCTTCCTAATAGAAGCATCAATATCATCATGGACAGTGGTTAACTATCAAATACTAATTAGAAGCTTCACTCCTTCCTAAATAGAAGCATCAATATCATCATGGACAGTGGTTAACTATCAAATACTAATTAGAAAGCTTCACTCCTTCCTAAATAGAAGCATCAATATCATCATGGACAGTGGTTAACTATCAATACTAATTAGAAAGCTTCACTCTTCTAAATAGTCAATATCATCATGGACAGTGGTTAACTATAAATACTAATTAGAAAGCTTCACTCCTTCCTAAATAGAAACATCAATATCATCATGGACAGTGGTTAACTATCAAATACTAATTAGAAAGCTTCACTCCTTCCTAAATAGAAGCATCAATATCATCATGGACAGTGGTTAACTATCAAATACTAATTAGAAAGCTTCACTCCTTCCTAAATAGAAGCATTAATATCATCATGGACAGTGTTAACTATCAAATACTAATTAGAAAGCTTCACTCCTTCCTAAATAGAAGCATCAATATCATCATGGACAGTGGTTAACTATCAAATACTAATTAGAAAGCTTCACTCCTTCCTAAATAGAAACATCAATATCATCATGGACAGTGGTTAACTATCAATACTAATTAGAAAGCTTCACTCCTTCCTAAATAGAAGCATCAATATCATCATGGACAGTGGTTAACTATCAAATACTAATTAGAAAGAGAAGCATTAATATCATCATGGACAGTGGATACCTAAATCCCATCATGGACAGTGGCAGTAGAAGCATCAATATCATCATGGACAGTGGTTACTATCAAATACTAATTAGAAAGCTTCACTCCTTCCTAAATAGAAGCATCAATATCATCATGGACAGTGGTTAACTATCAAATACTAATTAGAAAGCTCACTCCTTCCTAATAGAAGCATCAATATCATCATGGACAGTGGTTAACTATCAAATACTAATTAGAAAGCTTCACTCCTTCCTAAATAGAAGCATTAATATCATCATGGACTGCTGTAACAAAGGAACCTAATAGCTTCATGAACCACCTTGTATCTACAAAAATCGTCCATTGCCTTGTATGCCCACCAATCTAGGAAAAGAGTTCAAGCAAACAAGTAACTTGCAAATCTCATGAAACAATTTTTCTTTCATCTATCGTTCTTCTATTTTCTTAACATGAAATAAATCTTAAAGAAAAAAAGAAAAAAAGAAAGAAAAATAAACCTAAAAGAAAAATTAAAAAGTATATTAACTTTACCACTGGCATAATGGCTGACCATCGAGGCGCATAATCTGAGGCCGACAAATGCTTTGATGTTGGTGGTGCTAATCAAAATCAGTCTGCGTCTCGTTCGGGTTTTATTTAAAATATCATTATAGATTTATTTACTTTTTTTAAAAACTTTTTTTGTCTTGCAGCTCACACTGAAGTTAAATTCTATTCAATATCTCAAATATGGTTGGTTGGTTGGAATTTATGGCATGTCAACCCTTGTTGGGTTATTCTACACCAAGGACATATTGATGCGTATTCAATTTTTTTTTTAAAACTCAACTTGCTTGTTGTAGAGGAGTTAACACCCCTACAGGATGGACTGGCTCATAGCCTTATAATAGTCGACGTCACAGTTATGGGGACGGAAAATATTATATTCAGACAAAATCACTGCGTTTGACTACGCACATTTGACCCTCCTCATTCTTGTAGGTTTGTCTTTGTGAATTGTTCTACTTCTTGGTTTTATGTAATAAGTATCTGTTAGCACGAGATACAAGTGCTGAATAAAATATATCTGAAGCACACTATTTCTTTGTGTATCTTTTACCAATTCAACGATACAACAAGTAATAAAATGCATTGGAAATGATTTTTACTATGAAATGCATTGGAAATGATTTTTACTATGAAAATGCATTGGAAATGATTTTTACTATGAAAATGCATTGGAAATGATTTTTTACTATAAAAATGCATTGGAAATGATTTTTACTATAAAATGCATTGGAAATGATTTTTACTATAAAAATGCATTGGAAATGAGTTTTACTATAAAATGCATTGGAAATGATTTTACTATAAAAATGCATTGGAAATGATTTTTACTATAAAAATGCATTAGAAATGTAATAAGTATCTGTTAGCACCAGATACAAGTGCTGAATAAAATATATTTCAAGCACACTATTTCTCTGTGTATCTTTTAACACCTCAATGATACAACATTTAAAAAACCAAACTTTTTAAACTCATTTTTTCTATTTAAGCCATAGCAGAGTGGACCTGGGAGTAATGGTGATTCTCCACACTCTCCAGGGCTACAAAATTGGAACTTTATCGTTAGATGCAGATTAAATTCTTTGATGTCAATAGGGCTAATCAGCCAGACAGCGAGGGAGTCTATCCCCTTTTCACCTCTTGTTTGGGTTTCATTTACTTTAAAAAATTTTTTTTTTGTCTTGCTGTTAAATTCTATTCAATATCTCAAATATGGTTAAAGTAAAAAGTAAAGTCACAGTAGGGGAGGCCTAAAGTCAGTATCAGCCAATCGGCAAGGGAGTCTATCCCCTTTTCAATAGCGCTAGACCAAGGAGATTGTTTTTGCATCTGAGGTGGAGCGCCACACCTACCATCAGCTCCTCACTTTACTGCACAGATCCCTGTGCTACTCATACGCCGAGTTGGCGAGGGCTGGTTTCGAACCAGGAACCTTATGGTTCCTAGTCGGACACTCTACCGACTAAGCTAAACCGGCGTTGGTTGTATTTTATGGCATGTCAACCCTTGTTGGGTAATTTTATGCCGAAGGCGTCTTGTTTTATTCATTCTTGATGTGTATTCAATCTTTTTTCATTTTATTTAAACTCAATCTTTTTTTAACAATTTATTAAAACTCATTTTTCTATTAAATCCATAGATGGGACCCTAACAGGTACTACAACACCAGGTCAGAGTGGACCTGGGAGTAATGGCAATAAAGAGGTACTCCACACTCTCCAGAGTTCAAAAATTGAAACTTTACCATTAGATGCAGTTTAACGTCATACCCAGGACACCACAAATATAACTCTTTTTCTCTGAAAGGATTGATTCAATTTGACAATATTGAGCAACACAGTAAGAATCAAACTCACTAGATGCTAATTAAGATCAAATAATGATTATTTAATAACCATTGAGAATATAACATAAATAACGAGGGGAATTGTGACATTGGTGGTGACGTAGTTTCGGTTACAGACAGATTAAACATACAATCTCCATTATGATAAGAGATACATATATTATTCGACCTCTTCACCTTCCAATCAATGAATATGTAAAGACCAAAGTTATCTATTTTTGGTTTTTGTATAAATAATAATGATTCATTTTCAGACACAAAATAATGACAGAAATATCAGATTCTCTTCTTTCTTTTTTTTTGCCAAGTGTCCCTGTCTATGGTTTAAACAGAAAAAAATGTGTTTTAAAAAAATTGAGTTAAAAAAAATTTTTGAATACCCATCAAAAATGAATAAAACAAAATATCTTTGGTATAAAATAAGCCAACAAGGTATTTCTCTGAATTTTGACATTGGACACATAGCCTAATGGATAAAGGAGTTAGGTTAAGACAGTTCTAAGGAACAGTTATCTTTAGACTGCAGGTTCAAACCTGGTCAAGGGCAGCAGTAACATAGAATAATAATAATTAACACAGCTTAACACCTGTACCCCAGCTAGGGTAAGCAGAATGAGAACAGGATACTACCGTGGACTGAATAAAGGGTTAGGTTCAAAGTTCCGTGATGGCTTCCAATTACGACAAGGAGGTTCCTGATTACGAAAAGAAGGTTCCCTGAGTCCGAAAAGAAGGTTCCCGAGTCCGAGAAGAAATACCTGACAAAGGCCGGAGGGCACATCAGCTGAAACGTTGTACAGATAACAATGAAGATGAGGACAATAGTCTGAATAATACTAACCCAACAAGGGTTGACATGCCGTAAAATCCAACTAACCAAATCCTTATGTCTCAAGTTTCAGTGAAATGTCTAACACGTCCCGGAATCTTTTTTTAATACGTCTAAATCTTCTTTTAGATTCTAAGAAGCATTTTTTTTTAAAGCAAATGCATAAGAAATACAACAAAAAAAGGAAAAAAAAAGGCATCTGTTCCCATGGAAAGAACAATTAAATGGATAAGCGTTATTGCAGAATAGCGCGCAAGAAATAATATCATTAGAATCGCATTAGTTTACAGAAACTACCGAAGTAACCCTAATACAGATCCTAACACTAACCTGAAAATTAACTATAATGCTAATCCTAGCATCTCAAAGGTTTCGGGTATATCCAAAAATTGTAATGCTTTTTATACATAATCTAATGATATTATCTCTTGCGCGCTATTCTGCATTAGTATCAATGCTTTTTATGCATAATCTGATGATATTATCTCTTGCGCACTATTCTGCATTAGTACCAATGCTTTTCATACGTAATCTAATGATATTATCTTTTGCGCGCTATTCTGCATTAGTACCAATGCTTTTTATACGTAATCTAATGATATTATCTCTTGTGTGCTATTCTGCATTAGTACCAATGCTTTTTATACGTAATCTAATGATATTATCCCTTGCGGGGCTATTCTGCATTAGTACCAATGCTTTTTATACGTAATCTAATGATATTATCTCTTGCGCACTATTCTGCATTAGTACCAATGCTTTTTATATGTAATCTAATGATATTATCTCTTGCGCGTTATTCTGCATTAGTACCTACGTTTATATTTATATTCTTTGTATAGTTTCATTTGGTTTAGATTGAATGAATACAATTCTGTCATTCCAGCCTTGAGAATTTCTCTTGAATGAAAAAGCGATTATTATTGTCATGGCACATCTAATTGCGATTCCAATGCAAATTGTCAACAGCACCATTGTCTGACCCACCCACCCCTCCTCTGCCACCGCACCCTCCGACTTTGTGCGGCTGTGTTGCTGCAATTCTCTCTCTTCAATGGTTGTGACTCGATTCCAATCAATTGGCGCCAAACTTTACCATTCTTTATTCTTCTTTCATTTGCAACAACAGAACAAAGAATTTGCCATTGATGTAAATCTTTTAGAGTTCTGCTGAGGAACGTTCTTCTCTTGATTAAAACAAAATCAGATTCCACAGAAAACAGAACCAGGGGAAAAGAAATAAATAAATAATTACCCCCTCCACCCACCAACCAACACTAAAAAAAAAAAAAAAAAATGTAAAATAATTAAACCTATCGAGGTCACAATAATTAATTAACAAGCACTGGAAGATAATTACAACTGAACTAAAGGTGATCCTCACTGAGTGCCCCATTACTTGTAGACTTCTTCCAATTAATATCATCATCATTACAACTGAACTGAAGGTGATCCTCACTGAGTGCCCCATTACTTGTAGACTTCTTTCAATTAATATCATCATCATTACAACTGAACTGAAGGTGATCCTCACTGAGTTCCCCATTACTTGTAGACTTCTTTCAATTAATATCATCATCATTACAACTGAAGGTGATCCTCACTGAGTGCCCCATTACTTGTAGACTTCTTCCAATTAATATCATCATCATTATAGACTGCTGCTACAAGAATTTAATAGAGTTATCTTGAAAAAAAAAAAAAAAAAAAAAAACAATTGGTGGGGGGGGGCAAAGTGTAGTGGCTCATTTGCTGAACTGCAACATCATAATGAGTGAGTTCAAACTCCAGTCGTGCTATTACATTCACTTTCAGACTGATACTCTTGGGAAAGGTACAGTGGGGAAATTAAGTACTTCATCCTCTGCTGATTTGCCACCTTACAAAAATAGGAACAGTCTATATTGTTGGTTGGTTGTTTTGTTTTACGGCATATCAACCAAAATGTTAATGCCGACAAAGTTTTGAAATGAATTCATTCTTAATGGATAATTAGTTTTGTTTATAAACTTATTTTTCTATTTAACCCATAGATGGGACCCTAACAGGCCAGAGTGTACCAGGGAGCAATGGTGATGAAAGGGTGCTCCAGATTCCCTAGACCTCCAGAACTGAAATCTCACCATCAAATAGAGTTTAACATCATTCCCAGGCAATGTAGACCCTGGAATGGTCTATAATTTTCAAGGTAGGTCCATCTTGAAAGTGAGAGATAGAATATAAAAAAAATTCTAGAAAGTCACATATATTTCTTTTTGAACATTTATTTGTATTTCATTGGAAAAATAAATATTTCACCCCCTATCAACTAGCAATGATTCAGGCCCCACAGACCGGTTATGTGACCAGGAGGAATATAGACACGTCCTATTACTCAATTATTACTCCTAATCAAGTACTCATTAACTATACAAAAGACACTATTATCTGCATTATTCGGACTATTGTCCCCATTGTCATTGTTATTTGTACAACGTTTCAGCCGATATGCCCTCCGGCCTTCTTCAGGTATTTCTTGTCGGACTCGCAAACACTGAATTTTGTATCGAGGACTTTCCAAGAATCATTCTTACCGATAGGGAAAGATGATGAGTGATAGTCAAGGGAATCCTTGCTGTCAGCATATGATGATGATGATGATGATGATGATGATGATGATGAGAGAGAGAGATGAGAATTATAAATCATTAGTGAACCGCATTCTGCCAAAGACTGACAATAATATTAATAGCTGAAGAGTTATATAAATAGAATAATTAAGGTTCATGCCTTTATTGCTTTTTCTTTTAACTTTCAGATGAAGAAACCATAGAAAATAATTAATCCGGCTATTTTAAATCAGATTTGCTGACAGATTTTCTTTGAAACTTCCGAGGTTTTCTTTTCTTTATATCCGGATTTGTACACTCACTTAATATTTATTGCTGAGTCAATAAAAAAAAGTGAGAGAGATGGTGGGAGAGAAAGGAGGAGAGGGGGAGAAAGGAGGAGAGGGGGAGAAAGGAGGAGAGGGGAGAATAGAGAGAGGGTGTGGGACGAGACAGAGAGGGGGAAAGAGAGAAAGAGAGGGCGTGAGCCGAGATCTGGGGGGGGAGGGGGGACGAGCCCTGGGGGGAGGGTGGGACGAGCCCCCGGGGGAAAGAGAGGGTGTGGCCGAGACCCGGGGGGGAAAAAGAGGGTGTAGGACGAGACCCAGGGGGGGAAAGAGAGGGTGTAGGACGAGACCCAGGGGGGAAAGAGAGGGTGTAGGATGAGACCCCGGGGGAAAGAGAGGGTGTAGGACGAGACCCAGGGGGGAAAAAGAGAAAGAAGGTGTGGGAACGTGACAGAAAGAGAGAGAGAGGAAGAGAGAAGAGAGAGAAGAGGGAGGAGAAGAGAAAGAGGGAAGGAGAAGAGAAAGAGGGCGTGAGAGAGAGGGGGTGGAAGAAGAGAGAGAGAGAGTGAGGGACAAGACACAGAGAGAGGGGCATGGGACAAGACAGAGAAAAAGAGAGGCAAGGGGAGAAAGAAAGGGAAGGAGAAGAGAAGAGGGCGTGGGACGAGACAGACAGAGAGAGGGGGATGTGGAACAAGACAGAGAGAGAGAGAGAGAGAGAGAGAGAGAGAGAGAGAGAGAGGAGAGAGAGAGAGAGAGAGAAATCTTTGGTTTCAAGACACTGGAATTGTTAGAGTATTTCTTTTTTCTTTCTTTAATCCCAATTCTGATGGTTTGACCTTTAAGAAAATTAAATTTGCTTCTGTCAAATGAAAACAAAAAAAAAAAAGAAAAGAAAGAAAAGTTTCCTCAATGGAAGGAAAGAGCACAATGACAGATTTAAATTAATCTCTGAGGCTCAAAATGGTGAACCTGTTTTCTAAAATTTTATTACCATCTTCTTATTATAATGGAGATTCGGTTTCTGTTTGTCTGTAACCAAAACTATGTCACTGCTTATGTTGGAATATTTGTGATATAAGGTGTGCTCCAATTCCCAGCCTGAATTTATAGACTAGCCAGGGTTATGTGGTTTACTCCTCCAGCCAATCAACAACCATGTGTGGCTGATTCACTACTTAAACATTAATACTTGGCACAGTTCACTTGCAATCATTGAGGAGGAACTTACGACCATTGACGAAGGAACTGAGGACTCTTTACCAGAGGATTACCAAGGATCTTATTGAAATCAGTTAGCCTACTGTTGGTTTTAATAACAGCAGCTAAGTAGAACTCCAGCAGTGTCCAAGACAGCTGGTATAAATAGGAATCAAGAATGATCCATTCATGAATCAGGGTGATTTGGGTCATTCCATTCCTTGAGTTCTGATTGGTTGCTTGACTGGTTGATTTGCATGACATTGTGGAGTCTTATATATACTTGGTCATTTTGCAGTGGACTTTGTGGCATTTCGAGTTTGTATTGAGTTACAATCGCATGCTACCTTGTCTTCCCAGTTCAACAGTAATTGGAACTTATTCTTCAGATCTAATTCCACTGGACAAGCGCTCTTACTTAAGGCCTACAGGATGGCCCATAAGAGTCTAACAGCTTACATCACAATATCCCAGGAATTGCTTGAGTTTATCA
>CM042169.1:51196472-51218972 GCA_023376005.1 Doryteuthis pealeii
TTTCGAACATTTAAGAAGAAAACAAGAAAAACTTGATAACATTTTCTGATCTCTTCATATCAACTCATCTCTACTTAAATACATTGCAATCTCAAATATAATGAAACGCACAATTTTTGTAGCTAAAAATTACTTGGGTTTGCTTTGTTTGTTTAATGGTATATCAAGTCCTCATGGGTTATCTAATGCCAACATTTAATTCATTTGTAAATTTTGTAATCCTAACTGATCTTCAATGTTCTGTTGTAGAGTAGCTAACACCCCTTCATCACTCTATCAAATGGACTGGCTCATAACCAATAAATAGCCTACAATTAAAGTAGATTAACTAAATAATATTCAGACTGACTTTGCTGTGTTGGCTATACGAGGCAAAAGAGCCCTGTCTGCCCTACTATTTAACCATAGTTAGGATGAGAAGAGATGAATTAATGAATCCATTCTCATTATTTAGGTACTATATGACATTAATATACATATATTTTATATAGGGCAACTGTTGTAGACTAGGTAACACCCCTTCAGCACTCTACCATAAAATAGCCAACAATTAAAGTAGATTAACTAACTAAATAATATTCAGACTGACTTTGCTGCATTGGCTCTACTGAACTGACCCTCCTCTTTAGTGTGAGTTTGTCTTGTTAATTGTTTGTACTTATTTGTTCTGTGTTTGTATGTATCCGTTTAGCACCGGATGCTGGTGCTCATTAATTACATGTATCTTTCCACCTCATGATACAACAGTTCCATTTTTTTTTTTTTTTTTTTTTTTTATTACTCCCTTGGTAGGTTGGGCGCTTTGGAGGGGATTTCACTGACGACTGCCAACTAAGCTTTAAAAAGCAATGCTCTCCTACAAAATAAATGGAGCACTTTTTGGCGGCCTTTACATATATACAGATGTATTCATCAGTTAAAATCCTCCTCCCAGTCTGTAGGTGTGGATGATAAATCAATCGGGTTTTCATCCCGGCTGGAGGTAGCCTGCAAATATCTAGCCACACTGAAGCACATGATACGTTGTCTGTAGATAACTATATTTGAGGCATAACATAGATTCTCAAAGATATGTGGTTCAAAGTTAACTGACCTGAAAAAATGTAAAAGTTTTTAAATAAAATAACTGGTGCATTATATCTTTTATTCATTAATATATCACACTGAAAATTTCATTACATTCAGTTAATTCCCTAATTTTTGGTATTTTTTTTTTCTTTCGGCGGTGAGACATACGATGTGGAATTTAGGTTTTGGTTTGTTGGTTTGTGGTGTTTTAGGTGCTAGGGTTCGACATATATTCATATATATACTTTTAGTAATTGGTTTTAACAATGTGTTAGCATTATTGGGGATTATATTGTATGGCATTGATTGGTTTCATGTCTATGGTATAATTTCCCTAAAAAAAAAAATATTCTATATGTTAACATTTTCAAACAGATCTTTCATATTGTTTGCTTTAAAATAACGGTTTTTGATGTGAGCAAAAAATCTGCATTCCATGAATAAGTGTTTAACTGTCAGGAGTGTGACATGTTTCACATTGTGGTTGTTGTTCTTGTTTGAGTATATAAGAGTGTGTTAGTTTTGTATGACCAATGCGTAATCAGGACACAATGACTTGTTCCTTTCTAGACTTCCTTAAAGTTGGTCTGCAGCCTCCCAAAGTGGGTTTGATTAGGAAGAGTTTATTGTGGATACAGTTAAGTGGAGTGTTCCAGGTCATGGACTGCTCATCCACTAAGGCTCTGTCCTTAAGCATCGGCCAACAGGTGACCTTATTTGGGGGAGTTTTTCCCCCCTGCAGAGGAGCAGGTGGAATTTAGGTTTGTCAAGATTGATTTAACCAAAAATTTTGATTCAAACTACTAAAAGGGCACAAGGAAGAAAAAAGAAAAAAAAACTGTGCGTGTGCGTGTGTGTATGTGGGGGGGGGGAATCTTCCTTGATGGTTTATTGGATGTAAGACTTATCGCCAATAAAAGTGATCCAAAAATGGATCAAAGGATAAAAAGATGTTGGTCTGTATATAATTCATAGAAGATAAAATTTGAAGAAATAGATTTCTGTCTCTGTCTCTGCCCCACTCTACCTATAACGACCCCCCCTCTCCCTCCCAGCGACCCCCCCCCATCTATCTTTGAACTTTAAAAATAAAAAAAATCCTTCCTGAAAACGAGATAAAATGCTCAGCATAACAGGCGTTATCATTTGAGGAACTCTTACATAATGGAGGTGACTTTGGGGGGGGGGGTCTGTTTTCTTGGAAACAAAAAAAAAAGAAAAGAAAAGAGAAAGAAAGAGAAAGAAAAGAGAAAAAAGAAAAAAAAAAAAAGTCTTGAGCTTTCCGGCTCCAATCTCGACTGATTAGCAGTTGTCAGCTTTTAAGAGTCTGAGGTGTTTCAAAAATGAAAATCTTGGCGATTATTACAGATTTGTCTGGCAGGTGAGAGAGAAAGAGAGAGAGAGTGAAAGAGAAAAAAAGAGAGACAAAAAGAGAGGGAGAGAAAAAGACAGAGAGAGAGAAAAAGACAGAGAGAGAGAGTGAAAGAGAGAGAAAGAGTGAAAGAGAGAGAAAGAAAGAGAAAGAGAGAGTGAAAAGAGAGAAAGAGAGAGTGAAAGAGAGAGAAAGAGAGAGTGAAAGAGAGAGAAGAGTGAAAGAGAGAGAAAGAAAACAGATTCTTTGCTTTGAGAAAATGTCCTTAGAGCTTTTTTCTTATCAGATATTCATTTACTTCCATTTCCTCTTGTTTTCAGCAGGGAGGGGGGGTAAGGACGAGGAGAGACAGGGGAATTCTTATTCAACTGGGGGAGGGGGGTATTTAGAGTATGTATGAAAGAGAGAGAGAGAGAGAGAGAGAGAGAGAGAAATAAAGAAGAAGAATCATTTTCTTTGCTTCTGAACTGAAAGACTTGGGTGAGTGAAGTACATGAATTAAGGATGGAACCAATTTTGCCAAAATGGCAGAAACACTCAAAGATAAAGAAAAAAAAAACCACAGATTTTGGCAAGAATACAAACAGAAAATTAAAATGTACTTTGTTTTTTCTTTTTCTTTTTTTAATTTAAAAAAAAAGTTTAATATTTCCTAAAAAAAAAAAAAAAAAAAGGAAATGCAAGTTTTTTTTATTTTCATTCTGTTCATATTTTTGGTAACTTCTGAGATGAGTCATTATTAATCAGTTAATATTTGGATAAGCAACACCGGATAATCAGGATCTGCATTTCGTCCTGAACGATTTGATCAATTAAGGAACAAGATTATTAATGTGTGTGTATATATATATATATATATATATATATATATATATTAAGAAATTTGAAAAAACAAGTGTTCGAAAATAGGATGAATTTATTTATCGATGTTTAAACATTTCGGATTCATTAAACCTTCATCAGGATGTATCTTGGGGTGAAGAAATTGAAACATCCTGATGAAGGTTTAAAGAAACCGAAATGTTTAAACATTGATAAATAAATTCATCCTATTTTCGAAACACTTGTTTTTTCAAATTTCTTAATATTGTCGGATTTATTTTCCATATTTACTCCCATATATATATATATACACACACACAAGGTGTGTCAAAAAAGTATCAAGTTTTTTTTTGTACTTTTTGACACACCTTGTATTCTGAAAAAGAATAACATTCCATTCATTCATCATATTTATCTTGGTAAATACAGCTTCAAACTCAGTACTTTTATGACACACCTTGTATTAATGTGAAATTTTGAGATGAGTCATTATTAAAAATAAAAAAGTAGTCAAGAAAAAAAAAAAGGAAAGTCGCCTAATATCGGTATCAGCCAGACAGCGAGGAAGTCTATCCCCTTTTCACTAGTGCTAGACAAAGGAGATTGTTTTGGCATCCAGGGTGGAGCAGCACACCTACCATCAGCTCCTCACTTTACTGCACAGATTCCCATGCTACTCATACGTCGAGTTGGCGAGGGCCAGTATCAAACCCGGAATCATGTGGTACCTAGTCGGATGCTAGGGCTTGACATGACCAGCTGATTGATCGAAGAGACCCTCTCCGACCACCCATCTAGCCTAAGTAAGGGTCTAAGTGGAGTGTTGCAAGTCATGAACTGCTCATCAACCTGGATTCTGTCCTTAAGCATCACGAGTCACCACCCATGAACAACAGGTAGTTCCATTGGGAGATTCTTACCCCTCTGCAGGTGCCACTGGTGTATTCTAAAGCCGCAGCTGCAGCTGGCAATTGTAAAGAGTGCTTCCTATTGCTAACTCAAAATGGAAAATTCAGACATTCTGACATCTTACTTGATTTATATATATATATATATATATATATATATATATATATATATATATATATCTTAGAAAAGAAGGAAAAACTCAACACCGTAATTCCATAATAAATTTATTTCGACCAAAATTGGGGCCTTTATAAATCTGTTCATTTAATATAGCTCCCCAAAATCCAGTCTCATCAGATGGAAGATCAGGTTATTTGAATTGATGCAATTCAAATAACCTGATCTTCCATCTGATGAGACTGGATTTTGGGGAGCTATATTAAATGAACTTAGATTTATAAAGGCCCCAATTTTGGTCGAAATAAATTTATTATGGAATTACGGTGTTGAGTTTTTCCTTCCTTTCAAAGATAAATATTGCTCTGTATATAATCTAAAAAGTTTATTATACATTGAGCTCTCTTTAGTGATTTAAAGATTCACTGTATTTATACATACTGGATCATATAATAATAATACAGTGTATCTTAGAAATTACATATAGAATCATCCCTTACTACCAAGTTTCGGATACCTATCATATATATATATATATATATATCCTTGGTGTTGAGGATCATTCCATGCAGAGTTCTTCTGTAGTGATATAGGTTTTCCGTAATGAAAGATCCATGTACATTGTTTCAGGTGTGTGAACGGACTGATCAATATAGATGAATACACAAAGGAAAAGCTATATTTTTTATATATACAGGGTGCAGCATAAGTAACGCCCTTTGTTTATTTAAATTAATTAATTAAATTAAACAAAGGATGTTACTTATGCTGCACCCTGTATGTGTGTATATATATATATATATAACAAAAATAACATTTTATTACAAAATTCACCTTATTTATTGAATGACTCTTATCATTACCATATGTATTCTTGTATAAATTGAATTTTGAAGACCTAAGCAAAATGTTGGTATAAAATGTAGACACATAAGTAATAATTTCTCTATGAAGTGAAATCAAAACATAATAAAAAAGACGAGAAACAATCTTTCACTTCAAAAATTAATCCATAAATTAATAGTTTTGTGACCTTAATTCAGAAGTCATCTTATACACCGGATCGACTTACATATGAGGATATATAATAAATAAAAAACACATGAAATACTTTATGGGGATGGGGGGGGGGACTGAAGAGTTCATGGTATATCTGCTGGGGATTACTTTTCTTTATCAGTGGGATCCAAGTGCTGCAACAACAACGAAAGAAGTGTGTGGACCGCAAAAGGGGACTATCTTGAAAAATAAATCTTATTTGGTCACGTTCTATGAGAGTATCTTGGTCAGCCTTGAACTTTTCAGCCGCCCCACATATCTAATACAACTTTATTTAGTTTTATTATTTTATCTAGATAATCTTCTATTTATTCAAAATTCGACGTCTGTATGTATGTTTGTTTGTTTGTTTGTACATCTAGAATGTTTTCAATTTTCATTAACTTCATTTGGTTTATTTGTTCTACGGCATATCAACCCATTTTGGGTTATTTAATGCTGAAACAAGTCATTTTGATAAAAGTTTCTATGTTTCAAGTTCTTAATATCTTCAAATTGGTAGAAATAATTTTCATTAACTTCAATGGGTTTGGTTTGGTTTACGGCATATCAACCCTTTTTGGGTCATTTAATGCCGAAACTAGTCATTTTTATAAAAGTCTCTGTTTCAAGTTCTTAATATCTTCAAATTTATATATATAATTTTTGTTAATTTCATTTGGTTTGTTTAACTTTTAACATCCTATACCGCCTCATTCCACCCAGCTGGAAGTCACATTCATTTTCCTAATCTACCCGAAACGATAACCTTTGTTTAAATATAATATTAAACATATTTAGAAGTCTTTGATTTAAGGGAAATAACAGGTAATCTTAAATGAAAAGGTAATTTTTAGCATTTTTGATAGATCCTTATAGGAATGGGACTCTGGACTTAAAAAATTCTCAACAGGATGTTAAGAGTTAATAGTATATCAAACCCTGTGGGTTATTTAATGTCACAAATTGTAAGAGTGTGAGATAAAAGTTGGCACACGTTTCCTTTACAGGTGTATTTTATATCAGATTCAGAATTTTTTATATATTCTTATTTCTCCCAAGAAATAGTTCTTCAGCACTACTTAAAGTGTTGGTACGCACATCAGTGCTGATATACAAGTCATTGACTTCTAGTACATGGCAAGTTTCCAGTTTCCAATTTTATTATAATAGAGATTGTGGGTTTGGCTGTCTGTAACCAAGACTAAATTACTACTCAACTCACAATTCCCTTAGTTATTTATGTCAAATTCTCCATGATTTTATTTTTATTAAACCTCAATTATTAATAAAAATTGTTTTACATTATTAATAAGGGGCCGGGTTAGCTCAGTCGGTAGAGCGTTCGGCTAGAAACCACAAGGTTCCTAGTTCGATACCGGTCCCCGCCAACTCAGCGTATGAGTAGCACATGGATCTGTGCGGTAAAGTAAGGAGCTGATGGTAGGTGTGGCGCTCCACCTCAGATTCTAAAAACAATCTCTTGGTCTAGCGCTATTGAAAAGGGGATAGACTCCCTCGCTGACTGGCTGATACCGACTTTAGGCCGCCCCGTTGACTTTACTTACATTATTAATACTGTTAACCATATCTACATTCTAGGATATTTACGACGTACCCCACGTGTACGGGTTAGGCACAAGGCCCTATTAATGTGGGACTACCCACAAGTCATGATGGCGGGTGGAAAAATGTGTTGATCCCATCGGCATTCCCCCTCAAGTGGGCACCCCAGGTACTGGAAAATAAACCCAGCCCTGCTCCTTTAAATCGAGGGGCAGGTGTTGCCTGGGGAGATGGACCTGGGATCAACGGTGTTAGCTAGTAAAGTCCAGGGTCACTGGACCCTTTGGCGTTGGCCATATCTACATACTAGGTATACCCAAAATTGAACTAAATTGCATTTTTGACAAAATGAATTTAACCCGCCCCTCCCCTACAGAAAATAATTTACCAAAAATCAGGGAATTATCGGATTTTAATGAAATTTTCAGTATCGATTTATCAATTAATGAATATTATAAATATTAAAACTATATACTTGCAACACCCCTGGTTAAAAATGAAACAGTCCAAATCATCCAAGATGGAATGCAAAAATGTAAATCTTGATTATCTAGTGTCGCTTATCCACCGAATTCTTATTTCCTATGAGTGTTGTCACCTAAGCTAAATAATGAACCATTCCATTCTTATTATAAAGAAAGAAAGGGAATGAAAAGGAAATGCTACAAAAAAATATAACAAGAAAGAAAAAAAGGGAGATGAGGAAATATAGAGAGAAGGGGTGAGCACACGGAAGCGATAACACAAAGATGTTTTAATTGAACATCATGAAAAGATGAAAAGAAGGAAAGAAAGAAAGAAAAAAAGGGGTGAGAGAGTTAAATCAAGATTATTGTAAAAATTAAATTATCCACAGGTCCTGCTAGTAAAGAGAGTTAAATCAAGATTATTATACTTTTTACATATTGAGCTATTTACAATAGCTCTTAAATAAACATATCAAACATTCTAATAATTGAATTATCATACTGTGGTATATCCACGGGTCCTGCTAGTAAAGAGAGTTAAATCAAGATTATTATACTTTTTACATATTGAACAATTTAGCAGTAGCTCTAAAGTGGAGCTCACGATGGTAATAACATGCAATTGTATTTATATATACAACTTACAGTGTTAATTTGCTTAATAAATATATGCTTAGTATTATTGGTTTCATGAATATAAGCAAAAATCTCTTCAATGAATCTTAAATGAAATCCATTAACAAGAAAAGATAACTGTCATTTATTCTTTACTTCCTCTTTTAACTAAATACTTAAATTAGAAAAAATAACAATGAAAGACGAGAGTTAAGTTTCAGTTTTCTATTTTTCGATTATATCTGTTTCAAATCTTTTTATCTGCATTCTTATTTAGTTTCATTAGCGTTTCTAATTTAATACGATATTTCATTACATTAAAACTTAAATAATTGCACCCGGAGGGTGCATATATTTGCTAGTTGTAATAATTAAATCATACTGTGGTATATCCACAGGTCCTACTAGTCAAGACTATTATAAAGTAAAAGTCAGGGCGGCCTAATGTCAGTATTAGCCAGACAGTGAGGGAGTCTATCCCCTATTCACTAGCACTAGACCAAGGAGATTATTTTAGCATCTGAGGTGGAGCGCTATACCTACCATCAGCTCCTCACTTTACTGCACAGCTCTCTGTGCTACTCATATGCTGAGTTGGTGAGGGCTGGTATTGAACCAGGAACCTTGTGGTTTCTAGTCGAACGCTCTACCGACTGAGCTAACCCGGCCCTAATTTTTCAATAGCTCTTAAGTAAACATATCAAACATAGTAATAATTAAATTATCATACTGTGGTATATCCATAGGTTCTTGCTAGTTTAATTTCTTGTCTGGTGGAGAAAGTCTAAGTTTAGGCATTTTTGTCTAAACATGGATTTTCTCCACCAGACAAGAGGAAATACATAAAAAAGATCCAGGAGAAAGCTCTAACCGCATCAGCGTGAATATGGCAATCCTACATTGTGACATCAAACCGACAAAGTCTGGTGGTATAGTGAGATACTGCTGGGGCGCTCTGGGTTAGTGGTAATGATGCTTCGGCCCCTGAAACCATGCCTGAACCCAGAGTCATCATCTGATGATGGCTTTCTTGGTTGCAATGATACTGTGTAAATAGCAGTCATTGTATGAAGATTATTATGGGAACCAGTCTGTGGCACATTGAAAAAACAAAATATTTCCTTAACCAAAAGAATAGAGAACTAAATAATCCTGCACTTACACTGAAGGTTTATATTTTGGGAGTAGGCCAATGGGCTAATGTTGTAGTTATTACCCCCCAGAAGAAGACAAAGAAAATCTACCCCTACCCCTACATCTGGACAAAAAACAATGAGCTCTTTATCTAACAGAAGATATGGTGCAGATTTTTTTTTTTTTTTTTTACTGAACGTAAAAAGCAATTTTAGATAAAAATTGAATTAGTTAAACTTATAAATATATACACCCTCCGGGTACAAGTATTCAAGTTTTAATGTAATAAAATATTATATTAAATTAGAAAGACTAATGAAACTAAATAAGAATGCAGTTAAAAAGATTTTAAACAAAGGGGGTATAATAAAAAAAATAGAACACATGAAATTTACTCTCCCATCACTCTGGTCTTTCATTGCAAAATTTTCCTAATTTAACTATTTAGTTAAAATAGGAAGTAAATAATAAATTTACAGTTATTTATTTTTGTTATTGGATTTCTTTTAAGATTTATCCCAGAGATTTTTGCTCATATTCATTAAGATAAAACCAAACAATTAGAAATCAATAATACTAAGCATATATTTATTAAAATCAAATTTTTAATATCAATATGCAAATTAGCCTTCCCGTTCACACTGTAAACCGCTATTTTGTTGTATATATAAATACAATTACATGTTATTAGTACGTAGGCATGGCCAACAGTATCAATAATGTAAAATAATCTTATTAATAATTGAGATTTAAATAAAAATATAATCATTGAGAAAGTGATATAAATAACCAAGGGAATTGTGACTTGAGTAGTGATATAGTTTCGGTTACAGACAAATACACAATCTCGATTATAAGTAGAAATGTTAAAATTTCAGTAACAAAACTTAAACTAGCTTAAAAGCCGTCCTCTTGAGTGGCATTTAAGCTAGCTCCTGCAGAGAGCTCTTCATTTAGTCTTTAGCTTAACAATGACACTTCAAGTAATTAGTACATATTAAATTTTAGTAAACTTAAACAATATTTTTTAAACAATTAACAGTTTTCAAACATTGTACATAAAATAAAAAAAAATTAAAAAATTAGAAAAAAAAAAAGAATTTAGGAAAAAAAAAATAGAAAAAAAAAAGAAAAAAATTACCAAAAACAATTGCAGAAATTAAAATTTGGGAATACAATATTTCATGACTGTGAGTCTGGATTTGGACTTAAATATTTTTAATTTGCTCATAGAGTCGGCTTGATTCCAAAATGGTATGATATGTTAGGCTATGGTTTCTAGGAGTAAAATTGAAAAAATGTGACATACTGACTCACATCTATTATTAGAGAAGGATTGTGGGTCTGAATTTCCCAAAATGTTTTTAATTTGCTCTCAGAGATGCCCTGATTCCAAAATGGTATGACATATTAGACTATAGCTTTTAGGAGCAAAGTTGAAAAAAAATGTGATACACTGATATTTGCATTTAATATTAGAGATAGTCATATTTTACAAATCAAAATTATGATCATATTTTGTATCAGGTAATTATTTAAAATTTAAGGTAATTATTTAAAATTTAAGGTAATCATTTACTTTTGATGTGTAGTGATTTTTTTTTTTTTTTCAAAGAGAAGTTGAAGAACAGGCTTAGCCAAACATGGACGACAATTCACTTTCAGCTGAGCATCAAATAGCACCATTTTTCTTGTTAGTGAAGGAGAAGAAGAAGCCAAAGCTGGCGGTGGCGGCGCCGCTATATTGGTAACAAAGAAGATGAAGATGCATTTAATGGAACCAAGACATTCTTCTTCTTCCTGGCACAATCTCTCTTGACATACTTATCAGGAGATCGGCTTTCTTTTACAATGGAATGAAGAATATCATCACGGCTATTTCGAGAAGCAACAAAAACTGACTGCAATGAACGGAAGACCGTGAAGAACGAGATCAGCACACACACACAATATATATATATATATATATATATATATATATATATATATATATATATCAACAGATTAAATATAGATGTACTTATTGAAAGATTGAATAACAAACATATCTAACTTAAATACAAACATTAATATAAAAATAGTGACCTTCTATTCTGATAAGATAAAATAGGAATTCTTCCAAGTTGTAACCATGTCAGTACTATTGTATGGTTGCACCACTTGGACTAATAAAAATAGTGACCTTCTATTCTGATAAGATAAATGGGAATTCTTCCAATCTGTAACCATGTCAGTACTATTGTATGGTTGCACCACTTGGACTAATAAAAATAGTGACCTTCTATTCTGATAAGATAAATATGGGAATTCTTCCAAGTCTGTAACCATGTCAGTACTATTGTATGGTTGCACCACTTGGACTAATAAAAAATAGTGACCTTCTATTCTGATAAGATAAAATGGGAATTCTTCCAAGCTGTAACCATGTCAGTACTATTGTATGGTTACACCACTTGGACTAATAAAAATAGTAACATTCTACTCTGATAAGATAAAATAGGAATTCTTCCAAGCTGTAACCATGTCAGTACTATTGTATGGTTACACCACTTGGACTAATAAAAATAGTGACATTCTACTCTGATAAGATAAAATAGGAATTCTTCCAAGCTGTAACCATGTCAGTACTATTGTATGGTTACACCACTTGGACTAATAAAAATAGTGACATTCTACTCTGATAAGATAAAAATGGAATTCTTCCAAGCTGTAACCATGTCAGTACTATTGTATGGTTACACCACTTGGACTAATAAAAATAGTGACATTCTACTCTGATAAGATAAAATGGGAATTCTTCCAGTCTGTAACCATGTCAGTACTATTGTATGGTTGCACCACTTGGACTAATAAAAATAGTGACCTTCTATTCTGATAAGATAAAATGGGAATTCTTCCAAGCTGTAACCATGTCAGTACTATTGTATGGTTACACCACTTGGACTAATAAAAATAGTAACATTCTACTCTGATAAGATAAAATGGGAATTCTTCCAAGATGTAACCATGTCAGTACTATTGTATGGTTGCACCACTTGGACTAATAAAAATAGTGACATTCTACTCTGATAAGATAAAATAGGAATTCTTCCAAGATGTAACCATGTCAGTACTATTGTATGGTTGCACCACTTGGACTTTAAGATTGGTTGGATTTTACGACATGTTAACCCTTGGGTTATTTTATGCCAAAGACGTTTTTGCTCCACAACAGTAATGTGAAGATGAGGGACCCGCTGCTTGGGCAACAGCTTATCAACAGCATTAAACCATTATTATCTGAAATATATCTGAGTCTAACTAAAGAATTAGTTAAGCGTAGGGTAGGGCCCTGATGAAATTATTGATAATTATTACTATTATTATTACTGCTCTATGTTTTTAATATATTGAGCACTTTTGGATTATTTACTGATGCCACTGAGACGGAAAAGGTAAAGCGGTAATTGGATACTCTATCTCTCTCTCTCTTATATATATATATATATATATATATATATATATATATGAGTTGGAGGTGCGTGGTGTAATGGTTAGATTCATAGGAAATGGACTCGTCAACCAGAGTTCAAATCCTGGACAAAGCTACAGTGCACATGGTGCTAATATCCTTGGGAAAGGTATGAATCCAACTACTCTCCCTCCAGCTATGGGTAAATAGTAGATTGGGCTCTTTAACCTTGGTTAGGCAACTAGTCTAAGAGAAGGAAACTTTGAATTCAAACCTGTTAAATCCGCTTGGCATGGTCACTACTAGAGTAGTCTCAGTCCTAATTAGTGATCTATTTTGAAAAAAAAAAATACACACACACACACACACACACACAGTAGCCCCTTTTACCCATCAAGTCCAGAATAAAATCCATTTTCTTAACCAAGAATTTATAGAGCTTAGGATTTGGATTTGTTTGGTTTATGGCATATCAACCTCAGTGGGTCATAAAGCCGACATAAATTCATTCTTAATGGATAATCAAATTTTGTTTATAAAGTCATGTTTTTCTATTTAACCCATAGATGGGACCCTAACAGGTACTACCATTCCAGGTCAGAGTGGACCAGAGAGCAATGGTGATGAAGGGGTGCTCCACATTCCCCAGACCTCCAAAAATAGAACCTCAACATCAGATAGAGTTTAACGTCATACCCAGGACATGAAGAACCTCAGTCACCGCCTTCTAGCAGCCATATGATAAAAAGGGGCTGAGGCTTGCCATAAGGGCAATAAGGTTGGGGCAATCATATAGGTGCTAGGGCTTGACTTGGCCAGCCAATTGATTGGAGGGGGCCTTCCTGACCACCTGTCTAGCCCAAGTAAGGACCAAAGTGGAATATTGCATGTCATGGACTGCTCAACCACCTGGGTTCTATCCTTAAGCATCACGGGTTGCCACCCATGGCCAACAGGTGGCCCCATTGGGGAGTCTTACCCCTCTGCAGAGGTGCAGTCAGGACATTCTAACGCCCCAGCCAACAGGGCGGTGCATGTTTTTAAGAAAGCATATTGACTTAAGATTTTCAAATTGAACTTCTAAAAGAAGGTTAACTTAAATTATCAGAAATAAAATTCAAACATACGAATAAAAATTTCTTAATTTATTTATTAATTAATTTATTGTGTATTTAACGCAACCAAATCTTCCATTAATCTATTGGCTAATTTCTCAGAGTCAAACTCACAAAATATCATATTACACGAGACGACACAATTTCTAAATTAAATTAAAATTTATCAAACATGTTAAAGTGGCTTTTAATTAACAACAAATGAATAAAAGGAAAATAAATGTAAAAACAAAATTAAATAAAAAAATAAATAAAAAAAGATTCTATTTTTGCAAACGTTTTTTTTTTAAACAGACCAAAAGATGATAATATAATTGTAGAATCATAATTCTTATGAAATAACTACAAAACAAATAGATAAAAAAAAAAATTCAACTTTAACCTGACAAAAGTCACTCATAGGGCACTCAGTGAGAATCAAACTCATTACACTGGTTGGTTGGTTGGTTGGATTTTATGGCATATCAACCCTTGTTTATGCCAAAGACATTTTGTTTTATTCATTCTTGATGGGTACGCAATTTTTTTCAAACATTTATTTAAAACTCACTTTCTTCTATGTAATCCATATATGGGACCCTAACAGGTACCACCACTCCGGGTCAGAGTAAACATGGGAGTAATGGTCATAAAGGTGTACTCCACATTCTCCAGAGATCCAGAATTGAAATTGCACTATCAAATAGAACCCATGATATTAAGACCCTCTGCCATTGCCTTCTAGCACATAAATGAGAAAAAGGATTGGGGCTTGCCATAAGGGCAGTAGGGTTGGGACAATCATATAGGTGCTAGAGTTGGACGTGACCAGCCAATTGATCGGAGGGGAGCCTCTCTAACCGCCTGTCTAGCATGAGTAAAGGCCAAAGTGGAGTGTTGCATGAGATGGGACTCTAACAGGTACTACCAGTCCAGGTCAGAGTGGTCCTGGGAATAATGGTGATGAAGGGGTACTCCACATTCCCCAAGCTACAGAACTGGAACCTCACCATCAGATAGAGTTTAACATCATACCAAGACATTAAAACCCTCAGCCACCACCTACTAGCACATATATGATAAGAAAGGG
Source organism: Doryteuthis pealeii (assembly GCA_023376005.1). Classification (NCBI taxonomy): domain Eukaryota; kingdom Metazoa; phylum Mollusca; class Cephalopoda; order Myopsida; family Loliginidae; genus Doryteuthis; species Doryteuthis pealeii. Next base: position 51,211,216 of record CM042169.1, read on the forward strand.
CCGGGGCTGGTCGTAAAGGCAATAGAGATGGGACAATCATATAGGCGCTAGAGCTTGATGTGACCAGCTAATTAATAGGAGGGGTCTCTCCGACCGCCCTTTTAGCATAAGTAAGGGCCTAAGTGGAGTATTACTAATTGGTCAGAAAGAAGCTCATGAACCATCACACATTACAGGAGAAAAAAAAAACAAAAATTTCTATTTTAAATTCAAAGTTATCAAACATGTCTCTAAGTGTTTTAATTGACAAAAAAAATTTTTTAAATAAAAAAAATAAAAATTAATATATAAAAAAAATTTTTTTCAGAATTTTGCGATTGTTGTTTTTTTTTTTTTGGTTTTTTTTTTTTACAAACCAAAGAATTATAAGAATAATTGTAGAAATTGCTATAATTCTTGTGGAAAGTGGAAAATTGAAAAAAAAAAAAAAAAAAAAAAAATTATTCATCATCTCAATCATTCATCGACTGCCAGACCCCAGCCCAGTCCCGAAAACCTAAAATTGAACCACCTGAGGAGACGTGCTCATCTTGGAGTTGTCATAGAGAGAGAGAGAGCGAGGGAGGGAGAGAATATTCAATGATTGGCTTTTCTTATAAGAAAAAGAAAATGACTCAGAATTACAATTAGATACCTTAATCTCTTAATAACGTCACATCACTTCACTACCCCCCACACACACACACACACACGGCCAACACCCCCACACGCCCCCCCCCAATACACAATCTGTGGAATATGAAGATGAGTCAGAAGAAAATAAAAAGCATTTTTATAAAACATCTCACTTTCCTTTTATCTAGAGGGGGAGAGGAAAGAGAGGAGGGGAGAGGAAAGAGAGGAGGGAGAGGGGAGGAAAAGGGGGTAAGAGAGAAGGGAAGAGAGAGAGGGGGGTGGGAGTCATTTTTTTTAATCTTTCTCAATATTCCAAGTTCATTCAGTTTAAAAGAGGACAATAATTTCTAAAGATTAAATTATTAAATTCCATTAAGATATCATGACAAATAAAAAAAAAGGTCTCAAACTATTATCTAGTGACAGAACTCAGCAGACGAGTATCCTCATCTTGGTTATTATTAAAGTTAAAAATGTTTCCTCCCTTTTTCTTTGGGTGTCTCTCATAATCAATTACTTTCACAACGAAAATCTTTTGTTGAATCGAAAAAAGATATAAAACGCAAAATTGCCATCATCATCATCATCATCATGTCAATGTTAGTAGCACAGATAACCATGACTATCTCTCACCAGCCGTCCCTATCATTCATTGTCCTCGAGAGGTTATCTAAGCAGCATCCAGTATCCGCGCAGAGCTACTGCCAGGGTTTTCCACAAGGGGACTATTTAAACACAGCCCTGGGAAAACTAATTCTCTCTTTCATCTGGGATTTCCAGATATGCACTAGACAATTTGTGTCTGTCTATTAGGACTTGGGGGCCTTGCCACCCACCAACTATAAGCTTATACGCGTGTCTTTACCCGGCCCCTTTTTTAATACTCCATAGAGGTGTTTGGCTCCCCAGCCCCTAAATAGCCGCATAACACACGTGCCTTTTTGCATGCGCATGTCTGAATGGAGAATGGTCATATAGTGGCCATAGTTATGAAGTAAGTGTTATGATTTTGGTGGTCATTTTTAGGCTTCAAGTGAGAGAATTTACAGTAGAGGGAACCGTGTGTCGCATTTCGATCTTAAAGTGAAGTGAACTTTTGACGGATTGTGTAAGAACTACTGGGAGTGTTGCTGGCATCAATACCTTTTGCAGTTGAAGAAACTGATTATTGGAGTTGTCACTTGAAACTAACATCTAGAGGTTGTTCCTTGGTGTACCTTAGTGTTGGGTATGATCATTTGGTTGTTCCTTAGGTTGGGTTATGATCCTTTGGTTGTTCTTTAGTGTTGGGTATGATCCTTGGTTGTGTTACTTAGTGTTGGGTATGATCCTTTGGTTGTTCTTTAGCGTTGGTTAAAATCCTTGCGTTGAACAAAGTCATTGGTAGCAGGTCCGTTTGTCAAGGTCAAATAACATGCAAATGAACAGCTTTCAAGATTGGCGATTAAATAATTAAACCATATATTCGAGCTGTTAATTGGCTGAGTTTAATCCACATGACCACTCTGTGTCTATAAGTTTAAGTGGTGGTTTCCAGCACACCTTATATACTAAAATAATGGAAGTGCGTGAGGTAATAGTTAAAGTCTTGGGAAATGGACTCGTTGCCCCGAGTTCAAATCCTGGACATGGTAATTGCATTTCACTTAGCGCTAATACCCTTGGGAAAGGTATGAATCCTACTCTCCCTCCAGCTATGGGTAAATAGTAGGGCAGACTGGGCTCTTTAACCTTGCTTAGGCAACCAGTCTAGAAGGAAAACTCTGAATTCAAACCTGATAAACTCTGCTTAAGAAATTGACCTTGTGTTGCATCCTGCTCGTGCGGAGGGGTGTGGTGTGTGTGTGTGTGTGTGTGTGTGTGTGTGTGTGTGTATATATATATATATATATATATATATATATATACTAAAATAATCCAACAGTAAGTGACAATATTTTCATTTAGGACTTTCATCCATTTGTTTAACTCTTCAATCTTCAAAAACTCTTTTTCCCTTAGGACTTTTGTCCTAGCAGGTTTTGTATTATTATAATGTATGTTTAATGTTGCTCAGACAATAAAATCTGTATTTGTTATGTGTCTCTTTGTTGGAATTTATAAGATAGGTTACAAGGTAGGAGTTAAATGGCTTTATTTGTTTCCCCGAGATCCTAAATAAGAACCCTACAATTTATTAAAATTTTCTAGTTGGGACCCATTAATTTTCCTGGGAATTCATTCAAAGCAAATATGTGCATCACAGGATGCACTAAATCAAAAGGTTATCAGCATCACTGTATACCATTAAACTATGGTTGAATAGTAGGGCAGACAGGGCTCTTTTGCCTCGGTATAGCCAACACAGCAAAATCAGTCTGAATATTATTTAGTTAATCTTCTTTAATTGTAGGCTATTTATTGGTTATGAGCCAGTCCATTTGGTAGAGTGATTGAAGGGGTGTTAGCTACTCTACAACAGAAACATTGAAGATCAGTTAGGATTACAATCAAACATTTACAAATGAATTAAATGTTGGCATTAGATAACCCATGAGGACTTGATATACCATTAAACAAACAAAGCAAACCCAAGTAATTTTTAGCTACAAAAATTGTGCGTTTCATTATATTTGAGATTGCAATGTATTTAAGTAGAGATGAGTTGATATGAAGAGATCAGAAAATGTTATCAAGTTTTTCTTGTTTTCTTCTTAAATGTTCGAAATGGACACTTGGACACTTACCAAATGAAACAGAAGGAATTTTTAACATTTTTCTGATGAATTAAAGATAGTATGCAATTATGATATCAGTGATGCTGGGACGTACATATTTGCTTTGATTGAGTCCCCGGGAAAATTTAAGGGTCCCAAGTAAAGCTATCTAACTCCTAAGAAACTATTGAAATATATTTACAGTTAGCTTGAAATGGTGAGGAAAGAAAAAAGAAAAACATTGGGATGCATGGATATGATTTTACTGCATCCTTTTAGATTTTTGTTTATCAGAGATGCAGGATGCATACCTATCAGCATCTCTGTGATATAGTTCCAAGAAAATGATGATTTTCACTGGAAAAATTACTTTTGTTTTTGGATCCGGAGAGTATAAAGAAAAAAAAAGTCACAAATAGGTGGTGTAAATATCAACTTTTCAATTTCAGAAATTCAAATAAAAACAAAATGAAAATTTTTTTTAAGGTAATTAAAATAATAAATAAAAAATACTTAAAACAGAGCCCAAAGTTACAGTGGCCTGAACGTTGTGTTTATACACAATGAAGATGAGGAAAACTGTCCGAAATATCAAAATTATTCATAAGACTCTCCTATTTCTTTTGAGCAGAATTAAAAATTCTTAAAGTAATTTTTAAAAATCATCTGAACAGAGCCCAGGGTTACTATGGTCTGAAAGTTGTGTTTATACACAATAAAGATGAGGACAACAGTCTGAAATATCAAAATTATTCATATCAAGCCTCATCTCATAAATACATATCATATATATATATATATATAAGTACAAATATATTTATTAACTTTTTGTTTCTGTTTTTTTTAATAAAAGAAGAGAAAATGTATGTAAATGATATTTTTTACTATTTAAAAGAACATCTGAACAGTAGCCCAGGTTACTGTGGTCTGAACATTGTGTCTATACACAATAAAGATGAGGACAACAGGCTGAAGTATCATAATCATTTAGTTCTAATCTATTTTACAAAAAAAAAAAAATTCCCTTTAAAATATTTCTAGTTTTTGAATTGATAAAAATTATTCTTAAATTGAATTGGAAAAAGGAAAAAAAAAAAAAAAAAAAAAAGAGAAAAAGAAAAGAAAAGAAAAAAAGAAAAAGAAAGAAAAAGTGAGAAGAAAAAAAGAAAACAAGAAAAAAAGAAGAAGAAAAAAAGAAAAAAGAAAAAAGGAAAAGAAAAGAGTAAAAAGGGAAAAGAGGAAAAAAGAGAAAAAAGAGAAGAGAAAAAAAAGAAGAAAAAAAAAAAGAGAAAAAAAAAGAGGAAAAAAAAAAGAGAAAAAAAAGTGTGGGTAGATTTTGTTAATAAATGATTAAAATATTTCTAACAAAAAAGTGAATTTTCCAAAAGAAACAAAACAAAAAAAAATCCCATTGGATCGAGGATGTTAACATTTCTACAAAATGAATGAATATTAACAAAGAAATTCTCAGCTGAAACTAAATCCAATGATTTTGAAAAATGACAAATATTAATTACTCAAATAAAAGATTAAAAAGAAATTATCATTTGATAATTAATTTGGCTCTAAAAATGATAAGCATCTTTTTGTTTGGAAAAAGATTGAAAGAATCAGCAAATATACGCTATGCTCTAATAACTTCATCAATTGACCTAGAATAAAAATGAACAACAGATGGGAACTTTTTAATTAAAAAAAAACGGGGGGGGGACACTTTTCTATAAGTAAAATTCTCTTGACATATTTATTTACATTTAACATTGACCCACAAAAATGACATAAATCATAGGAGATTTTTTTTTTTTTTTTTTTTTTTTTTTAGAGCAAGGCACTTCAAAATGCTCAAAATTGGTTTGGTTGGATTTTATGGCATGTCAACTCTTCCTGGGTCATTTTATGCCAAAGACATTTTGTTTATTCATTCTTGATGGGTACTGAATTTTTTTTTTTTTTTTTTTTTTTTTTTTTTAAACAATTTTTTTAAAAATACACTTTTTAAAATTCATTTTTTCTACTTGACCCGTAGAAGGGATCCTAATAGGTACTACCACTGGGAGTAATAGCAATGAAAGGGTACTCCACACTCCCTAGAGCTCCAGAACTGAAGCCTTTACCATCAGATGCAGTTTAATGTCATACCCTTGGTTCGGTTTGTTTGTTTGTTTAATGGCATATCAACTTTCATGTGTTATTTAATGCCAAAACCATCCTTTTAGAAGAATAGTAGAGGTACTATTTAACCCATAGCTAGAGGAATTAATTAATACCTTTCCCAAGAGTATTAGTTAAAAAATGAAACTTAACAAGACTGGAGTTCAAACTCACTTACACAGTGATGTCACAATTAACATTAATCATAATAACCGCTATGCCACAGTTTGGTTTCTTTATTTAATGGCATATCAACATTCATGGGTTATTTAATGACAAAGCCATTCTTGCAGAGCATTAATGGTACTATATTTAACCCATAGCAGGGGGATGAGGTTCTATTGAATATGGATGATTTGTAGTTTAAGAATTAATAAAAGAGATTTTTTTTTTTTAGAATTCCTTAGAAAATATTTATTTATGTTAGGAAAGCAATTACAATGCGTATAAAATAAAATGATGTTCAGTCTTATCGATTTCAAAGTAACTTTATCATCAGAGACATTTTCAGAAATGGATGTGTTCTTGTGTTGTTGTTTTTTTTGTATACGTTATAAACAAGCTCTCATGGTTTTTTTTTAAATGCCAAGGCGGAAGAGGCGTGATAGACGTTGTTCAATCAATTTCAATTTTATTCTTTTTATCTATTTATTTATTTATAATATAAAGATTTTGAAGGCAATTTACAATGCAATATGTGTTGAATTTATTTAACTTTTGTTTTTTTTTTTCAAAACTAAATATAAATATTAATAAATAATAAATTTATTAATAAAAAAATCACCTAGTACTTTCAATACTTTCAACTTTCAATAACTCTGAAGATGGAATTTTACTTCCGAAAATATTTAGTTTTGAAAAAAAAAAACAAAAGTTAAATAAATTCAATACATATTGCATTGTAAATTGCCTTCAAAATCTTTATATTACACACACACACACAATGCTTCAATGATACTATAAAGAAACAAACTTTATTATTTATTTATGTATTTATCTATTTTTATTTATTTGTTTTATCTATATATATGTGTATATATGGAATGTGTATTTTAATTAATTATATATTCTGTGTTTAATTCTTAGAAAATATTTTTTTACCGTTGAGAAATCTCTCAGCTCTGGGTAAAAGACATAAGGTAGAGTATGTTCTATAGTGTTGATTGGCAACCAGTCGTGAAGGACACCTCTGCATTGAAAACCTTCAGCTAGAAAAGAATCCCTTAGGGCAATTTGATGTTATCTTCAAGCTCATTTTGTCAACTCCAGAGATAACACTGGACAACTTCGATAGCGTTAAGTGTGGAGGAGGGAGAGAGAATGCAGCAAAAGCAATGGCCAGTCCTCCTTATAACCTTGCCTACGGCTGGGTTAGAATCCAGAATCCAGGGCTTCTTAAAATTTAATGGATGCCATGGATTTTACAAGTGGGTAATTCTATGTCAAATCATCCAGGCCATGTCACCCATCAATTTTTCTGAAATTTTGTACAGGTGTGGACTATGTTAAAGTTAGACATTCCCCAAAATTTGAACTTCCAATTCCAAGAATTGGCAGGGTTATGTCGATTTTTAGCTCTCCAAATTTGAAGGATTTTTTGATAGTATTTTTGGATTCCTCATGCAAAAATGCTTTTATAAACCAATTTTTAGGAGTAGGGAAGTTCTAGAACTCATTTTACAGACAAAAATAGATTGCAAAAAGTGGCCATTTTTCATGAACCCCACCAAATTTGGAGAGCTAAAAATCGACATAACTCCGCCAATTTTCAAATTTTGGGGAATGTCTAACTTTAACACAGTCCACGTCTGAGAAAAATTGAAGCAGGCAGGTGACAATTTTACTTTTTTTCTGGATGATTTGACGTGGAATTGCCCAAATTGAAGATAACTTGAAGAAAAGCTTCTTGAACTGTGAGACCATTTTTTGTTAGGGTATTTGCCTCTCATCCCACTTATGAGGGTGTGACACAAGGACATTTTTATGTGGGCCCACCCGCAGCTGAAGCTCATGGGTGGTAGGCACAAAAAATGTGTTGATCCATTGACATTCCCCCTCAAGGGAGGCGCTTCAGGCACTGGGCAATAAACCCAGCCCTGCCCCTTTAAATCACAGGGGCAGGTATTGCCTGGAATCAACGCTGTTAATTTTATTTTTTTTACTTCTTAGTGTGACAAAGAATTCATTAATACAGATTGATAGAAAGACTGATATGAACGATATGTGTTACTGAACTTTCTAAGACATAAACATTTGGTTAGTTTTATATACAAGGTGTGTCAAAAAGTATCGAGA
>CM042169.1:51223972-51288972 GCA_023376005.1 Doryteuthis pealeii
ATTTATCACAGAATCATGAGAAAAGTGAGTGGTAATCCTTGTTATTCAGTCTGTTTAAAAAATTTCTCAGAAAAAAATTTCTCAGAAAAAAAATTTCTCAGAAAAAAAAATTTCTCAGAAATTTCTGAGAAATTTTTTAAACAGACTGAATAACAAGGATTACCACTCACTTTTCTCATGATTCTGTGATAAATAATTTCTTATCTTATGCCCTGAAGATGATCTATTTAATAGATCGAAACACTGCAGCGTCGGCCAATAAACTCACCACTTAACCCATTTAAACCTGTGTTTTTTCATTTTTCTTTGAATTTTATATATTTATAGTTTTATTATAATTTTTAAAAATGTTGTAAATGCAAATAACTGGAGTTTGTTGAATGTTGTTTAAAGTCTCATGTTTTTTTTTTACTGTTTTTTGTCTAACAACGAACAGATATTGCAACCCCCAGGTCAGAGTGGACCTGTGAGTCATGGAAATGATGGGGAGGGGGGGGAGGGAGTGACTCAATATTCTCCAGAACTTGAGCTTCATCACAAGAAGTAGTTTAGTATCATACCCAGGAGAGCATCTTTTTTTTTTTTTTTTTTTTTGCATGTCTGTGTGTGTGTGTGGGAGGGGGCTGTCATACAGGGTGGTGGGGGGTGCAGTTGGTATATTCTCGACCCGTGCCATGATTTGAGTGGTTCTCAACCTCATCAGATAGTCAACATCTGTTTATCGTTAACCCTTTTACTGCAACATTTTTTTTCTTTTTCAATTTTTAGCTCAGTTCAGCTCACAGTGCCAGGTTTAATGGCAACAAACAAACATTTTTTTTTTTTTTAAAATAAGCTACAGTAAATAATAAGACCACTTGTTGGAAAAACCATAGAATAAAAGATTTGGTATTATCTGCGTTATTCAGACTATTGTCCTCATCTTTATTGTTATTGTGTACAACGTTTCGGCGATATACCCTCCGGCCTTCTTCAGGTATTTCTTTCTCGGACTCGGTCCTTCTTTTCGAACTCGGAACTTTCTTGTTGTATCGGAGCCATCATGAACTTTGAACCTAACCCTTTATTTACTCCACGGGTATCTGTTCTCATTCCGCTAACCATAGCTGGGGTAGGAGTTGTGTTAATTATTTTTCTATCTAGTCGCTACTCAGGATTGAACTCGGAATCCAGAGATAAACTGTCACTTAGAACTGTCTTAACCTAACTACCTTATCCACTAGCCATGTGTCCAATTGGACATTCAGAGAAATAAAGATTTGGATTCTGAAAATGGATGTTTTACCCCCCCCCGATTTTTATCACAAAATTATCATAAAAAATTTTCACAAAAATAAGACTATCCAGGATTTTACATTTCCTAAAAGTGGAATTTATCTCAAAAATATAATAAAATACATACATATATACATTTGTTTTTCTACGAAACTACTGCTACGAATACAAACTTACTTGACATTAAATGACCAGGGAAAAAGTTTGTACACACACACACAACACACACACACACACACACACATATATATATATATATATATATGTATATATATATATGTATATATGTATGTATGTTTTGTTGAAGTCCACTGACAATTCTTATCTGACGATTTATTAGAGGGCACAGAATCCCCATATGCACTACATGCCAAGAAATATTACAGTGAAACATATACTGCTAGAGTGTGTAGATTTTGATCTAGTGTGAACAAAATACTACCAAGTAAATAATTTGAAAAAACTTTAACGAAAATAAGACCAGGATTTTACATTTCCTAAAAGAATTGGATTGTACTCAAAAAATATGAGTAATTGAACAATAGTTAAAATCTATAAATATATAATTTGTTTCTACCAAACTACTCTCTACGAATCTAAAACTTGGCATTAAATAGACCCACTGAGGTTGATATGCCGTAAAACAAACCAAACCACTGGTGTGCCATAGGTAGGTGTTCACTGGAGAACATCACTTATGAGTTCATCCTTATTTCTCCAACAGTGTCCAGCAATATCATTTGGACTCCATCCACCCTAATACAACCCATCTTGGGAGGCTGGAGACCAACCTTAAGGAAGTCTAGAAAGGAACAAGTCATTGTGTCCCGATTATACATTGGTCATACAAGACTAACGCACTCCTATATACTCAAGCAAGAACAACAACACAATGTGAAACATGTCAAACACCTTGACAGTTAAACACTTATTCATGGAATGCAGGTTTTTTGCTCACATCAGAAACCGTTATTTAAAGCAAACAATATGAAGGATTTGTTGAAATGTCAACATGGAGGATATTCTCTCCTTTTTGAGAGAAATAAAATTATACCACTAGAATATAGACATGAAACAAACTAATACCATACAACATAATCCCCAATAATGTAACACATTGTTAAAACCAATTACTAAAAGTATATATATATAAATACACAATATGTGAAGAAATTAAAGTTCCAATTACCATCGAACGGAAAGCAAGGCAACGAACGGTTTAACTGAATAACAAACCCGAATGCTACAAAGTCCACTGCAAAATGACAGAGTATATTAAGACTCCACAATGTCATTCAATCAAGCAGTCAAGCAGCCAAGCAGAACTCAAGGAATGGAATCACCCAAATCACCCAGATTCATGGATGGTTCATTCTTGATTCCTATTTATACCAGCTGTCTTGGACACTGCTTGAGTTTACTTAGCTGCTGTTATTAAAACCAACAGTAGACCAACTGACTTCAATAATATGTATTACATCATAACGGTAGGCATGACATGAGCCCGGACGGGTTGATATGCCGTTAAAATCAATAAACAAACAAACAATCCATCCTCCCTACTGACATTGCCTTGTTGAATCATCACTTTTTCAAATCTTTACGGTACTTTCTATATGAGGAAAAAAATATATTACTAGACAAAAGTGACCCATTGGGTCATCCATTCAGCTCTGGGTAGATAACTGAGATTAGGGGAAAGGGAGTTAGCAAAGCAAATAAAATTTTCTAAAAAATAAATACGCCGGACGAAACCTTAAAATCATTTTGTAAGCTTTCTAAAGAAGAAATGTTTGACCTCGTTTAAGCTACATGTTGCTGGTTGTGAAATTTAACAAGAAATATCAATTCACCTTCCAAGAGAAACTAACATTATATAAAAGTCTGTACATGGTTCTTCACACTGAGCGATCTTTTGCCGGGATTAACATTTGTCAAAGTTCATTTTCTATAAAAAAAAGTAGCAAATTTTATGCGATACATGCATTGTAAATGCCTTCAAGCAAAAATATTCTATATAATATTATATATATATATATATATATATATATAGAGAGAGAGAGAATACTCTGACTGTATCCCTACACAGGGGTAAGACCTCCCCCCCACTCCACAAAAAAAAGAGTTTCCTGGTTAAGACACTAAATTGCATCGGATGGTGAGGCTCTAGAGATCTGCAGAGTGTGGAGTAAAGTACTCTTTCACTGTCATTAAATCAATCAGCTGGTCATATCAAGCCTTAGCACTTATGATTGTCTTGACCCTATGACCCTTATGGCAAAACCCCCAACCCTTTTTATTATATATGTGCAAGAAGGCGGTGACTAAAGGTTAGTATCCTGGGTATGACATAAAATGCATCTTGTGGTGATTTTCCAATTTTCGAGCTCTGCGTCCTTTTAGATTTTTGTGCATCAGGGACGCACGACACGGACCTATCAGAATCTCTGCACTCCTAATAAATTTAAAATGCAATAGAAATGTCAAAATTTCCTATTTAATAGATAGATAATTTGATTGGTTTGTTTTGTTTATGGCATATCAATGGGTTATTTAATGCCGGCAAAGTTGTGAAATAAATTCATTCTTAATGGCATAATACAATTTTGTTTTTATGAACTCATTTTTTCTATTAACCATACCTGTTAGGGTCCCATCGACCCTAACAGTACTAACCACTCCGGGTCACAGTGGACCAGGGAGCAATGGTGATGAAGAGGTGCTCCACNGGAGAGAGTATGCCAATGCATGGCGTAGGAAGCTTATCCCTTTTCACTAGCGCTAGACCAAGGAGATTGTTTGGCGTCTGAGGTGGCGCACCACACCTACCATCAGCTCCTTACTTTACCGCACAGATCCCTGTGCTACTTCATACGCTGAGTGGCGAGGACCGGTATCGAACTAGGAACCTTGTGGTTTCTAGTCGAACGCTCTACCGACTGAGCTAACCCGGACCTATATATACATACACACACACACACACACACACATACACACAGTTTTGATGAGAAATACTTGAAGTTTGTTATTAAAGTTTTCTGCAGTTTTGAGGGTGTTAAAATTTATAGCTGTTGATAAACCATTTTATGTGCATGAATTAATACAAACACATTCTGTTAATGTATGATAGCATTAAAAAAATGTAGGGAGAACCTTCAAACTTCCGAGAGCTCCAGAAATGCAGCCTCACCATCAGATACAGATATTGATACTCAATAAAACACTTTTGTAAAGAAATACTTTTATTATACACTATAACAAAGATGTTCTTTTCTTCTCCAAACTGTGGAAGCGAATTCCTTCAAAAATTATAAAGTACGTAAAAAAGAGTAATGTTTTTATTAATAGAAGATATTATCTTCTATTAATGATACATTGCTTTTTTCTTTTCCTTTTTTGCATACTTTATAAAAAAAACAATTTAATGGATAGAAACACATACAAATTACATATTTAGAAAGTTTATTTTATTTTCTTTCCAACCATATAAATATTTTTTAAAATTGGACCAGAAATAAGCGATGAATTACTATTTCAACTGAATAAACAGCACCAAGTTGAGAGTCATTTACGTTCGGAAGACAACTAAATTTCAGCTTTTTTTTTTTTCAAAATTCAAAGTTTCAAAACAAATCCTTGAATGTTTGAGATGAGGCTTGAAGATTAGTATTATCTGCGTTATTCGGACTATTGTCCCCATCTTCATTGTTATTTGTACAACGTTTCGGCTGATATGCCCTCCGGCCTTCTTCAGGTCTTTCTTGTTGAACTCGGGAACTTTCTTGTGACATGGCCTAGTGGATAAGGTAGTTAGGTTAAGACAGTTCTAAGTGACAGTTATCTCTGGAACCTGAGTTCAATCCTGAGTGAAAACAGTTAGAAAAATAATTAACACAACTCCTACCCCAGCTATGGTTAGCGGAATGAGAACAGGATACTCCCGTGGACTAAATAAAGGGTTAGGTTCAAAGTTCCATGATGGCTCCCGAATACAACAAGAAAGTTCCCGAGTTCGAAAAGAAGGTTCCCGAGTCCGACAAGAAATACCTGAAGAAGGCCGGAGGGCATATCGGCCGAAACGTTGTACAAATAACAATGAAGATGGGGACAATAGTCCGAATAACACAGATAATACAAATCCTTGAAAAAACAACCTCCTAATTGTAGTTTAAAGTGTCTTCTAATTAATTGTACAATTTCAAGAATATTGATTAAGATTTGCCCTTTTGATTTTGCTAAACAAAATAACAGGGAAAATTTAGTCAAAAAAAAAATTCATATTTCGCGTTTTCAGCTGTTTGAAGAAAATACTGTTTTTAAAAAAAAAATGGATAAAAGCACATACAAATTACATATTTAGAAAGATTATTTTATTTTCTTTCCAGCCATATAAATATTTTTTAAGATTGGACCAGAAATATGAGAGAAGTTGATACTCAATATAAACAGTCAACTTAAAGTTTATGGTAATTTTCTATAACTTTAACATGATTAAAGGGGAACCACTCTTGACTGATAAATTATTTATTTATTTTCCCATTAACCTAACCCTAAACCCTAACCCCGTTTTCCTAGTAGAACAATAAATAAATAATTTATCAGTCAAGAGTGGTTCCCCTGTGATCATGTTAACTTATAGGAAATAACCAAGTTTATTATTTCAACATCCAGTTGAATAATTGAAAATTAGACTTTCTATAAAGTCATCTTCATTTTCACCAGACACCAAGAATTTCTGGAGAGAAATCACAACATTGTAGTTTTTATTCAGGTCACTAAGACTTTGCAATATCTGCAGTTTGTTGGAAGGAATCATTTTCAAGAATTTCTCAAATTTTTAAAATACACTTATATGGAATTTAGAACTCCTGACCTTCCTTCCTCATGAATTTCCATGAGTTGTAAAAGTAATTAGCATAAACATGCTCCAATTGCTTTTGGGATATTAATGGTCTCTTAGGACTTATATAAAAAGTCGTCGGGGCGGCCTAATGTCGGTATCAGCCATGCAGCGAGGGAGTCTATCCCCTTTTCACTAGCGCTAGACCAAGGAGATTATTTTAGCGTTTGAGGTGGAGCGCCACACCTGCCATCAGCTCCTTACTTTACCGCACAGATCCCTGTGCTACTCATACGCTGAGTTGGCGAGGGCAGGTATCGAACTAGGAACCTTGTGGTTTCTAGCCGAACGCTCTACTGACTGAGCTAACCCGTTATTATATATAATTATAATGATACACAGTAATAACCTGCTTGAGTTTCACTATAAGGATCTTTAGGGTTAAATCCACTGAATTAATCGGTCTTATCATTGTGAAACTTACATCAACAGACCTTTGTGATCAATTTCACCGGTAAGTCACCTTTTTCATATTATATATATATATATATATATATATATATATATACATATATATGTGTGTGTGTGTGTGTGTGTGTGTGTGTAATAATATTAAAAATTGAAAAAACACAAGTTCATAAAACGAGTAATGTTTATTTAGCCTATGCTGCAGTGTTTCGATCTGTTTCAATAGATCTTCATCAGGGCTTTCGTTTGATTGAGGAAAAATAAATTTATCACAGAAAATAAGAAATAAACACTGCAGCTTAGGCGAAATAAACACATTACTCGTTTTATGAACTTGTGTTTTTTCAATTTTTCATAATATCACATTCTGTCGGATTCACTTTTAGGGTTGATTTAGCTCAGTTGGTAGAGCGTCCGCGTTGGAACAACAAGGTTCCAGGTTTGATACTGGTCCTCACCAACTCAGTATATGAGTAGCACAGGGATCTGTGCGGTAAAGTAAGGAGCTGATGGTTGCTGTGGCGCTCCACCTCAGATGCAATAACAATCTCCTTGGTCTAGTGCTAGTGAAAAGGGGATAGACTCCCTCACTGTCTAGCTGACACCAACTTTAGGGCATATATATATATATATATATATATATATATATATATATATGAATAAGATATAATGAAAAAACAAACGATGTTTACAACTGAAATAGGCTCATCAGAAGAGAAAGTGTGCAAACCGTTTCGGGGCCAATTCTCTTGACGGTTTTAAAAAGCAACACTCGGCCCATCCTTAATTCCAACGTTTGACTAGCAGCGTTCTGTTTTTACTAACGGTCTTTTTCCCGTCTTGTTTTTGTTGATGACCGACCCACGTGCGGTTGATACATTATAATGCAATAGGGTCCTCATATTAGTTGAGGATGGGCCGAGTGTTGCTTTTTAAAACCGTCAAGAGAATTGGCCCCGAAACGGTTTGCACACTTTCTCTTCTGATGAGCCTATTTCAGTTGTAAACATCGTTTGTTTTTCATTATATCTTATTCATACTGTCGGATTAATTTCCATTTTATTTTCACATATATATATATATATATATATATATATATATATATATATATATATATATATATATACTTAACTCTCTGCATGAGTAGGATGTGATATGAAGTCAATTTTTTAAGCTGAGTTTTAACAGGTTTGAATTCAAACGTTTTCTTTTCCTAGACTGGTTGCCTACATCATTTCCGCTTCCGGAACTTCCGTTTTAGCTTTCAATTCCCCTTCCGGGGTCATTCCTCGGTCAAGTTACTAGCACCCCATTGTGTGTCTACTCCTTCAAACTTCAACCCTTGCCTGCTCCCACTTCCTTTTCCTCTCTTTCTCTAGCAGTTCGAACACAGCTTTATTTTTATTCTCAAATTCTTCTAGACCCTAATAATTACGTTACAAAAACCAACCATATACATATGGACACACCAGTGTGGGCCAACCAGCATAAACTTACATCAATCTCATAAGTGGCATTCTCCTGTGGACAACTACACATGGACACACCAGTGTGGGCCAACCAGCATAAACCTATATCAATCAGCTGTGTCTAGAAGATCAGTCAAGGACTATGACTGATAGGGACAGGTGGCAAGAGAGGGTCATGAGAATCCATGCTGTCAGCACAATCTAATGATAATCTCTTTAACCTAAAACTTTTAATACAAAATTGTTGTGTATCTATTCATGAGAATGGACAGAAATTCAGAGAACATAATTAAAACTTAATACTTTAAGCAATATGATATTATTGTTTATATCAATAGGGAATACAGTAACAGCTGGTAAGTATTGTTAGCAAGGCAGACCCCCATTCCCTTTTCAACTGTCTAAAGATATATATATATATATATATATATATACACACACACACACACACACACACACACACACAGTGTGCGGCATAAGTAACGCCCTTTTTAATTTCATATCTTAAATGTATATTTTCTTGATTCGTTTAGCCTTACATTTGAACATATATGCCCGCCTAAATTCATTAATTATTAACTAATTCATTTTCAAAACTTCAATTAAACACATATCCTCCAAAAATTGTGGGCTTAAAGCCATATAAAAAATAAACACATTTGTTTGTTTACTTAACTTCATATATATATATATATATATATACACACACACACACAGGGTGCGGCATAAGTAATGCCTTTTTTAATTTCATATCTTATAATGTATATTTTCTTTATTATTTTCTTTAATTAATTTGCTAAAAGTTCATTTTTTCAGATATTTTATACAAGGATAATCAAAAGCCTTTAATTTTGTTTCACTTAAACAAACGGCGTTACTTATGTCGCAACGTGTGTGTGTATATATATATATATATATATATACTGCAGTTACTATTAAATCCACCAAACAAATAAGTATACAATCATATTTACTTTGGGATTTTTTTTCCACTAAAATTGATTAAAAAGAGCTCAATATAAAGAGCTAAATAGACGATTAAAATCAAATGGTTTAAAATACAAATTGTTTAAAGTATACCGACTCGAGTTTCTCACAATAACGCAAATCTTCAGGTTTAGTTTGGTTTGGTTTGTTTTTGTTTTACGGCATATCAACCTCAGTGGGTCATTTAATGCCGAGAAAGTTTTGAAATAAAGCAATTCTTAATGAATAATACAATTTTTTTATAAATACATTTTTCTATTTAACCCATAGATGGACCCTAACAGGTACTACCACTCCGAGTCAGAGTGGACCAGGGAGCAATGGTGATGAAGGGGTGCTCCACATTCCCCAAACCTGGAACCTCACCATCGGATAGAGTTTAACATCATTCCCAGGACATGTAGACCCTCAGTCACCGCCTTCTAGCACCCATATGATAAAAAGGGGTTGGGGCTTGTCATAAGGGCAATAGGGTTGGGAAAATCATATAGGTGCTAGGGCTTAACGTAACCAGCGGATTGATCGGAAGGGGCCTCTCCGACCGCCCGTCTAGCCTAAGTAAGGTTCTAAGTGGAGTGTTGCAGGCCATTGACTGCTCATCCACCAAAGACTCCATCCATAAGCATCACAGGTCACCACCCATGGCCAACAGGTGGCCCCATTTGGGGGAGTCTTACTCCTCTGCAGAGGTGTAGTCGGTGCATTCTAATGCCCCAGCCAACTGGGCAGACGAATCTTCGGGCTATCTATATATACCCTGAAGATTCACGCTATTGTGAGAAATTCGAGTTGGTATAATTTAAACAATCCATATTTTTAACCATTCGATTTTAATTGTATATATATTATATTAAAGCTGAGCAGATCAATTTTTATCTCCCAAAGTCTTTTTTACTTTTTAGTTTAATGGCACAAAAGTTATAAGTGAATTATTCCTTACTATTAGGATTGAGTTATGTTAGGAAAAATTTCATTTTAATTAGTTTCTAATTAGTTGTAATTTGCAATTAAGTCAAAAACTGACCTGTCCCTCACTTCACAGTCTGCTTATCACTTTCTCCCTCTCTATGTATATCTTGATTACCTCCTCGTTATATATAATAGTTTCTCTGGGAGTGTAGAGAGAGAGAGAGACGGGAGAATTTGGAATGTATTTCTATGTTAAATTTCATAAGCAGCAACCGGTAGCTTAACATTCCTTGCTTAGAAATCTTATGAAATGATTCCGGTCGTATTTATTTTTAAAAATTTAATTCGCTTTGCAAACTCACTTTTCCCTAATCTCAATTATTTACCCAGAGCTCAATGGGTGACCCAATAGGTCACATTTTGTCTAGTATAGTTTTGTTGATAATAATCAGTTGTAAACAATTACAATTTTAAGTACCTACTAACAGGACCTGTGAATATACCACAGTATGTTAATTTAATCATTACATTTGATATGCTTACTTAAGAGCTATTGCTAAATAGTTCAATATGTAAAAAGTATAATAATCTTGATTAACAGGACCTGTAGATATAACACAGTATGTTAATTTAAATATTACAACATTTGATAAGCTTACTCAAGAGCTATTGCAAATAGCTCAATATGTAAAAAGTATGATAATCTTGATTTAACACTGACTTTTTTTTCTCATCTTTTCATTATGTTCGATTGAAACAGATTAGCACCATTGCTTCCACACGCTCATCCCCTTTCTCTATCTTTCCCCAACTTTCTTATTATATTTTTTCTGTGTAGCATGTCCTTTTTCTTATAACACAGCTCTGCCAAAATCCATCCTTATGAGTTTCTCATCATTACAGAGGAATTGTTTTATAGCTGTTATATATATTTACCAAACCCTCCACATGAACAGGATGTGACGCACGGTCAATTTTTTAAGTGGAGTTTAACAGGTTTGAATTCAGACTGGTTGCCTAACAAAGTTTAAAGAACACAGCCTGCTCTACTATTTATCCTTAGCTGGGGGGAGTATAGTTGGATTCATACCTTTCCCAAGAGTATTAGTGCTATGTGAAATGTAAACAGCCTTGTCCAGGATTTGAACCTGGATCGACGAGTCCATTTCTTACGACTTTAACCTCCATTTATAGTTGTTATATGTAAAGTAACAAAGTCGTTGTCGGGGTGGCCTAAGGTCGGTATCAGCCAGATAGCGAGGAACAATCTGCTGGGTCTGTATTTTCCCAGTACCCCACTCGTACCAGGTCAGGCACAAAGGCCCTATTAACTTGGGATCCGCCCACAAACCGAAGTTCATGGGATGGCGGGTGAAAAATTGCGTGTATCCCGTCAGCATTCTCCCTCAAGGGGGTGCCTCAGGCACTGGGCAATAAACCCAGCCCTGCCCCTTTAAATCGAGGGGGCAGGTGTTGCCTGGGGGGATGGCCCCCTGGGATCAACGCTATTATTACAACATACCAGTCCAGGGGCCCGAAGCTCACTGGACCCCCGACCCAAAGACCGGGTGGGAGGAACAATCTGTTGGGTCAGTAAAATGTTAAGTCTGGGTGGACATAAGTCCAAATAAGATTATCTTCCCTTGCTGCAGTTCGTTCGCCTGAGCATTTGGCCATAAGCTGCGAATTATGAATTCCTGTTTTTTTACCTCTCAGGCCAGCAACAAGTAAACATGGTAAAAAGGTTTTTCAAAAATCCCCTTGCTAAAAGACAGAGAGGGGGTGATGGTATAGTAAAAGAAAAAAATTAAATGAACTAGCAAATATATACACTCTCCGGGTGCAAGTATTTAAGTTTTAATGTAAGAAAATACAATATTGAATTAGAAAGGCTAATGAAACTAAATAAGGATGCAGATAAAAAAGATTTGAAACATAGGGGGTATAATAAAAAAATAAATAGAACTGAAACTTACTCTTCCATCACTCCTGTCTTTCATTGCTAAATTTTTCTAATTTAACTATTTAGCTAAAGTATGAAGTAAAGAATAAAATTAGTTATTGTTAATGGATTTCTTTTAAGATTTATCCCAGAGATTTTTTACCATATTCATTAAGATAAAACCAAACAATTAGAAATCAATAATATAAAGCACATATCTATTAAAATCAAATTTTTAATATCAATATGCAAATTAGCCTTCACGTTCACACTGTAAACCGCTATTTTGTTGTATATATAAATACAATTGCATGTTGTTAGTATGTAGATATGGTCAACAGTATTAATAATGTAAAACAATTTTATTAATAATTGAGGTTTAAATAAAAATAAAATCATTGAGAATGTGGCGTAAATAACTAAAGGAAATGTGACTTGAGTAGTGATATAGTTTCAGTTACAGACAAACACACAATCTCCATTATAATGAATTAAATCAATATTGACATTACAAAATCTCACACACGAGAGATTATATCTAAGAGGAGACAACTGCATCAATCATGAATTTAAGAAACTCCGTCTTCAAACGAAGGTGACCTAATTTGAAAACCTGAATGGTAGACCTGAAAGGAAGGATTGAGACCATTCTGATAACAGCACTACTGGTACGAGCTACAATACTGGGAAGAGTCCTGGAGAACTGAGGAGGCTTATTGTCACTTGGACTCCAAGGAAGGCAACCACCTCGTACTGGTGTGAAAATTCAGTCAAATAACAAATAAAATAAGGTTGGTTGGATTTTATACCATGTCAACCCTTGTTGGGTTGGTTATCCTTAACTTGTTCCTCGTAAATTCCTACCATAAAATAAACTGAACCCTCATTTTATGTCCGTGTTTTTGCAATAAATGTTTTATTTTTCTTGCACCTGTTATTTTACGATACTAAATATATTTTATTTATTTATTTTAATATTCACTTCAATGTGTATATTCTAAAATATACACATTGAAGTGAATATTAAAATAAATAAATAAAATATATTTAGTATCGTAAAATAACAGGTGCAAGAAAAATAAAACATTTATTGCAAAAACACGGACATAAAATGGGGGTTCCGTTTATTTTATGGTAGGAATTTACGAGGAACAAGTTAAGGATTACCGTTGGATTATTTTATGCCATTTTGTTTTATTCATTCTTCATGGGACTTAATTAAAGTCAATTTGTTTTTTTAAATGCATTTTTTTCTATCTAACCGACAGATTGGACCCTAAAAGGTCAGAGTAAACCTGGGAATAATGGCAATAAAAGATACTTCACGTTCCGCAGAGCTCCAGTCACCGCCTTCTAGCACATATAGGATAATAAGGGCAATTAGGTTGGGACAATCATATAGATGCTTGGGCTTGAAGTGACCAGTCGATTGATCAAAGGAATAAATACAACGCAAAAATTGAGAGAAAAATATCAACTAATGTAGCGTTCAATTGTTATTATCCGAAAATAAATGTATCCGAGTTTAACTAAGGAATTATATTGACTTAGTAGGGTAGGGTCCTGATGAATCATTTTGATTGAAACCATGGTAGACCCTTAACTTTTTTCCTCTAATATATATATATATATATATATATATATATATATTTATTTATGCTTGAAGGAAGCATTCTGTTAAAATGCACTCACACACAGATGCATTTGTTATCGAAAGATCTAAAATTAAGTTTGGTCTGTCTTTGTTTAACGGCATATCAACCACAGTGGGTCATTTAATGCCAACAAAGTTTTGAAATAAATTGATTCTTAATGGATACTCATGTTTTAATAAACTCATGTTTTTCTATTTAACCCATAGATGGGACCCTAACAGGTACTACCACTCCGGCTCAGAGTGGACCAGGGAGCAATGGTGATGAAGGGGTGTTCCACATTCCCAAATCTCCAGAACTGGAACCTCACCATCAGTTAGAGTTTAACGTCATTCCCAGGACATGAAGACACTCAGCCACCGCCTTCTAGCACCTATATGATAAAAAGGGTTGGGGCTTGCCATAAGAGCAATAGGGTTGGAGCAATCATATACGTGCTAGGGCTTGATGTGACCAGTCAATTGATCGGAGGGAGTCTCTCCAACTGCCCAAATAGTCTTAGTAAATTAAGTGGAGCTCTGCATGTGATGGACAGCTCTGCCACCCATGGCCAACAAGTGGCCACATTGGTGCAGTCGACATATCCTACAGCCGACAGAGCAGAATTGTGTAATGTTAAACCCATAAAGACTAGCAGACTTTATAGTGAGTTTGATTCTAACTGGGTGGCCCACTTATGGCTTAATACTTAAGTGAACATGGTAAATGACAACTTGAAAGGTTCTTTAAGAATCCTCAAATAAGATTCATATTTATATATTTGATGTTTTCTATGACAAAGGTACTTACACAAAGTTTTTTTTTTGTGGGGGGGTGAAGAAAGCAAACACGCATTTAGTTGGAGGCACGTGGTCTAATGGTTAGAGTCGTAGGAAATGGACTCATCGACACAAGTTCAAATCCTGGACAAAGCTACAGTTCATATAGCGCTAATACCCTTGGGAAAGGTATGAATCCAACTACTCTCCCTCCAGCTATGGTAAATAGTAGGGTAGACTGGGCTCTTTAACCTTGGTTAGGCAACCTGTTAAACTCTACTTGGGGTGGTCACTACTAGAATAGGCTCAGTCCTAATTAGTGATCTATTTCACTGGGTTCTTTAACTTTGGTTAGGCAACCAGTCTAGAGAAGGAAAACTCTGAATTCAAACCTGTTAAACTCTGCTTGGAGTGGTCACTACTAGAATAGGCTCAATCCTAATTAGTGATCTATTTCACTGGGTTCTTTAACCTTGGTTAGGCAACCAGTCTAGGAGAAGGAAAACTCTGAATTCAAACCTGTTAAACTCTACTTGGGGTGGTCACTACTAGAATAGGCTTAGTCCTAATTAGTGATCTATTTCATTAACTACTAATTTGTTATTATCTAAAGATCTGAAATTAAAATTCAATTTCCAAGAAATACATTAATTTGAGTTCCAAGAAAGAAAAATCCAAAAGTGCTTACCTCGGTTGAGACAAGAAATATCAATAACTGGAATAAAAGCATCATTGGAACCAAGTGCCAACCAATTGGAACAAGATGAAATTTTGTCAGAACCCGTTGTGTAAAGTGGATGCCATTTGATACAATTGACAATCTTGTTAAACATATTTATTGAACAGAGACATTTCAAATGAGGCGAGGAAAAGATTTCAACTGATCTGAGGAGGAAACAAAAAAAAAAAAAAAAAAAAAATTTAATTAGTTTTTTTAAGAGGTTTAGTTTGTTTTGTTTTACGGCATATCAACCTCAGTGGGTCATTTAATGCCGATAAAGTTTTGAAAATAAATTCATTCTTAATGGATACACAATTTTTTTTATAAATACATTTTTCTATTTAACCCATAGATGGGACCCTAACAGGTACTACCACTCCGGGTTAGAGTGGACCAGGGAGCAATGGTGATGAAGGGGTGCACCACATTCCCCAAACCTGGAACCTCACCATCAGATAGAGTTTAACGTCATTCCCAGGACATGTAGACCGCAACCACCGCCTTCTAGCACCCATATGATAAAAAGGGGTTGGGACTTGCCATAAGGGCAATAGGGTTGGGAAAATCATATAGGTGCTAGGGCTTGATGTGACCAGCCGATTGATCGGAGAGGGCCTCTCCGACCGCCCGCCTAGCCAAAGTGGAGTATTGCAAGTCATGAACTGCTCATCCACCTGGGTTCTATCCTTAAGCATCACAAGTTGCCACCCATGGCCAACAGGTGGCCCCATTGGGGGAGTCTTACCCCTCTGCAGAGGTGCAGGCAATGCATTCTAATGCCCCAGCCAACAGGGCAGTAGGCATAATGATATGAAGATGGAGACAAATAGATATTAAGATATCAACAAGCAGACAAAAAAATTTGTGGGTTGGGGAGGGGCAAATTGATAGAATTATTTAATAGCCTTTTGGAAACAGTATAAGAATTTACAACTGCTTGTCCTTTAAGGTTCATGCCTTTGATAACTATTTTGAAAACTTATTGTTACTGAGCATCACTTACCCATCATCATTGCCAATGGCCACCAAAGAAAAATCTGGTTTCCATCTGATGTCTGTTCGATTTGGAAAAGCACCATACTCTTTCTGAAAATATTAAACAATTTATATACAATAAAAAGAGAAGAAAAATCACTCGACATGTTATATATATATATATATATATTAGTTATAAATAATGTTTAGTAAAAGCAGTTACTATTCTGTGTTTTTAATATATTGAGCACTTTTGGATTATTTACTGATGCCACCGCGACGGAAATGTTAAAGCGGCAATTGGATACTACATATACATACATGTATATATATGTATACATATACAGACATACATATATATATTACATAATTTGCGAATTTCATTATGTGGTTCATATGTTTGTGTAGTAAAGTTGTTGTTATTGTTGTATGTATGTATGTATAAGTGTGTTTGTTTAAGTTCTCAATTTTTGCGATTTATTTTTGAAGAGGTACTTCACACATCCCAGAGTTGTAGACTTCACCCTTAGATACAGTTTAATGTCATACCCAGGACACTAAGACCCTCAACCACCACCTTCTAGCACATATGACAAAAGGGTTGGTGCTTGCCATAAGGGCAATAGGGTTTGGACAATCATATAGGTGCTAGGGCTTGATGTGACCAGCCGATTGATCAGAGGGGGCTTCTGACCTCATGTCAAGCCAAAGTGAAGTGCTGCAGGCCTTGGACTGCTCAGCATCACAGGTCACCACCCATGGTCAACAGGTGGCCTCATTGGGGGGTGGGGTGATTTTTACTCCACTGCAGAGGTGTAGTCAGTGTATTCTACAGCCAAAGCCAATAGGGCTAGGATCAGCCTGTAGTATCTGTACATTCTATGAATAGCATTAAACATTTAAAAAAAAAAACTATATCCATCTATATGAAATACACCATAAATTTTTATTCTAGTTCCTTTGGCCATCTATAACTTCTGCCAGGATCAGAGTGTAGTATCTGTGCGCCCTGCTAAAGATCAGTTCAAAGTGTTGGGCAGATTGGGTTCTCTAGTCTTGGTAAGTCAACCAGTTTAGATGGAAAACTGAATTTAAATTAGCATAACTCTGCTTAGAAATTGTCCTTGTGTCACACTTTGCCTACAGCAGAATGTTTAGATAAATACATGCTGCTACTTTCAATCAACATGGTGTGTTTGTATAACAGTTATCATTATGGGAAATGAAAGTGATGACCAGTGTTTCAAATCTTGGATAAGGCTGTTTGCATTTCACTCTGCTCTAATGCCTGAGAGATACCCTGTACTCAGAAAAAGAAACATGGCCGCTCCAAAGCCATAATTTAAGAGCCAAATGAATTAGTGAGAGTATGTTGAGGCATATACAAATTTCCCAGAGACCAACCACACAATAAAAGAGAACGAGTTAACGTTTCAAAAAGGTCATCATCCAAAACAAAAACAAAAAAAATTTTTTTAAAGAATTTGATAATGTTTTGTTAGCTGTTATCAATGTAAAGTTATTTTGTTTAAAAAGATTTTAAGTATTTGTTACTGTCTCGGCTAGTGAGTACGATTCGGCCCGTAAGAGTTATGCCCCTTAGACCCCTTAGTATTTTCGTAATTAGTATACTTTTTCGCTATGACACCGGTCATTTCCGGCATTGTTGAGTCAGCGGGAATTTTCAAGTCTCTTTTCTGCTCGACCGCAACAGACGTGTTCGTCGACCTCTAGACCCTCTCCATGTTCTTCCTTAAAGAGAACAGGTACGTCACTTGCCTCTTAGTAACCTTCCTATTATTTTTCTTAATAGACTTTGCCTGCCTCATTTATCTACCGCCTCTTCGTCCCATTTTGCTGAACTTTGTACACGTTTATATTATGCTAATGTTCGCTCCTTCCGCCCGCTTGTTGTCTAATTGACTTTCTCACTTAAAGACACTGCCCCCCTTGTTTGTACCTTTCTTAACTCCTAAAACTGTTTAATTACTGTTGTTGTATGTCATTGTAACTCGACTGTCCTTATCTACGAACTGCTAACTGAGTTTTCTATTAACCCTCCCGTCCATTGCTTACTTCATACGTTATTATCTTTTTTACCTCTGTATTACAGCATTGTTTCTTTAAACCTGTTTCTTCATATTTCAGGTTTTTTACACTTTCTGGTGAAAGGAATAAAGGAATTACCCTACCCACGGTGTTTGTTGTTCTATGCCAGAAGAAGTTAAACTACGTGAGACGAAAAGTCGTATATGCACTTTGGCAAGATATATGCGGCGAAGTAGAAGTCACGATAGTTACCATTCCATTTGTGTCTACAATAATGGTATTGATATTTTCTGCTGGTTTGTCTTTTGCACTGACATTGTGTTGAAGAATCATACCATCCCCTTGACTGTACAAAGAATAAAAAGGATGATTCACAACTTCTGAATCTGAAAATGAGAGAGAAAAAAAAGTTTTAATATGTCCAGAGCTTTTTTTAAATACTATAATTGGTTGGTTGGCATTTAACAGTATATCAAATTCATGTGGGTTATTTAATGCCAAATATTGTTATATATGATTTGTTTAACTTTTTGTATTAATAAATTGAAAGAAATAATTTTCCTCAAATTCAAGAGATTTACTAATAAGTAGAAATAATTTTCATTAAAAAGTTTGGTAATCTGAACATTAGCTACATAAATGAGAGTAACCTCCCTTGTTTATTTCCCTTTGAGGAAGCCATATATTTTGGTTGGCCATTTTTATTTCACCATAAATCTACACTGAAAATACAAATTTGTTGTACCCAAAACTACTTTAGGACCATATGACCTTTAGGCACCCCTTTTTCGATCTCATTTCATCAGGACATTTTTGTTATTTACACCGTCAAAATCCGTTGTGGTTTGGGGTTAGTTTTATAATTAAAAAAAAAAAAAAAAAACTAAAAATCATCTATTAACAAACAACCGGATTTTGACGGTGTAAATGAAAAAATGTCCTTATGAAACGAGATCGAAAAAGGGGTGCCTAAAGGTCATATGGTCCCTACTTTAATATTGGAAACAAAGTTACTGGTGACAAGTTAAAATGTGAACCTTTCATTAAGTTGATGATTTGGGGGTGCCTATTGGAGACTTGATCCGAAATGTGAAAAAATAAAGAAATGAGAGGGAAGCGAAGAGACAAGAGAGAACTTCTAATAAGTAAATTGGGTAATCTGAACATAAATAAGAGTAACCTCCCCTTGTTTATTTCACTTCGAGGAAGCCGTTATGTTTTGGTTGGTCATTTTCATTTCACCATAAATCAATACAACTGCATGTTTTAACACAAAAAATATCATAAAATATGTTCTTAATAACAATCAAGTTCAATTCAAATAATGCGCAAGCACAATTAAGAACACATTTTATGATATTTTCATAAATTCGTATTTTCAGTGTAGATTTATGGTGAAATGAAAATAGCTGACCAAAACAGACGGCTTCCTCAAAGTGAAACAAACAAGGGGAAGTTACTCTTATCTATGTAGCTAATGTTCAGATTACCGTAAATTGATTGAACCTAAGACCTCAGAAGTTAAATTAAAGAATTCCTTTTTTAAAAGTATGACTTTTCTGTCGGACTTGAGAGTAAACATTTTTAAATTTGAGTTTGTGAGAGAGGAGTGGAAAAAATCATTAAATCAACGTCAAAAATCCTATTTGATCAAATTAATAAAAGAACAAAATAAGAATCTCACCTTTTGCATAAGTTGATTTACCCCATTCGACTGTGTATACAGTTCTGGAATGGTAACCCCAACACAAAACAGGAGCTCTGTAAAAAAGAAATCATCAAATTAGGTTGTTAGAAGATAATTCATTTACAGGTCACCAAAGGTGGCTTTTAGGCTCAATATAAACACATTTTCTTTTTTATACAATTTGTATTTTAATTATTTGAATCATAACTAAATTGCAACAGAGATGGAACATTGTTTTGGGTAATCTGAACATTAGCTACATAAATGAGAGTAACCTCCCCTTGTTTATTTCATTTTGAGGAAGCCATGTTTTGGTTGGCCATTTTCATGTTACCGTGATCAATACAACTGCATGAAAATATCATAAAATGTGTTCTTAATAACAATTAAGTTCATTTCAAATAATGCGCTAGCACAATTAAGAACACATTTTATGATATTTTTGTATTAAAGCATACAGTTGTATTGATTCGAACAAATTATATTTTCAGTGTAGATTTACAGTGAAATGAAAATGGCCGACCAAAATATATGGCTTCCTCAAAGTGAAATAAACAAGGGGATGTTAGTCGCATTTATGTAGATAATGTTCAGATTACCTTGTTTTGGTTTGGTTTGTTTAATGGCATATCAACCCTATGGGTTATTTAATGCCAAAAACTGTTAGAGTGTGAGAAAAGTTGGTACTCAAGTTTCCTTTACAGGTGTATTTTTATATTTGATTCATAATTTTCAGTATATTTATATTTCTGTCTGTAAAGTTTTTAAATGCCATCCTTGGCCAATTGAAAAGGGCTTAAAGAAAGTCCTGTGTTATGGAATCCTTTGCTAAGCGTATAAGTCCTATCCTATATTGGTAAAGGTCGTGTGATTTAATCCTATGTCTGTCGTCAAAGAAGCCAGTGTAATTATGTCCAGTAGGGTTGGTTTAAGTATTGTATCAACCTCAGAGTACTGCCAGTGATTGGCCAAGAGTTAGATCATATGATTCCGGCCTAGTCTATAAGTAGGAAGTGGGTATCTAGCACACACCTTATATCTAAAAAATCTCAACACTGTCAAGAAAGATATGTTGTTCGTTTTGGCATAGATTCCTTTTATCCAAGAGTCAACTGCCATGGTCTTAAATAGGCAGCTCTCTCTAATTGCCTTCCTCAAGGTGGCTGTTGATTGGTCAAGGAAAATTATCAACTAGCGTTATTTCCCCCCTAACGATTCTACACCGGATATACTCACTGACTAACAGTGAGACAGAAAACTAACAAGTAGAGAGTCAGGCAGACAAAGGACTGGCCCATGTGTGACCACACACACACACAGTTGAATTCTATCCAAAACCATCCCACTGTATTCCCTGTCAGTGAGAATAAATAAAACAAATATTGTTATATGTTAACTCTTAATGTCCTATACCGCTTCATTCCACCTGGCCGGAAGTCACATTCGTTTTCCTAATCTACCTCAAATGATAGCTTTTGTTTAAATGTAATATTAAACATATTTAGAAGTCTGATTTAAGTGAAATAACAAGTAACTTTAAATGAAAAGGCCATTTTTAGCCATTTATTGATAAATCCTTATAGAAATGGGGCTGTAGACTTCTCAAAATTCTCAACAGGATGTTAAGAGTTACACAAATTTCACTGTTTTTATTATCATTTGTTATTCCTACATCTCGGGATATAACACTCTCCAAACAGGCAATTTACCAAGGGGAGATAACTCGGTTATCCTTACAATCTACCCTCTTTAGTCTTTTCATGTGTTAACCTATTCCAAAGCTTCCACAAGGAAATCTGTGAATATACAATTGAATTTGTAATTCAACAATATAAACTGGTACCTTGACTTACGAATTTATTCTGCTCAAAATTCAATTTTCTTATATATCAAATCAATTTTCCATATTGAAATGAACTGAAATGCCATTAATCTATTCCAGCCCCACAAAAACACGGTTATTTCCTCCTATATCTAACATGATCAAAGGGGAATCACTCTTGACTGATAAATTATTTATTTATTTATTGTTCTACTAGGAAAAAAGAAGACAGGGTTAGGTTTAGTACTCTTTAAGTCCTATACCACCTCATTCCACCCAGCCAGAAGTCTCATTCGTTTTCCTAATACATCCCAAATGATAGCCTTTGTTTAAATGTAATATTTAGAAATCTTTGATTTAAGGGAAATAACAGGTAACTTTAGATGCAAAGGTGATTTTTAGCCATTTTTTTAATAATATCCTTATAGGAATGCTCTGGATTTGGAAAATTCTCAACAGGATATTAAGAGTTAATGAGAAAATAAATAAATAATTTATCAGTCAAGAGTGATTCCCCTTTGATCATGTTAGATTTATAGGAAATAACCCCAAAACCACCCTACTTATTTAGTTACGTTTTTTTTTTTTTTTTTTTTTTAATACGAAAAATGCACTGTATTATAAAAAACATAGAATATAATGAATTATGAATTTTGATACTCAGAGATGCTAATAGCTTTTTGATTTAGTGCGTCCTGGGATGCATATTTTTTTGAACGAATCCTCCTGGGAAAATTTATGGGTCATAATTAAAACCGTCTAACTTCTACCTAGTAACCTATCTTGTGTAATTCATTTCAAGAAGAAAATATTGAAATGTATTTACAGTTAGCTTGAAATGGTGAGGGAAGAAAAAAGAAAAACATTGGGACGCATGGATGTGATTTTACTGCGTCCTTTTAGATTTTTGTGCATCAGGGACGCAAGACGCATACCTGTCAGCATCTCTGAATACTTATTTTTTTATAAATAGTATTTTTCTTTACCACAATATTTAGTTTTGTTAGTCTTTCTACTTTAATATATTTCTTTACATTAAAATTTAAATACTTGCACACTGCAGAGGGCACATATTCTTGGTAGTTATTATTAAAAGCAAAGAGAAAAGAAAGAAAAAGTGACTTACGTGTGACTATTTGCATCAACTGTTCCTACACGACCATCATCTGTTCCATAAGCCAATAAACCCTCAATAACAGGATGCCATTGAACCTAGACAGAAAAGAAATAAAAAGGTTTTAAAAAATTTTTTTTTAAAATAAAATTTAAAAAAAAAGGTTTAATATTCAATTTTTTTTTTCTTTCATTTTATAAATCATCGATTGTGACAAGTAAGACCTTTGCCGACCTCATAGTGCCTCTGTCAGGAATAATCTCAATCCAGGAAAACAAAGTCTTCGTGATCGTGCTGTTTTAAAACTATTAATCAAAAAAAAAAAACCCAATCTCCTGACAGAGCAGACAAACACATATTTTGTGGATAGTGTTTAATATCTAAACATTTCCCCAAACGTTAACATTAAATGATTTAAGTATTTATGTAAAAAAGATAGCAACCTGTTACAATTTGAGATGCCATTTTAGGCCTGTAATTGAATGCAGTTTCACAGTGAATATTATTTGTGGCATAAAGTTCTTTGAAGTAGAAAGTATTGAAGTCAGTCAGTCAACAATTGGTTTGAACAATGTGACTGGCCAAGCACAACTGAACCAGTGTCAAGACAACTTGCTGTCTTGTCTTGCCAATTCGACGGTAATTGGACTTAGTATGATTATTCTACAGAAAGGTGTAGTCTTAGTTTTAATCCTTGTCTGCTGATCCTTCCTTCAAGTAGAAAGATCTGGTAGCAGTTTTAATCCTTGTTGGGTCTTTCAGCCAGATCTTTCCACTTAAAAAGTAACACTAGCTCGTCAGTTGATTCAAAAACGTAAGTCCAACCGTTTCTCACGACTGTAAAAGACATCTTTGCAACAGGACTCACCAAGGAATTTATTCTTCTCTGCGGCCGAACCATTTCAGCCAACAGGAGTGACAGCAATCCTACCACTCACAATCAGGAGGTTGTGCCGTGACTGCCCATCTTCGTAGTCAACTGGATTAGTGTTTGCGTTGGACTAGACGCTGCCTACATATTGCTGCACGCCACTCGTTTTTTTGAATGACGAAGACTGGCTGACTCATCGAAGCTAGCTGGTTGTTCGCCATGCCGGTTTTTTCCTCTATACATGACAAGTTTATTTTAATATGGATTAGAATTTCTATTAAGGATTAAAATAACTATGTTCTCTGCCTATGATTAAAGTTTCAATCCTCATCATTAATCGAACGTCTGGTTAGGACCCGAGTACAATCTTTCTTTTGTAACTGTGTTCTTCTTTAATAAAAAATTAAAAACAAAACAAAACAAAAACAAAAACGAGGCGCTCCTGGTTCCTGGGGATTTTCATTTCACCATAAATCTACACTGAAAATACAAATTTGTTCAAATCAATACAACTGCATGTTTGAACATGATGAAAATATCATAAAATGTGTTCTTAATTGTGCTTGCGTATTATTTGAAAGGAACTTAATTGTTATTAAGAACATATTTTAGGATATTTTCTTGTTAAAACATGCAGTTGTATTGATTCGAACGAATTTGTATTTTCAGTGTAGATTTACGGTGAAATGAAAATGGACGACCAAAACAAACAGCTTCCTCAAAGAGAAATAAACAAGGGGAACAGGATACCCCCGTGGAATAAATAAAGGGTTAGGTTCAAAGTTCCGTGATGGCTCCCGAATACGACAAGAAAGCTCCCGAGTCCGAGAAGGTTCTCAAGTCTGACAAGAAATACCTGAAGAAGGCCGGAGGGTATATCGGCCGAAACATTGTACAAATAACAATGAAGATGGGGACAATAGTCCGAATAACGCTAATAATACTAAACAAGGGGAAGTTACTCTCGTTTATGTAGCTAATGTCCAGATTACCAGTGAAAGTCATCACATATACCATAATAGAAAAAAAAGTTACCTTAAGCAAGGCCAATTATTCCTATATTAGGCAAAAGGTTAAAAAAAAGTGAGAATGAAATGAAAATACATAATTAGTTTGTCGTGTGAATATGTGGAGGTCACTGAAGTTGTCTCCTGATTGGCCGAACTAAAGACAGGATTTTGAATACAGAAAAAAAGAGAGACGTGTTTGAAGAGTCTGGACTGAGTGTTTGAAGAGGACATTCTGTTATCAGTCATACCAAGAAATTTACTTGGGTTGATTTAAAAAATTATTTTCGCACTTTAAAAATTAGAAGATAAACGAATTTGCAATAATCTCTGGTATATTTGTTTATTTGTGACTAAAGAAGTAGAAGAAGGAAAGAACTAGCAAACGAAAGGTATGAATATAAAAAAAAGGAAGAACAACTCACAGCTGTCACTTTTGATTTGATCCGTTGCCAAATCTGAGTGAGAGAAAGGGAAGATGATCCTTTGTTTTTATTCCAAATTCGGATTGTGTTATCACCAACACCAATTGCTAAGGATCCTGGAAAGAAAGAAAAAATATACAGAATTTGACATCAACTCACCGAGCCCCCCCCCAAATTAACCTTATAGTAAAACAGTTATCAGTTTGAAATATTGCATTTACAGTGTATAGAGTCAAATAGGGCTTATGTTACATAAATCATGGGTAGCTTATGATTTGATTTGGTTTGTTTTACGGCATATCAACCTCAGTGGGTCATTTAATGCCAACAAAGTTTTGAAATAAAGTCATTCTTAATGGATACTCAATTTTTTTTTTATAAAGACATTTTTCTATTTAACCCATAGATGGGACCCTAATAGGTACTACCACTCTGGGTCAGAGTGGACCAGGGAGCAATGGTGATGAAGGGGTACTCCATATTCCCCAGATCTCCAGAACTGGAACCTCACTATCAGTAGAGTTTAATGTCATTCCTATGACATGAAGATCCTCAACCGACTAGCACCCATATGATAAAAAGGGGTTGGGGCTTGCCATAGGAGCAATATGGTGGGGGCAATCATATAGGTGCTAGGACTTGACATAACCAGCCAACTGATCGGAGGGGGCCTCTCCAGCCACCCTTCTAGCCTAAGTAAGGGCCAAAGTGGGGTGTTGTGAACTGTTCATCCATCTGGGTTCCATCATTGGTCGCCACCCACAGCCAACAGGTGGCCTCATTGGGGAGTCTTACCCCTCTGTAAAGGTGCAGTCGGTGTATTTTAATGCCCCAGTCAACAGGGAAGGGGTAGCTTATGAATTGTCTAAGTAGTGTAGATAGAATTTGAATTGAGTTTGTTAAAAAATTCAAATAACGAGAAAATGGAAAATTGCCATCATTGACAGCGTTTGAACTCACCTTCACGCCGACTTGTGATTGGATGAAGGAAGGCGTGAGACAGAAATCAGTTTTAGTTAAGTTATTTGTGGCCAGTCAGCCACTGAGAGATGTTCTCTCAAAATGCCGCTTCTCACCACACAGTTTTAAGAATACTTGGGCTTGGGTTGTTTTAATAAAAAATAGAAAAACAACAAGTCTTTGTTAATTCATCAACAAGAGATGATCAGCCCAAACAGAGAAGAAACAGCCCTGAGGAAATGACTGACAAAGTAAGCAAGCAGAGAAAATTAAGAACCAAATCTATCATCCCCTTGTCATCATCTCTACCATCTGAAAAATATATATATATAGGGAATGACTTACCGGTAAAAATTTGAGTTAATCTCAATATTTGGTTGATACAAGTAGTAATCGGCTAAGTCAGTGTTCATGTAACTGCGAACAATGTTTTAAACGGTCATAATTACAATATTGACTTCCGCAGTTAACTATTTTTATATATATATATATAATAAAATTAGTTAACTGCGGAAGTCAATATTGTAATATATGACCGTTGAAAACATTTTCGCAGTTAATGAACACTGACTTAGCGATTAATACTTGTATCAACCAAATATTGAGATTAACTCATATATATTATATATATATATTATATTATATATATATTATTAAATNTCGCGTAACGCCTCCTGAGCCGTTTTATTGACTCGACTAGTAGCGTGCCTGCGGCTCTATTTAGCTATTTGACTGTTATCTCAGAACTTTCCTGTTCGTACCTGCTGTCACAAGTATAAACACACACCCTCTTTGTTAATAATAAGACCGGTTTAGCTCAGTCGGTAGAGCGTCCGACTAGGAACCACAAGGTTCCGAGTTCAATACCGACCCTCGCCAATTCAGCGTATGAGTAGCACAGAAATCTGTGCGATAAAGTGAGGAGCTGATGTAGGTGTAGCGCTCCGCCCCAGACGCCTAAACAGTCTCTTTGGTCTAGTGCTAGTGAAAAGGGGATAGACCCCTTCGCTGTCTGACTGATACCGACTTTAGGCCACCCCGACGACTTACTACATTATATTTACTGTCTCAAGTTTTATTTTTGTTTTATGATTTTTCACCTCCGTTTTTATCGGAAAAAATTATAATTGAATTATCTCCCCCTGGCACCAGTTATGGTAATTACGTAGACAAGATAATGATAAAGTCAACAGGTAATGAAACACAACTCAAAGGCTTTATACAAACGGTGTATTCTACAAACATGAACATGCAATGTACAATATGTAATGTGTGAGATACAAAATGTGTGTGTGTGTGGTTTACAAATGTGTTATAAATTGTACAATTGTATAGTGTAGATGTAGGGGGCTTGAAAAATAATGCTCTTGCGAAAACTTATCTGTCTCTGGTAAGAAGTGTCTCTTGCTAGCTTGAATAGTGTGACTTGTACGATGTCACGGCTCCTGTAGTAAGCTGGGTTCATTAAGCATGCCTGTTTATGACAGCTGGTCACAGCGAAAGAGAAAGGTTGGGATTTTCGGGATATAAGGTGTGTACTAAATGGTCACTTCTAAATATAGACTCACCGACTACCATGTGACCAGGGAAGGCAACCTCTTATCCAATCACTGGCAGTGCTGCTGCTGCTGTTGTTGTATTTATACTACCCGATTCTAATCTTAGCTCACTGCTACTTGGATCATCTTGGACGTCGGACCTAAAGGATACTATACCACAGGACTTATTGACTTACTTACTTATTTACTTTAAGTTCTTTTACAACTGGCCAAGGATGGCGGTCAGATACTTAACAGATTGTATCAACCCTCGAAATTTGGTGGCTAAACTAAGCCTAGTAATGTGTGTTTTGATTGGTCGCCAACAATGGCTCTTAGCCAATCGCACAAGGTCTCTTATCAGGCGATGGCTAAAGGACACAGTCTCTTTATTTGGTAATGGTCAAAGGGGGGTAACTGTGTAAGGTTATATTATTTCTTATACCAGAGGGCGAATCGCTAATATACGATATTGGCGCCAAAATTAAACCCCTTGACGAAAGTCACTTATCGTTTGGGCACTAAACAGGCGAGACGCATTGTTCAAGTGCTCCCTTTACCATGTCAACTAGCGAGTGGAACAATATTCCAGCGCTCACCTTTACCTTGTCAACTAGCGAGTGGAACAATATTCCAGCGCTTACCTTTACTTTGTCAACCAGCGAGTGGTTTCATCCAGCGCTACCTTTACTTTCCCCTTCACCTCAACATCAGTAAGATAAGTTTGGCTAACAAATTTGCAACCCTTTTTTGTACCTTTTGAATATATGTTTCTTTAACTTTAATTGTTGTTCTCGTCTTCTTTCATCCGAAAATAATTGCATACCACCATATGTATAGCAGCAGGATTCGGCCCCCTGTCGCACCTCTTGGAAAAGTCAAAAATGGTTGTCGGCGAATTTTTACGACTACACCAGTCCTAATGATTGGCCTCCGAACTCCCCAGATCTTAACCCCATGGATTGTTATGTATGTGGTGCTGTTGAGAAAGACACCAATCGCCGTGCCAGTACTACAAAAGCCCAGTTTATCGACAGAATTAAGGTAGTTTTTGAGACCCTTCCCAGGGAAATTGTAACATCAGCTTGCTCCAGGTTCCGGGGCAGGATTGAGGCTGTGATCGATGCTAATGGCGGTTATTTTGAGTGAAACTTGTCGACAGTAGTGTAATTTCCGTGTCTGTTGAATTTCTTTACAATCCATTAAATTTTGTAGTTACCAAGCACTTTTTCTTTTTCCTAATGAAACTGTCAAATTTATCTTATTTTGTTCAGCTATTGTCTGATTCCTTCGCACAAATGAGAAGGCAGAATAATGATAGATTTAATTAACTATAAATACAAATAATTTGCTTATACAGTTATAAAAGTAAACAAACAAACAATGTGTTTGATATGGCCTTAGCCGACAATTTTTTTGTGCTTAATTGAAGTCATACCTAATTTTGAAAATTAATTTGTTGATAATTAATGAATTAGGCGGGCATATCTGTTCAAATGTAAGGCTAAACAAATCGAGAAAAAAGTCAATCTCTGATTGTACATTTCGGCATATTATGCCTCATCAGCAGAGCTATAGACAGGAAAACTGCTCTCTCTGTGTGATTCGAACCCTAACTGCCAGGCTAACAGGCGGAGATTTTAACCATTACACTAGCTGGTTTTCCAGATTGTTCGTTTGTTTTGAACTCAGTTATATTCCACTTTTGGTGACTTGCTACACGACAGTATGAAAGTAAACAAACAAACAATGTGTTTGATATGGCCTTAGCCGACAATTTCAAAGATATCTATCTAAGAAGAGACCCCCCCCCAAAAAAAAAAAAAAAAAAAACTGGTCATTGTAGGGATTGAACATAAAAATAACACCAAATAGAATAAAAATAAATAAAACCAAATAGAATAGAGTAAAAAAAAAATAAAACTAACAATCTTTAACGAGGCCTCAGACAGGAAGAGCCATCTGGGCATGCGCGCAGAGAAAATGGCTTCCTAGTGCCAAACAGAAAACTTGGCCATTTTAGACAGAGGACGTTACTGGGGACAGACAAGATTACTGGCACGGTAAGAAATTTCCTCTCCTCTCCAAGAACCAGGAAATAAATTCTTAAATTTAAAATTATCTCTTATTATTTTATTTATTTATTTATTTTTGTTGTCTTTTTCCCTTCATTAATTTAGGCACTTTAACAATTTAAGTGCAGATTTTCATTTAAAAATGAATTAAAATTAATCAAATTGATTATTTAAGATCAAATTTTTGTTTTAGTTGAAAAGTAGTAACATAATGAGCATCAGTAAAAAAAAAATTAAATTAAAAAAACGGAAAATGATATTACATATGTAATCAATTTTTAATGACATTTTAAACATTGATTTAGCCAAAATTTACGAAATTCGACGCCAAGTGAAAAGTAAAAAAAATTAAAAACTAAAAAAAAAAAAATATAAAAGTTTCTTAGAAATCAATAACAAAAATCATTAAATACACTATGTACAAAAAATTACTAACTTGTTGCTATTTGTTTAAATGAAATATCTTTTTCTTTTTTTCTTTTTTCTTTTTTTTTTTTTTTTTTTTTCTTTTTTTCTTTTTTTTTTCCAAACACGCTGAAAAACGACAGTGCGCTAAAAAATTCTTGTGGGTTTTATTTACAAAAAAACATTCTTGTTAAAACTACGGGGGCCGTTAAGTGACAAATGACTAACCCAGATTAATAAAAACAAAACAACCAAAAATCATGGAATTATCTGATTTTAAAATAAATATTACTCTTATCTCCAACCATATGAGCCTTTAGAGAAACAATTTATGTACCTAATTAATAGATAAAATTAATTTAGAATACAATCCGCATAATTTTAAGTTTTAAAATTCATATTTTTAGATTCTAAAAAAAAGTATTTAATAACAAACTTACTTTAGTAGACTGATGTATTAATTAATGGAGAAATCTGTTTACAAGTTAGGCCTCCACCCTTTTAAATAGAACAAATATCGATGTATAATATTTTTCACTGATAATTTAAAAGAATTTTTTTGCATTTAATTTTCAGGTTTTCGGTACTTATTTTCTACCAAAATCGCTCCTTTGGATTTTTTTCTATTCACACCTTCCATCTTTTGTCTTTTTATTTATACTGTAATTAGTTTCAATTATACATAACCCAATCGATATTTTGCGCCCCAAAATAAAGGGCTGACTTCTGATTTAGGTCGGAAAATTAAAACGGAAAGTTTTTTGGTGATCCCCAATGGCAGTTTAACTACAGTCTATGAATTAACATTTTGCGAATTGGGTTACGGTTTTAGGGGATTATGGTTGTTTTTAATTAAGTATTGCTTAAAAAAATAAACAAAAAAATACTATACATTTAATTAACCATTGAAATTAATTATTGAATCTATTATTGAGACAGTTGTTTGTGTTAGTATTGCAATGTATAATTTCAATTAAACTTAGTTTAAAAAAATAATTTTCAACATTAAATGTATAGTAATTTGGGTTAATTTGGTTTTTTTGTTGTTTGTTTTTAATTACGTATTGCTTAAAAAAATAATCTTAATCCCAATTCGCAAAATATTAATTCATAGACTGTAGTTAAACTGTCATTGGGGACCACCAAAAAACTTTCCGTTTTAATTTTCCGACCTAAATCAGAAGTCAGCCAAATAAAGGGGGCCAAAGTTGTGACCTGAAAAAAATCAGAAAGTTTTGAAATAAAATAACTGATGCATTATAAAATCCATTCGTTGATAAATCAACACTATTAATTACAATCGTATAATTCTCTGATTTTTTGTATTATTTTTCAATCGGGGGTATTGATTTGATTTTGTAAAATAATCTATGGCGTCAAAATTGTTGATACCTACCTTAATTCATTTTCAGTCTGACAATCAACAACAAAGGGGGACACATGTATTATAATTAAAGAATGAACTAGCAACAATCTACTATAGTAATTCTAACCCCATATACAACCACTTGACCAGAGTGGACCTGGGAGTAATGACAATGAAGAGACACTCCACAGTCCCCAGAACAGGAGTCTCTTCATCAGATTCAGTTTGCTGTCATACCCAGGACACCCATTTTGCTGCATTCATACAGTTACTTGAAGCTACAATTGTTTACTGAGGATTATTATTAGTTACTTGAAACCATATAACTGTGTGCAAACAAATGACTATTATTAAATAGAAATAATTACTTGAAACCATCTATCTATCTATACATATATAAAGGGCAGTTGTGTTTATCTATATGTCCAGGGGTAACTTCGAAAATAAAACAATTAATGACAAAGTAAATATATATACACATTAAATATCACCAGGGCTTGGTTTTCTATACATATATAAAGGGCAGTTGTGCGTATATGTATGCCCGGAGGAAACTTCGAAGATAAAACAATTAACGACAAAGTAAATATATATACACATTAAATATCACCAGGGCTTGGTTTTTGAGCAAAAATAATGAAGATTTGATTTATATTCGTGAAGATAATTAAAAAAAAAATTAAATGGTTACAGCATGGATTTTTTTTTTCATTTAATAATTTAGATAGTAGACATTAACATTTCTTTTCAGAGTAGCTGGATCAATGCAAGGTCTATTTTTTTATTTATTTATTTTTTTTTTTTTTTACATAGGGGTTTAAATGGGCATCCCACGAGGATTCAACTCACGATTCAGTAATAATTGATCTGCGGGACAAACTTTTAAAAATCTCTACCCAGGCGACGCCGGATAGCCACTGCTAGTACATATATAAAGGACAGTTGTGTGAATCTGTATGTCCGGAGGAATCTTCGAAAATAAAACAATTAACGACAAAGTAAATATACACACACATTAAATATCACCAGGGCTTGATTTTTGAACAAAAAATAATGAAGATTTGGTTTGTATTCGTGAAGATAATTTTAAAAATTAAAATTAAAATGATAACAGCATGGATTTTTTTTTTTGCATTTAATAATTTAAATAGGAGACATTAATTTTTCTTTTCAGAGTGGTTGGATCAACGACGTAAGGTGTTGTTTTTTTTAACATAGAGGTTTTAGTGGGGCATCCTGCGGGGATCCAAATTGCAATTCAACAATAATGGATCTGTGAAACTATCTCTCCCCCATACCTCTACCCAGGCGACGACGAGTAGCCACTTCTAGTATCATAATTATTTGTATTAGATAGAGATACTTGATAGATATATAACTGGGTGCAAAATAAATATTTTAAAAAATGTACATATAATGTACAGTAGGTACCACCAAAATACGTCACGTGATCAGTTTAGGCCATATTGAAGGAAGAAACGTAAATATTTTTGAACTTTTTTCTTAATCCTGCAAAAAAGAAATAACGAACATAAAGGGTTGTTACAAAGAAAAATAGCTAATTCAAAGATCAAATTATCCCACTGGAGAAAAATTACTCACCGTTATCTTGAAAAATAAGTAAAACAGTCCGTTTTTTACGACACGGTCAGTTTTCTTTTTGATATTTTTTAGCTGAATTCTGTATTCATGGTTCTTTTCCTGAAAAACTCTGGCATTGAAATTTATAAAAATCTTCTGATGTAATAATTCAGACTCTCATCTTTATAGAAAAAAAAGTAAAAATCGTTTTTTGTCAGTTCATTTTTTCATATTTCATATAATAAATAGTGGGGAGTAGACCTCGTAAAAATATTTCCCCAAATATATTTTAGGAAAAAAACTATTTCAGACATATTTTCATCAAATGGTAAGTAATTATGAAAATGAAAATCGGATCATCAATTGATTTTTCATAGAATTTTTTTAAAAAGCCTCTAGTCATAACTTGTTTTTGGCTACGTTAAATTTCAATTGATTCAACGGTGCGAAAATGTAAACATTGTTTTTCGTTTATAATTTTCATTATTTCCGTAAGCTAAAAGAAATTTAATTTTTTAAAAATTTGAACTCGGACATCTTGTCGAAGTATAAGGTGTATGAATAGTATACATATACGGTTATTTCCTATAACTCCAACATAAACAAAGGGGAACCACTCTTGACTTATTATTTATTTATTGATCTACTAGGAAAAAAGACGGGTTTAGGATTAGGACTTAGGGCTTAGGATTAGTTTAATGGGAAAATAAATAAATAATTTATCAGCCAAGAGTGGTTCCCCTTTGTTTATGTTGGAGTTATAGGAAATAACCTACATATACTTAGACCTTATTACATATTGGCATACAGTATGTATACATTGTATCGCTCATGTTAGCCAGGCCGCCATAATTATCGAGTTAGATTCTCACTGAGAGCCCCATATTCCTGGCCTTATACCATAACTAAGCTATACTTAAACAGAAATCCCTCATACTAACACACAAGAATTATGGAAGTTTTCGTGATAATCGGACCATTAATGATTTTTCATAGAATTTTTTAAAAGTCTTTATTCATAACTTGTTTTTGGCAGACGTTAAATTTCAATTGATTCAACGGTGCAAAAATGTAAACATTGTTTTTCGTTTATAACTTTCATTATTTCCGTAAGCTGAAAAAAAATTTGTAAAAATCATCAGAAGTTTGTTTTATGTTTCTTCTTTCGAATGGACAAAAAATTTCTAAGATATTATTGAACGTTTATGCAAGTTTCATTGTGTTAAATATAGGGGGGGGGGGTTAAATTTCACAAAGAAAATTGGTGGTACCTGTGAACGCGGTTCCGTAACCTCTCAGCATAAAATAACCCTAGATGGGGTGACATGCCGTTAAAATCGATCAATCGCTCTTCCTAACTTTAGAGCCTGGCTACGCTCCTGAAGGCAGTATTGTCGAAGCATTCTTCGTAAATAGAAAAAAATAGACCATTTTTTGGACCATATGACCTTTAGGCACCCCTTTTCAGATCTCGATTCAGAAGGACATGTTTTTCATTTACACCGTCAAAATCCGGTTGTTTGTTAACATACGATTTTAGAGGGTATTTTTCATTATAAAACTAACCTCTAACCCTAACCCCTAACTCTAACCCCTAATCCTAACCTCTAACCCTAACCCCTAACAAACAACCAGATTTTGACGGTGTAAACAAAAAACATGTCCTCATTAATCGAGATCTGAAAAGGGGTGCCTAAAGGTCATATGATCCAAAAAAAAAAAAATAGAACAAAAACAAAAAAAAAAAAACAAAAAAGTCGGATTTAATTATGACCCGTCAGTGCATCCGTATATATATCTATCTATCACTATATATGTGTATTTCGCTTCATTTAATTTGCAACCAGTTTCACTATGGTTTCGTAAGATGCCTACATTTTCACTACCTATTAGTCCGTGACAAACAGAGTAATGTTGGAAATTACGTATATGTGATAGATGATCACTCCTCGGCTTGTCTGAATAGTAGAAGTCTGATTTGGGCTTTTTTTCCTCTTATTTTTCCCCCCAAGATATCGTGCTGGATATTTGTTTAAGATCTGAATTTATTTTCTGTGACAACGGATTTACACATTTGAGGCTGCTTAAGTCACTGAGTGAGTACCTTGTTTTTTTGTTTTTTTTTAGATGTTTTGTTTTTGTTTTAACTTGTTAAGTTAAAAAGAAATAAAAGTATGAAGTAAAACGAATCCTTTCAAAGTAGATTACGTATAGCTGAATTTAATGTTTATGGTTGGTTTAACAGTTGTATTTGAAACACTTATCTAGTAGGTAAAAACAAAACAAACGTATCGTGATCTAAATTCTAAAAAGTCAAGTATGTTTGTATACTACATTTTTTACACTTAATATAGTTTTAAAATACAACACTATTTTCGTTCTTTTGAAATATTGTCAATATTATCAATGAAAACGATATAAAAAAATATATTAATTTTAACAATATTGTGTTTTTTCATATCCTTTAGTCGGTAGTGTTCGGCAAGGAATTACACGGTTCTTGGTTCGATACCGGCCCTCGCCAACTCAGCGAATGAGTAGCACAGGGATCTGTGCGGTAAAGTGAGGAGCTGATGGCAGGTGTGGCGCTCCACCTCAGATGCTAAAATAATCTCCTTGGTCTAGCGCTAGTGAAAAGAGGATAGACTCCATCGCTGTCTGGCCGATACCGACATCAGGCCGCCCCGACGATTTATATATATATAAAACCAAAACTATAAAAAAAAAAAAAAAGAAATATATACCGTAGGTACCACCAATTTTCCCTGTGAAATTTACCCCCCCCCATATATTCCCCCCCCCCATATATTTAACACAATGAAACTTGCATAAAAGTTAATATTATCTTGAACATTTTTTTGTCCATTCGAAAGAAGAAACATTAAAATGAAACTCCTGATTTAAAAAAAAAAAAAAAATTTCAGCTTATGGAAATAATGAAAATGTTTTCATTTTTGCACCGTTAAATCAATTGAAATTAATACCTACATTATATATTACCGACTACCTATAACTTGTTGATATTATTTTTCAAAGTTGACTCTTGTCTTGGCGTAATAATAATACATTAAAAAAAACAAAAACACTTATTTTATTTATTTACTTAAAAAATTGATTTCCTCTGGGGTAGGCCCACAAGGAATCTTTGATATCCAGGGCATGATCAAGCTCCCCACCCCCCAAAGAAAAACAACAAAAAAAACCCCAACAAAAACTACTTATTTTAACCAAGATGTACCCCGAGGTCAGATGTATGGGGTCATTCACTGAGAATCGAATTTATTAAATTATTATACCATGCCTAGCACGTCCGAATTAATTACTAATCCTAGCTTTTTGGTTGTACACAAGCTACATGTATTGGGCACACAGTGAGAATCGAATTCGTTAGGCTGTTTTGCTTACTAGCCTATCGCTATATAGCCTCTCTAAACTATTATTTACACATACAACACAATCTTAACAAGTGGTCAGAGTTTAGCGGGGGGAGGGGGAGCTGTTTAAGTTTAGTGCAAATAATTATGGTACTAGGTACCACCAATTTTCCCTGTGAAATTTACCCCCACCC
Organism: Doryteuthis pealeii; assembly: GCA_023376005.1. Lineage (NCBI taxonomy): Eukaryota > Metazoa > Mollusca > Cephalopoda > Myopsida > Loliginidae > Doryteuthis > Doryteuthis pealeii. The sequence continues at coordinate 51,260,440 of CM042169.1, forward strand.
ATATTTAACACAATGAAACTTGCAAAAAAAGTTAATATTACCTTGAAATTATTTGTCCATTCAAAAGAAAAAACATTGAACAAACTCCTGATGATTTAAAAAAATGTTTTTCAGCTTATGGAAATAATGAAAATTATGAACGAAAAACAATGTTTACATTTTTGCACCGTTGAATCAATTGAAATTTAACGTCTGCCAAAAACAAGTTATGAATAAAGGCTTTTAAAAAATTCTATGAAAAATCAATTACGAAAACTTCCATAATTTTTGTGTGTTAGTATGAGGGATTTCTGTTTAAGTATAGCTTAGTTATGGTATAAGGCCAGGAATATGGGGCTCTCAGTGAGAATCTAACTCGATAATTATGGAGGCCTGGCTAACATGAGCGATACAATGTATACATACTGTGTATGCCAATATGTAATAAGGTCTAAGTATATGTAGGTTATTTCCTATAACTCCAACATAAACAAAGGGGAACCACTCTTGGCTGATAAATTATTTATTTATTTTCCCATTAAACTAATCCTAAGCCCTAACCCTAACCCCGTCTTTTTTCCTAGTAGATCAATAGATCAATAAATAAATAATCAGTCAAGAGTGGTTCCCCTTTGTTTATGTTGGAGTTATAGGAAATAACCGTATATGTATACTATTCATACACCTTATACTTCGACAAGATGTCCGAGTTCAAATTTAAAAAAAAATGAAGTTGACATTTCATAACATTGTTAGTCCAGGTTTTAAAAAAACATAATATGGGTAACCCCAAGCTGAATTTTATATAGCTTATTTTTCCGATGCAGGTATTACTGGGAAACTGAAAAGTTTCGGTAAACGGAACAGACTTTGACTCGTTTATCAAAACTTTTCACGTTCCCCAATGATACCTGCATCGGAAAATACGGCCTAAAATAATTCGGTATAGGGTTACCCTTACCGCGTTTTAATCTAGGCTACTTGTGGGTGGAAAAGCAAACCGATGAAAAACAAACGTGTTTCACGAATTACTTTTACTTTTAATTTTAACTCGAATCTTGAAGAGATTTTTTAAAAATTCATATTGAAAATGTGCGCTATTCTCAATAAATCGAAAAGTGCTACAATTTTCATTATTAATTAAATTTAAAAGTTTAAAGTTTTAATTCATATTAATTTTTTTTAAACGTAAATAAATATAATTTTTCCCACGTATACACACTGGGTAAAGAAGAACAATTTCCTCGTAGATTCCTACCATAAAATAAAGGGAACCCTCATTTTATGTCGGTATTTTTGCAATAAATGTTTTATTTTTCTTGCACCCGTTATTTTACAATACTAAATGTATTTCCTTTATTTGTTAAAGAATAAAGAATCAAGAAAATATATTTAGTATTGTAAAATAACGGGTGCAAGAAAAGTAAAACATTTATTGCAAAAACACGGACATAAAATGAGGGTTCAGTTTATTTTATGGTAGGAATTTACGAGGAAATTGTTCTTCTTTACCTACACACTGATCAGGCGCAAGGCCCTATTAATGTGGGACCACCCACGAACCGAAGCTCATGGCGAGGCGGATGCAAAAAATACGTTAATCCCGTCGGCATTTCCCCTCATGGGGGTGCCTCAGGCACCGGGCAATAAACCCAACCATGCCCCTTTAAATCAAGGGGGCAAGTGTTGCCTGAGGGGATAAGCCACCTGGGATCAACGTTGTTAACTTCTGCGGTCCAGGGCCAAAGCCACTGGACCCCGCCCGAGGGCAGGAGGTGATTTTTTTTTTAATGTTGATAATTATACAAATCAATAACGCCAACAAAGCGGGAAAAACTGTCAACTGTTTGTCTTGGGGTTTTTTGTTGTTTTTTTTTTTAAATTTTATAATAATATGATAATGAAATTTATTGCATACAGTGCTCAGGTGCACCTCAACTCATCGAAGTCTCGTGTATAGTACATAGAATAATGGTTAAACTTGCAAATCATACTCAAAATTAAAAACGGAGCGGGAAAGTTCAATTATAGGGTTACCCAGAAAAAAACAGAACCCAAATTATTTATTTTCCCATTAAACTAACCCTAAACCCCAACCCCAAACTTACCCGGCTAAACTTGCAAATTGGTCGGAAAATTAAAACGGAAAGTTTTTTGGTGGTCCCTCATGACAGTTTAACTACAGTCTATGAATGAACTTTTTGCGAATTGGGTTACGGTTTAGGGGTTTGGGGATTAAGGTTGTTTTTAATTACGTATTGCTTAAAAAAAAATACTATACATTTAACGTTAAAAAATGTTTTTATAAAACCAAGTTTAATTGAAATTATACATTGCAATACTAACACAATCAACTGAGACTAATGTGTCTACCGTTGGATTCAATAATTAATTTCAATGGTTAATTAAATGTATAGTAATTTTGGTTTTTTTTGGGGGGGGTTTTTTTTAAGCAATACGTCATAAAAAAAACAACCTTAATCTCTAAACCGTAACCCAATTCGCAAAAAGTTAATTCATAGACTGTAGTTAAACTGTCATGGGGAATCACCAAAAAACCGTTTTAATTTTCCGACCAATTTGCAAGTTTAGCCCCCTAAACCCCCTAGTTGAGTAACATGATATTACAGGATGACCCAGAAAAAACAGAACTCACAAATTTTGTGATAAAACTTAATTTTAACTAGGGGGGTTTAGGGTTGGGGTTTAGGGTTAGTTTAATGGGAAAATAAATGAATAATTTGGGTTCTGTTTTTTCTGGGTCATCTTATAATTGAACATTCCCGCTCCGTTTTAATTTTGAGTATGATTTGCAAGTTTTACCAATTAATGTACTGTACTTATGTCAGGAACATGAATTTAGCTCGAAAAGTATGTTTGTCTATTTTACCGGAACCGGCAAACTAGCTTATTCGATATTTATTTTATTTCTTTTAGCTAATGAAATTTATTGTGTACAGTGCTCAGGTGCACCACAACTCATTAAAGTCTCATGTCAAGTACACAGAATAATGTATTAGTGTCAGGAACATGAACAGTTTACAGTAGTAATATGCATGTATGTGTGTGCGTGTGTGGAGAAGGGCGTCAGGTATAGTGTCGGCGGACTACAGGAAGCATGGAGGCTTTAGAAAGAATAATTAAAAAAAAAAGGTGAAATAAAATAGCGATTCAATTTACAGGGTTGTCCGAAAGCCTTGTTCCCCTATATATTTTTTGTTTTGTTTTAATAATATAATAATTATAATATATGATAATATAATTTTGATATTTCGGACTGTTGTCCTCATCTCTATTGGGTATAAACTAGATATACCCAAAATTGACATAAAATCCGTTTTTGACAAAATGACTTCAGAAAATAATTTACCAAAAATCAAGAAATTATCGGATTTTAATGAAATTTTCAGTGTTGATTTATCAATGAATGAACTTTATAATCCATTATATATTTTATTTCAAAACTTTCTCATATTTTTCAAGTCTCTTAATTTTGATCCCCCTTATTTTGGGGGCGTAAAATCTCGGCGAGTTGGTCAATGTTTGATACTAATTACAGTAAAAATAAAAAGATAAAAGACCGAAGTTGTGAATAGAAAAAAATTTGTTAAGGGGAATATTCTATGAGAAAATAAGTACCGAAAATCGAAAAATAAAATAGATTTTTTTACTCATTTCGATAATTATTTAAATATTATTTTATAAAAGAAAATATTATACATCGATATTTTTTCTGCTTAAAAAGTGTGTGTAGGGGGGTGTAAATCTTCAATAGAGTTTTTCTTCAAAATTTATACTTTGTTTGACTAAAATAAGGTTTGCATTAAATAGATATTTATTTCTAGAATCTAAAAATATAACATTTTAAACTTAACATCAGAACATTCATATTTTAAATGAATTTTATATATTAATTTTTCATAGCAAAAATACTTAAAGTTTTGAAATAAAATAACTGATGCATTATAAAATTCATTAATTGATAAATATATACTGAAAATTTCATTAAAATCGGATAATTCCCTGATTTTTGGTATTTTTAAAAAAATTGCTAATGTTACATTAATTTTGCAAACACGCCATTTATAAAGAGCGTTTATGACCGAACGCGATTAAAATTGACCAAAAAATCGTTTTAAATGTATTAAAAATGAATTAAATGTGTAATATTATTTTGCTTTTTTATTGATGATCATTATGTTCCTACTTATCGATTTAGACAAAAGTTTGACCTTAAATAATAGATTTTAAAAATATTTGCGTTTCTTCCTTCAATATGGCCTAAATTGATCACGTGATGTATTTTGGTGATACCTATTAATTTCATGTAATAATACTTAATTATTTTAGTAGAGGTGACAAGACTTTAAGACCAGCATAGACACGATACACAAGACATAATAGGACACTTGACTTTTTCTGTGCTTTGACGTTTAAATTTACAATGTATCGAATATAAACTGGACCTTGATTTGAAGAAAAAAAAAACTTTTTTTAACGAAATTAGGGTATGTTACTTATCCGAACAGTAATAAAAAAAATGGGCACCATTATAGTATGTGGCCTACCTTTTGAATGTGGCCTATGAAATCATGTCTCTCTTATAGTATGTGGCCTACCATAAAAAGCATATAAGGTTATAATAATAACTGCTAACCCTAACTCTATTTCAGAATTTTAGAATTAAATAGATCTCTGATTCATGTAAATTATGGATAAATTCTTTTTTAATTATTCTTAATTACTATATACAGCTTATGACTGAATTGCATTTCTTGAAATTGAATATATGTGAAAAATAATTAGTTTCAATAAATTGCCTACTACTTATATCTATAAATATACTCTTACTGGGGTAGGCCACATACTATAACAGAATCAAAAAGGTAGGCCACATACTATAACAGAATCAAACCGGGTAGGCCACATGCTATAACAGAATCAAACCGTGTAGGCCACATGCTACAACAGAATCAAACCGTGTAGGCCACATGCTACAACAGAATCAACCGTGTAGGCCACATGCTACAACAGAATCAAACCGGGTAGGCCACATGCTACAACAGAATCAAACCGGTAGGCCACATGCTACAACAGAATTAGGCCACATCAAACCGGGTAGGCCACATGGAATCAAACCGGGTAGGCCACGTATTATAACAGAATCAAACCGGGTAGGCACGTATTATAACAGAATCAAACCGGGTAGGCCACGTATATAACAGAATCAAACGGGTAGGCCACGTACTTAACAGCACCAAAAAATGAAGCCTTCAACATTTTCTGGTTTAAATAAATAACAAACTGAATTTGTGCAGTAACTAAGCAATGAGCCTAATCTATTGTGTGTGTGAGAATCAGGTCGGAGATTAAAAAGAAAAAAAAGGTACAAAGTCCGTCATGGAATTACTTAACGTACAGGGTGGTCCGAAAGTCTTGTCACCCCTATATATATATATATATATATATATATATATATATATATATATATATATATACTAGCAAATATATGCAACCTCCGGGTGCAAGTATTTAAGTTTTAATATAATAAAATATCATATTAAATTAGAAAGGCTAATGAAACTGAATAAGAATTCAGATAAAACTATTTGGAACGGAGGGGGTATGATTGAAAAATAGAACAACTTCGAAACTAACTCTTCCATCATTTTCCCTTACTCCCATCTTTCATTGGTAAATTTTCCTAATTTAACTATTTAGTTAAAATAGGAAGTAAAGAATAATATTACATTTATTTCCTCTTGTTAATGGATTTCTTTTAAGATTTATCCCCGAGATTTTTGCTCATATTCAATAAGATAAAACCAAACAATTAGAAATCAATAATACTAAGCATATATTTATTAAAATCAAATTTTTAAGATTAATATGCAAATTAGCCTTCCCGTTCACACTGTAAACCGCTATTTTGTTGTATATATAAATACAATTGCATGTTATTAGTATGTTGATATGGTCAACAGTGGCTTCGGCCTCTGGACCATTGATATAATTAATGGCGTCGATCCCAGGGGGCCATCCCCCCAGGCAACACCTGCCCCCTTGATTTAAAGGGGCAGGGCTGGGTTTATTGCCCAGTGCCTGAGGCGCCCCCTTGAGGGGGAATGCCGACGGGATCGACGCAATTTTTCACCTGCCACTCCATGAGCTTCGGTTTGTGGTGGTCCCACGTTAATAGGACTTTGTGCCTGACCCGTACAAGTGGGGTACGCGGTAATACCATGTAAATATGGTCAACAGTGGCTTCGGCCTCTGGACCATTGATATAATTAACAGCGTCGATCCCAGGGGGCCATCCCCCCAGGCAACACCTGCCCCCTCGATTTAAAGGGGCAGGGCTGGGTTTATTGCCCAGTGCCTGAGGCGCCCCCCTTGAGGGGGAATGCCGACGGGATCGACGCAATTTTTCACCTGCCACTCCATGAGCTTCGGCTTGTGGGTGGTCCCACGTTAATAGGGACTTTGTGCCTGACCCGTACAAGTGGGGTACGCGGTAAATACTATGTAAATATGGTCAACAGTCTTAATGATGTAAAACAATTTTATTAATAATTGAGGTTTAAATAAAAATAAAATCATGGAGAATGTGATGTAAATATCAAAAGGAATTGTGACTTGAATAGTAATATAGTTTCGGTTACAGACATACAATCTCCATTATAATAAGATATATATATATATATATATAAAAAATTAGGGGAAAAATAATTACATAATACGGCTAAACTTGCAAATCGTCGTCAAAATTAAAACGGAAAATTTTGATGTCGATTTGCAACACATCAAACTAAATTTTGAAAATCCGATTCAAAATACTTGACTTTTTTTTTTTTTTTTTTTTTTGGTAAGTCAGGTTAATAATTGTTTTATTTCGTTTATTTAACAAATCTTGAAATATTTTCTAAAAACTAAATATTTATGTGCAGTTTAGAAAATATTTCAAGATTCGTTAAATAAATGAAATAAAACAATTACTAGAGATACCCAAATTTGTCGGCTGCTAGTTTTTTAAAAAATAATTAAAATTAATTCATCTATAATTAAGGTCAAACTTTCGTCTAAAAGGATAAGTAGTAACATAATGACCATCATTAAAAAAAAAAATATCATTACATATGCAGTTTATTTTTAAAAGATTTAAAACGATTTGTTTTGGTCAATTTCGGCGCGAATGTAACATTCCCGATTGCAAAAAAAAAATTACCAAAAATCAGGTAATCATCCGATTTAATGAAATTTTCAGTATTGATTTATCAATTAATGGATTTTATAATGATCAGTTATATTTCAAAACTTTAATTTAGTATTTTTGCTATGAAAAATGAATATATAAATTCATTTAAAATATGAAAAGCCTGATGTTAAGTTTAAAATGTTATATTTTTAGATTCTAAAATAAATATCTATTAATGCAAACCTTATTTTATTACATCAAAGTATACTTTGAAGAAAAACTCGATTGAAAATGTACCCCTCCTTTTTAAGCAGAAAAATATCGATGTTTATTTTTTTCTTTTATAAGATAATAGCCAATTAAATAATTATCGAAATGAGTAAAAAGAAATCTCCAAAAAATTAATTATTTATTATTTTTTTACATTTTATTTTTCGATTTTCGTACTTTATTTCTCATAGAAAAGCGACCGTAAACATTTTTTTTTTTTGCTTCTATTCATAACTTCGGTCTTTTATTCTTTATTTATACTGTAATTAGTATCAGTAAAGACCAACTCGAAACAATTTTACGCCCCCAGCATAAGGGGGTCAAAATTAAGTGACCTGAAAATAATGAGAAGGTTTTGAAAAAAATAGATAATGCATTATAAAGATCATTCATTGATAAATAAACACTGAAAATTTCATTAAAATCCGATAATTCCCTGATTTTTGGTAAATTATTTTCTGTAGGGGGGGGGCTAAAGTCATTTTGTCAAAACGCAGATTAGCTTCATTTTGGATATCCCCAATCTTATTATATTGTTATATAGAGATTTTCTGGGGCATCCAGTGAGGATCAACTGTTGATTAGTAATAATGGATCTGCGAGACTAACTTTTAAAAAATACCCCCTTCTACCCAGGCGACCCGCGGCAGCCACTTCTTGTAACTTATATATATATTATATTATGAAGTAAATACACAAGCGATGTGTTTATGATATGGCTTTTTTTAGCCGACAATTTTGGGAGAATATGTGCTTAATTGAGTAAGTAAAGTCGACGGGGCGGCCTAAAGTCGGTATCAGCCAGTCAGCCTATCTCCTTTTCAATAGCGCTAGACCAAGGAGATTGTTTTAGCATCTGAGGTGGAGCGCCACACCTACCATCAGCTCCTTACTTTACCGCACAGATCCCTGTACTACTCAAACGCTGAGTTGGCGGGGACCGGTATCGAACTAGGAACCTTGTGGTTTCTAGCCAACGCTCTACCGACTGAGCTAACCCGGCCCCTAATTTTGAAAGTTAATTAATCAATAATTAATTAATTAGGCGGGCATACCTATTTAAATGTAAGGCTAAACAAATCGAGAAAAATCAATCTCTGTATGTACATTTCGGCCTATTAGGCCTCATCAGCAGAGCTATAGATAGGAAGACCGCCTTGTGCGTGATTCGAAACCCGATTGTCAAGCTGACAGGCGAGTATCATAACCTCTACACAACGGACCTTCTTAGATTTTTCGTTTTGTTTAGAAGTAGGTTATTATCAAAACAAAAAATAATGAAAGTTAAAACAATATGTAGGGGGTGACAAGACTTTCAGACCACCTTATGCAAAAAAAAGGTCACGTTAGCACCCGATAGTAAACGTATTGTGTTCTGCCCTCTCCCTGGAAAACCTATTAATATTGTCACCGTGACAGTGTACCCAGGAATAGTAGTCTTTCAGTTAATCTTATGACCACTTATGACTGATTTACAAAAGAAAAAAAAAAGATTGTTTTTTGTTGTTGTAAAATGCCACTCCTCGTATGTGAACTTTTTTTGGGTGAAAAAAACCGGTTGTATAGTGGGTTTTTTTTTTTGGGTTTTTTTTTATATAACTTTTGCTGAATAAATAACTTGGCTCTTTTTATGCAATGAATTACTCTGGTTAAAAAAATCTAAAAAATTTTTTTTTTTTAATGGCAGCCTTCACCCCCTAAATAAACAAACTTTATTTCAAAACGTTGAATGACAGGTAATAAAGGACTATTTGCTCGTAAATTCCTAGCGTAAAATAAACTGAACCCCCACTTTATGTCCGTGTTTTTTGCAATAAATGTTTTATTTTTCTTGCACCCGTTATTTTACAATACTAAATATATTTCCTTTATTTATTCTAATATTCACTTCAATGTGCATATTCTAAAAGTTTTTATTTTGTGAGAATGGTTAGTTTTAAAGTGGGGGCTCGTTTTACAATTTAGGCATAAGTTGGATCCTCCTTTTATGACCGTAATTTTGTTTTTCGTCGACGATGATTAAAATCTGACGTTTTTATTTTAGAATACCAAAGCGAGAAAGAAAAGAAATAACAACAACAAAAGGTAATATTCAACTTTTTACTCGTAAATTCCTGCCATAAAATTAGGCTTGGGCATTTTACAGTAGGAATTTACGAGTAAAAAGTTGAAGTGTAAAATCGAACCCCCACTTTAAAACTAAGCATTCTCACAAAGTAAAAGCTTTTTTAATATACATATTGAAGTGAATATTAAAATAAATAAAGGAAATATATTTAGTATTGTAACATAACGGGTGCAAGAAAAATAAAACATTTATTGCAAAAACACGGACATAAAATGGGAGTTCAGTTTATTTTATGGTTGGAATTTACGAGCAAATAGTCCTTTATTACCGAATGACATGTATATATTTATTAGGTACCACCAATTTTCCCTGTGAATTTTACCCTCCACCTATATTTAACACATTGAAACTTGCATAAAGGCTAATATCATCTTGAAAACATTTTGTCCATTCGAAAGAAGAAGCCTTAAACAAACTCGTGATGAATTTTAAATTATTTTTCAGCTCATGGAAATAATGAAAATTATGAACGAAAAACAATGTTTACATTTTTGCACTGTTAAATCAATAGAAATTTAACGTAGCCAAAAACCAATTATGACTAGGGGCTTTTTAAAAAATTCTATGAAAAATCAATTAAATTTTCATAATTACTTAGCTTTTAATGAAAATATGTCTGAAATAGTTTTTTTCCTGAAATATATTAGGGGAAATATTTTTTACGAGGTCTACCTCCTCCTATTTTATTTTATGAAATATGATTCCTTTTTTTTCTATAAATATAAGAGTCTGAATAATTATATCAGAAGATTTTTATAGGTTTCAATGCCAGAGTTTTTTTTTAGGAAAAGAACCATGAATACAGAATTCAGCTAAAAAAATATCAATGAAACCGACCGTGTCGTAAAAAAACGGACTGTTATAGTTATTTTTCAAGATAACGGTGAGTAATCCCCCCCCCCAATCGGATAATTTGATCTTTGAAGTAACTGTTTTCCTTTGTAGCAACTCTTTATGTTCATTATTTCTTTTTTTGCGAGATTTTTTTTTAAAAAAAGTTCAAAAATATTTACGTTTCTTCCTTCAATATGGCCTAAACTGATCACGTGACGTATTTTAGTGGTACCTAATATCTATCTATCTATCTATCTATCTATTTATTAGAATAAATAAACAAATCGCCCTATCGGCGAGGTTTAAATCAACCGACTGTGCGTATTTACCAAACCCGTTCGCCACGGATAGAATGTCACACTAGGTCACAAGTATGGGACACCCAGCGAGGATTGAACTCTCTGTTCAGTTGTAATGGATCTGCGAGACTAACTGGCTAATCCTTACATCATGATGGGACGTCCAGGCCTACTGTATCCCCCACAGAATGGTAAGGCTCCCTCCCGTCAAAGGGGTGTGCTGGATACGACACTATCCTGCATCCTGACTTAGGCTAGACGAGCAGTTGGAGTGGCCTTCTCCGATCAATTGGCTGGTCACATCAAACCCTAGCACCTATATGATTGTCCTAACCCTATTGCCTACCCCCAACCCTTGTTATCATATCCTGGGTATGACGTTAAACTCTAACTGAAGTTCCAGTTCTGGAAAATGTGGAGCACCCCTTTATCACCATAGCTCCCAGGGTCTCTCTCTCTCTCTCTCTCTCTCTCGGAGTGGTAGTACATGGTTTGGTTTTACGGCATATCAACCTCAGTGGGTCATTTAATGCCGATAAAGTTTTGAAATAAATCAATTCTTAATGGATACTCAATTTTGTTTATAAACTCATGTTTTTTCTATTTAACCCATACATGGGACCCTAACAGTTACTACCACTCCGGGTCAGAGTAGATCAGAGAGCAATGATGATGAAGGGGTGCTTCACATTCCCCAAACCTCCAGAACTGGAACCTCACCATCAGATAGAGTTTAACGTCATTCCCAGGACATATAGACCTTCAGCCACCGCCTTTTAGCACCCATATGATAAAAAGGGGTTGGGGCTTGCCATAAGGGCAATAGGGTTAGGGCCATCATATAGGTGCTCGGGCTTGACATGATCAGCCGATTGATCGGAGGGGGCCTCTCCGACCGCCCGTCTAGCCCAAGTAAGAGCCCAAGTGGAGTCTTGCATATCATGGACTGCTCAACCACCTGAGTTCCATCCTTAGGCATCACGGGTCGCCACCCACGGCCAACAGGTGACCCCATTGGGGGAGTCTTACCTCTCTGCAGAGGTGCAGTCGGTGCCTTCTAACGCCCCAGCCGACAGGGCGGAGTACCTGTTAGGGTCCCATCTATGAGTTAAATAGAAACATGTTTGAAAAAAAAAATGAGTATCCATCGAGAATGAATAAAACAAAAATGTATTTGGCATAAAATGGCCCAAATAGGTTGACATGCCGTAAAATCCAACCAACCAACTAACCATCACCCGGTGGTGAGGCTCCAGTTCTGGAACTCTGGGGAGTGTGGAGTAACCCTTTTATTGCGATTATTCCCAAGTCCACCCTGGCCCAACCCTATTGCCCTTATGGCAACCCCAACCCTTTTTATCAAATGTGCTATAGCTGAGGGCCTTCATGTCCTGTTAAACTTTATCTAATGGTGAGGTTCCAGTTCTGGAGGTCTGGGGAATTGGGAGCACCCCTTCATCACCATTGCTCCTAGGTCCTCTCTGATCCGAAGAGGTAGTACCTGTTAGGGTCCCATCTATGGGTTAAATAGAAACGTGGCGAGGTGGCGAGGTTCCAGACCTAGAATCCTGGAGTGTGTGGAGTCACCGTTTTATTGCGTTTGTTTCCAGGTCCATCCTTACCAGGGGTGTGGTCAGTGGTCGTTTCAGTCAGGTTAGGGTCATTCCTTGTTACTGGTGCCATGTAACTTAATAAAACCTGTCACATATTACTTGGAGAGGAAACGTGCATTGCGAAATACCTCGGCATGGAGACCTAGGGCCGTAGCAGCCGGAGAGGGGAGGCCGTAGCCCTGTCCGCCAAATTTTACCACTTGTTGGTGTGTATGTATGTCCAGAGGAAACTGAAAATAAAACAATTAACGACAAAGTAAATATATATACACATTCACTATTATCATATCTTGGTTTTTGAGCAAAAATAATAAAGAATTGATTTATATTCGTGAAGATAATTAAAAGATAACATTTAAATGATAACAGCATGGATATTTTTTTTTAGCGTTTAATGTTGTAAATAATAGACATTAATTTTTTTTTTCAGACTGGTTCGATCAGTACAAAGTCTTTTTTACATGTTTGTCTGTAACCGAAACTATATCACTCCTCAAGTCACAATTCCCTTAGTTATTTACGTCACATTCTCCATGATTTTATTTTTATCTAAACCTTAATTATTAATAAAATTCTTTTACATTATTAATACTGTCGACCATATCTACATACTAGATATTTACCACGTATCCCACGTGTATGGGTTAGACACAAGGCCCTGTTAATGTGGGACCACCCACAAGCCGAGACTCATGCGTGGCGAAAAATTTCATTAAAATCGAATAATTCCCTGATTTTTGGTAATTTTTTTTTTTTTCAATGAGCGGGGGGATAAATTTATTTTGTAAAATACAGATTTTACATCATCTTTAGCAGTGCCTAATAGATTATATATATATATATATATATATATATATATATATATATATATATATATGAACAAGTTTGTATACAAGTTTAAACACTATCATACTTTTATTTGGGATCAGCTAATTAAACGAATTATTTTAATTAAAAAAAGCGAAAGATAGAGAAACTTAAGTGCCCTTTCGATCGGTGCATTTTCAAAAAGTTCTACAACACGTAGATTGTTTATATACATGTGTGTGTGTGTGTGTGTGTGTGTGTGTGTGTGTGTGTGTGTGTGTGAGCGAGAATGTGTACATTTCGCTACATCGTGTTTCTTCAGTGTAACGGTTTTTGAAAGAAAAAGAAATACTTCAAATTCAAAAATAGAAAAATTCTCTTTTTCAAAAAAGAAGAGTCAAAATATTGTCAATATTAGCAATGAAAATGATATAAAAATATATTCATTTTAACAACATTATATGTTTTCATACCCTTTTATCCATATATATATATATATATATATATATATATATATATATATATATAAACAAGGTATGTTTGGAATGGCTTTTTTGCCGACAATTTTTGGGAGAATATGTGCTTAATTAGAGTCGTACCTAATTTTGAAAATTAATTAATTAATAATGAATTAGGCGGGAATGCCTATTTAAATGTATGGCTAAACAAATCGAGAAAAATCATCAATCATTGATTGATTGATTTTTCTCGATTTGTTTAGCCATACATTTAAATAGGCATTCCCGCCTAATTCATTATTAATTAATTAATTTTCAAAATTAGGTACGACTCTAATTAAGCACACACACACACACATATATATATATATATATATATATATATATATATATATTATAAACTATGGCAAATATATCAGCCAATTTTCGCCAGATATAATTAGATCAATACGGCAATTTGAAAGAACACAGAACAAGATTTGCAGACAAAAGATGGCTGCGTTTGTTCAACAAAATATGCCTTAGAGAAGAAATGCTGCCTACCTATATATATATATATATATATATATATATATATATATAATTAAATTTTTTACTTGAAGGCACTTACAACGCATGTATCGCATAAAATTCGATACTTTTTCTTATAGAAAATGAACTTGACAAGTGTAATCCCAGCAAAGGATCACTCCCAGACTATATGATTAGTATATATCGCGATATATACTAATCATATAGTCGTTAGTATATATCGCTGATGAGACTTAATAAAGTCGAAACAGTCTGTACGATATTCTACACACCGAGCGATCCTTTGCTGGGATTACAAAAGTATCGAATTTTATGCGATACATGCGTTGTAAGTGCCTGCAAGTAAAAATTTAATATATACTTTATTCAGCAACGCTTCAAATAAACAAACATCCAAAAATATATATATATATCATAAACGTCAACTAAATTTCATTTTCATAACGCTTATTTTTTCAAATTTATTTATTATTTTTGCCCCCCCTAGAAATACATGAAACCATAAAACAGTGTGCAAACAAATTATTATGATTAAATAGAATTATATTAATGTGAGATAGGAATGTTTGCAACCATTTAACTGTGTACAAATTATTTGTATTAAGAATAATTACTTGAAGCTATAATTGTTTACAAAGGATTAGTTTGTTGCAAACATATGGCTATATGAATTTATCAGTCACCCTATTGGCGAGGCTTAGAATACGGTAACTGCATCCCCTTAACCGACCTGTCGGTGGGGCGTTAGAATGCACCGACTGCACCTCTGCAGAGGGGTAAGACTCCCAATGGAGCCATCTGTTTGCCGTGGGTGGCGACCCGTGATGCTTAAGGACAGTCTTAGTGGATGAGCAGTCCATGACATGCAACAGTCCACTTTGGCCTACTTAGGCTAGACGGGCGGTCGGAGAGGCCCCTCCGATCAATCGGCTGGTCATGCCTATATGATTTCCCCAACCCTATTGCTCTTATGACAAGCCCCAACCCCTTTTTATCATATGGGTGCTAGAAGGCAGTGACTGAGGGTCTACATGTCCTGGGAATGACGTTAAACTTATCTGATGGCGAGGTTCCAGTTTTGGAGGTTTGGGGAATGTGAAGCACCCCTTTATCACCATTGCTCCCTGGTCCACTCTGACCCGGAGTGGTAGTACCTGTTAGGGTCCCATCTATGGGTTAAATAGAAAAACATGAGTTTATAAACAAAATTGTATAATCCATTAAGAATTGATTTATTTCAAATCTTTATCGGCATTAAATGACCCACTGAGGTTGATATGCCGTAAAACAAAACCAAAACCAAACATCCCCTTAAGGTGGGGGGGGAAAGACTCCCCTAAAAGGGGTGTCCTATGTATGATAATAAAATGCACCCGGTTGTGGGGCCCCATTTACTTGAAATCATATAGCTATATAAATTATCAGTCACCCTATTGGCGAGGCTTAGAATACGGTAACTGCATCCCCTGAAGGGGGGGGGTAAGACTCCCCTAAAAGGGGTGTCCTGTGTATGACAATAAAATGCGCCCGGTGGTGGGGTTCCATTTCTGGAGTTCTGAGTTATAGCGTCACCTTTTCGTTGCTATTAATCCCAGTTTGTTTTTGTTTGTTTTACGGCACATCAACCCTTTTCGAGTCATTTAATGCCGAAACAAGTCATTTTAATAAAAGTTTCGGCGATTTCCTATAAGTCCAACATAAACAAAGGGGACCACTCTTGACTGATAAATTATTTATTTATTTTCCCATTAAACTAACCCTAAACCCTAACCCGGTTTTCTTTTTTCCTAGTAGATCAATAAATAAATAAATAATTTATCAGTCAAGAGTGGTTCCCCTTTGTTTATGTTGGAGTTATGTTGGAAATAACTAAAGTTTCTATGTTTTTAATTACGTATTGCTTAAAAAACAACAAAACCCCAAATTACTATACATTTGATGTTGAAAAATATTTTTTTTAAAAACAAGTTTAATTGAAATTATTCATTGCAATACTAACAAAAACAACTGAGACTGATGTGTCTACCGTTGGATTCGATAATTAAATTCAATGGTTAATTAAATCTATAGTAATTTGGTGGTTTTTCGTTGTTTTTTTTTTAAAACAATACGTAATTAAAAACAACCTTAATTCCCAAACCGTAACCCAATTCGCAAAAAAGTTCATTTATACACTGTAGTTAAACTGTCATGGGGGACCACCAAATAAGTTTCAGTTTTAATTTTGACGACGATTTGCAAGTTTAACCACGGTATATTAATGGTGCTTACAGATATCTAGGTACCACCAATTTTCCCTGTGAAATTTACCCCACTATATTTAGTGGTTAAACTGTCATGGGGGACCACCAAATAAGTTTCCGTTTTAATTTTGACGACGATTTGCAAGTTTAACCCAATTATCTATGTAAATTTCTTTATACATGTCTTCAAGGTTTTTAAAATTTAATTTTTTGCGTTAAATAATTTTTTTTTTTTTAAAATTAGATCCGTGATATATATAATTTAAGAGACATAAAAGTCAAGCATAAGACTCAAAAGGCATAAGTAATTATTTCACTTTTGATCTCCCATAGATAATGATCCAACATATTGGCCAGAGTAATGTAAACAAAATACAGAAATTGAGTAATTAACAACAATAGTTTATGTTAGAAGAGATGAAAATAGGTTTGTTTTCTTTTCTTTCTTTCTTGTTTCCTTTTCTTTCTTTTTTTTTTTTTGTCTTTTTTCCCTTTCCTTTTCTTTTTTTTTAGACAGAAATTTGGGATTGTCTCTTTCGAGTAAAAAAATAAATAAATAAATAATAAAATGGAAGGTATTGTTTCATTTCCGATTAATTAGATACCGCAAAATAGGTCACGTGATCGTGGTGTAAGGATTATTCGGCTAGTCTCGCAGATCCATGTGTCTTTTGTTTAATTCAACATGCATAAATGAAAGAATGCTGCCCAAATACACACACACACACACACACACACACATATATATATATATATATATATATATACATATATATATATATATATATATATATATATATATATATATATATATATATATGAGTAAATGAACAGATGTGTTTACTTGATATAGCTTTTTAGCCGACAATTTTTGAAGTCATGCCTAATTTTGAAAAATTAATCATTAATTTAGGCGGGCATATATGTTCAAATGTAAGGCTAAAAAATCGAGAAACTGTCAATCCCTGAATAGGTCGAAATGTACATTCAGGGATTGAAATTTTCTCGATTTGTTTAGCCTTGCATTTGAACATATATGCCCTCATTAATTATTTACTAATTAATTTTCAAAATTAGGTATGACGTCAATTAAGCACACACCCTCCAAATATATATATATATATATATATATATATATATATATAAACCATACCAAAAATATCACCCCAACGAAAAAAGTAAATAAATAAGAATAATTTTAATTATTTGAATTTTTCGGACTGTTGTCCTCATCTTTATGTATTTCCATTGAGTTTGCTTCAGTCATGAAACCTAGATTTTTTAAATAACTGATCTATTCGCTAATGTGTTTGACTAAAAATGGTGCCATCGCCTCATGAAATGTCAAGTCTCAGAAATGAGTAGACCCGTTCATATACCTCGGTAGCAACATCTCATCTACTGAGAATGATGTCAAACTACGTGCAGATAAGACACGGTCTGCTATTGACAGGTTAACAACCATATGTAAATCTAATATCTATACATATATAAAGGGCAGTTGTGTGTATGTGTATGTCCGGAGGAAACTTCGAAAGTAAAACAATTAACGACAAAGTAAATATATAGACACATTAAATATCACCAGGGCTTGGTTTTTGAGCAAAAATAATACAGATTTCATTTATATTCGTGAAGATAATTAAAAAAAAAATTTTAATCATAACAGCATAGATTTTTTTTTTCCATTTAATACTTTAGATAGTAGACATTAACATTTCTTTTCAGAGTAGCTGGATCAATGCAAGGTCTATTTTTTTACATAGGGATTTAAATGGGGCATCCCACGGGGATTCAACTCTCGATTCAGTAATAATGGATCTTTGGGATTAACTTAAAAAAATCCCCCTCTACCCAGGCGACGCCGGGTAGCCGCTGCTAGTTCTGAATAATAGAACAAAAAGGTTCTCGAGTTCAAAAAGAAGGTTCTGGAGTCCAACAAGAAATACCTGAAGAAGGCCGGAGGGCACATCAGCCGAAACGTTGTACAGATAACAATGAAGATGAGAACAATAGTCCGAATAACGAAGATAATACTAATCATCAAGCCTCATCTCAAACATTCAGAGAAATCCTGGAAGTAGCACTCTGTACAATAGGTTAGGTTGATTTTTAACTTTTTAAAAAAATATAAAATTCTCTCAAACGGATAAAGTTGTATATCTTATTATAATGGAGATTGTGTGTTTTTCTGTCTGTAACCGAAACTATATTACTACTCAAGTCACAATTCCCTTCGTTATTTACATCACATTCTCCATGATTTTATTTATATTTAAACCTCAATTATTAATAAAATTGCTTCACCTTTTTATTAGTGTTGTCCATATCCACATACAAATAACATGCAATTGTATTTATATATACAAAAAATAGCGGTTTACAGTGTGAATGGGAAGGCTAATTTGCATATTGATATTAAAAATGTGATTTTATTAAATATGTGCTTAGTATTATTGATTTCTAATTGTTTGGTTTTATTTTAATGAATATAAGCAAAAATCTCTTCAATGAATCTTAAATGAAATCCATTAACAAGAAAAAATAACTGTCATTTTATTCTTTATTTCCTAATTTAACTAAATAGTTAAATAAGTAAAATTCAGCAATGAAAGACGGGAGTGATGGAAGAGTAATTTCATTTCTATTTTTCTATTATACCCCCACTCTGTTACATATCTTTTTATCTGCCTTCTTACTAGACTTTCTAATTTAATAAGATATTTCATTACATTAAAACTTAAATACTTGCACCCGGAGGGTGCATATATTTGCTAGTTGGTATAATGAATGCTGATACCAAAAATTAGATCTCTTACTTGCACTATTCTTTGAGGAAATAGCTCCGAAGATCGTCAGTTAAATCTTTGTTTTCGTAACACTTGGTCCAGAAATTGGTTAGAAAATTTAGCAATTTCAATATTTAAAGCGGAAAGGGTTGTCAGTTTAAACGAAACGAATAAAATATAACAAGAATTCAAATTAAATATCCTCTCATCACCACTAACACCTAGCATGCGGTTTTTTGCCTCATTAATTAGGTTTTAACAGTGAGGAAGACACGCCACATCGACATAAACACATGGGAGGCTTATGCAGAAGACTGTACGACCTGACGCCTACTCGTCAAACAAGGAACGAAGGGGAAAGAAACCGCCGCAGAAAAGAGAGCTATAAAGAAGGAGACATACAACAGCATCTGCAGCAAGCATCACCGTTTGTTTGCAATCACTGCACCAGAGATTGCCATTCAAAAATTGGTCTGTTCAGCCACTCCTGCAGTTGCAGATTTTTAAAAGTGAACACTACGCCATCGTCTCTAGTAGAGGAAGGATGCCAACACAAACAGTGATAATATTTTTAAAAGATTGAAATTTATTTCCTCAAACGAAGGCAAAGTTTTAAAGAAATTTATTTTGTGTGGTAATTCTTTGTTAATTTGCAACTTTCGCCACATGGAAGACGTTACAGTTTCAAAATCGACCTACCCTACTGTACAATGCTGTAGGAGATTCGGCTTGAGCAGGTGTATTTGTAATTCACAACAACAAATGAAAAAAACACTCGGTTGCTATTGTTAAATATCCATTCAGCTTCTTTGTCGTTGTTTCCATTTGTGTCGGCACCTGTCAAGTTGGCAGGGCGAGTCACGGACGCTTCGATGCTGAGTCCGGAGACTTCTTCAGAACAATAATCTCAACGTGGATAGAGGTATCTTGGACTCGGCGTATTCCCGGCCCCAGACCGAGAATACACTCTTTCACCGATGTTGTCTTTACTACGCGCCCCCCACCACCACCACTGTGTTACACTGTTATATCTCAATTAAAACACAAGAGAAGGAAACTGAAATTATTTAGTACTAGAAGCGCCTACCCCGCGCCGCCTAGGTAGAGGTAGCATAAAAAAAGGTAGTCTCGTAGATCCATTATTGTTAAATCGTGAGTTCAATCCTCATAAGATGTCCCATTAAAATCCGATGTAAAAAAAGACGTTGCATTGATCCAGACAATTTGAAAAGAAAAATTAATGTCTCCTATAAAAACATCCTATTATAAAATCCTATTATAAAAACATTATAATAATAAACATTATATATATAATATAAACTATGTTATAAAATATAAATATTTATGTTATAAAATATAAACTATTTATAATATAAACTATGTGGTACTAAGTTATAATAATATAATATAAACATTATAATAAACATTATAATAATAAAAAAAAATCCTATTATAAAAACATCCTATTATAAAAAGAGTAGTATCGTAGATCCATTATTGTTAAATTGTGAGTTCAATCCTCACAAGATGTCCCATTAAAATCCCTATGTAAAAAAAGACGTTGCATTGATCCAGACAATTTGAAAAGAAAAATGAATGTCTCCTAGGTACCACCAGACCGTTTATGCCATCTTGAATAAAACGGAAATAGATATTTCCGAACTTTGTTTATCAAAAATCTCGTAAAAAAAAGATCGTACAGGGTTGTTACAAAGAAAAATAGTTAATTCAAAGATCAAATTATCCGACTGGGAAAAATTACATCGTTATCTTAAAAAATAAACAAACCTGCCCGTATTACATGCGAAAGGGTAATTTTCAGACCGTAATATAGACAGAAAAATTACTAATTATTTCACTTTTACGATAACCCGTAAAAGTATGGAATGAAAATTTGAATATTTTTTCTAAGAGTAAAAATGATAAAATAATCTATTATACTTACTTTTTATTTTAATTATTGAAAAAAGTTAAATAAAATAATTTTTTTCACGCTAACACTGTCAGCCTAACAGGAACAAACTTTGGTTACTTAGAAGCGTCTCATCTCTTTGTAAAACAAATGTCAGCAATGCTCTTCCGTACATTCTAAGGATCATACATTACTATTCAACAACAAAAATTACAAATTCTTTTAAAAATATTAATCGAGCTCGTATCGGACCAATGTTTAGTGCACCTGAATTATAAAATTCATATTTTTAAATATCCGTGAAAAATTCGATTTTTTGACGCAGGAAAAAAAAAATATTTAATTTATTTCACGCAGAAAATAAAAATATTTAATCACACAAAAGATTGAAAATCTCGTAAAAATTAATTTCTTAAACAAAAAATTTTTTTTGTTGACAGTTTAATAGAATATAGTACATACCAATTATAAAAGCAAAAAAAAGTTTTCAAATATTGATATTATGACATTTTTTTGCACTTTTTATTTCCGATTTCATTAATTTTTCCTCAAAAAACTAGACGTTGTACATTCATACAATTGCATTGATATAGTTATTCAGACTCTTATCTTTTTAGAAAAAAAGAAAAAAAAATTTTCTGACGCGTCATTTTTTTTTATTTCATAAAAAAAATAGGGGGGGGGAATAGACCTCGTAAAAAATATTTCCCCTAATATATTTTAGAAAAAAACTATTTCAGATGTATTTACATCCAATGGTAAACATTTATGGAAATTTTCGAGAAAATCAGATTATTAATTGATTTTTCATAGAATTTTTAAAAAATCCTCTTATCGTAACTTGTTTTTAGCTACGTTAAATTTCAGTTGATTTAACAGTGCAAAAATGAAAACATTGTTTTTCAATCATAATTTTCATTATTTTCGTAAGCTGATAAAAAATTTAAAAAATCATCAGGAGTTTGTTTAATGTTTTTTTCTTTCGAATGGAAAAAATCTTTTCAAGAAAATATTATTTTTTCTGCAAGTTTCATTGTGTTAAATGTGGGGGGGGGGGGGGTAAATTGCACAGGGTCAAATTGGTGGTACCTAATGTCTCCTATTTAAAATACTAAATGCAAAAGATCCCATGCTATTATCATTTAGATTTTATTTTTCTAATCATCTTCACAAATATAAATCAAATCTTCATTATTTTTGTTCAAAAACCAAACCCTGGTGATATTTAATGTGTATATATATTTACTTTGTCGTTAATGGTTTTATTTTTGAAGTTTCTTCCGGACATACACATAACTGCCCTTTATATATGTATTGATAGATGGCCAAAATTTTGATACGACACCACCTCCCCTTATCTTTAAACTTATATGAAATAAAAATGTCACTTATTTTTATTTTTATTTTATTTTATCAATACTTTATTTTAATACTTTATAAGTAACTAGCAGCAGCTACCCGGCGTCGCCTGGGTAGAGGGTTTTATCCTTTCATATCCTTTTCGTTTTTGCTTTTTTTAATCGTTAGTTTATTTTTTAAGGAATGTGATATCAAAAGATTAACGTATTTACTTTACTTTAGAGATGTTTATAAAAGAAAATATTGAAAATAATGTTTGAATTAAAAATGGTCGTCATTTTTATTAATGGAAGTATGTAGGGGACATAATATTCTATTCTTTTTTTGGGGGGAAAACTGTTGTTGTTGCTTCTGCTGTGAATAATTTCAAATAAGTTAAAATCCGTGACACCTGTAGAGCTCAAACAAAGATTAAGAATTTACGGCAATCAAATTTAAAATGCAAAAATTTAGGTTATATGTAACAGAATTTAAAAAAATTTTTTTTAACATATAAACTTGGAATTGTTCTTTATATTAAACGTAAAAGAAAACATTAAAAAGTTAATTTTCCATTTTTTATTGACCTCTTAAAATATTTTTAACAATTTGCGCGCGTATGAAAAGAGCATGTTTTGAGCATCCCTACAGAATGACATATGATCAAAATTACCGAAATATATTCCGTAATTCACAAATTCAATATCTTATTATAATGGAGATTGTGTGTTTTTCTGTCTGTAACCGAAACTATATCACTACTCGAGTCACAATTCTCTTAGTTATTTACGTCACATTCTCCATGATTTTATTTTTATCTAAACCTCAATTATTAATAAAATTGTTTTACATTATTAATACTCTTGGCCTTATCTACATACTAAAAACATGCAATTGTATTTATATATACAAAGAAATAACAGTTTACAGTATGAATGGAAAGGCCGATTTGCATATTTATATTTCAAATTTGATTTTAATAAATATGTGCTTAGTATTATTGATTTCTAATTGTTTGGTTTTATCTTAATGAATATCAGCAAAAATCTCGGGGATAAATCTTAAAAGAAATCCATTAGCAAGAAGAAATAACTTAAATTTTATTCTTTTCCCACTTCCTGATTTAACTAAATAGTTGAATTAGGAAACTTGAATCAAAGTAAAGATGGAAATGATGAAAGAATAGTTTCAGTTGTTCTATTTTTCGATTATACCCCTGTGTTTCAATCTTTTATCTGCATTTTATTTAGTTTCATTAACCTTTCTAATTTAATATATTTTATTAGCATTAAAACTTTAAATACTTTGCACGCCAGAGGGTGCATATATTTGCTAGTTACATAATAAAACAGGTAACCTTTTTTTTTTCGAAGGAGGAATATTGTCTAATGCAATTAGACATTTTTCTACCAAATGGTCTTACGTAGCTTAAATGCCTAACGTAAAATTAAAAGGAATTGAAAAAAAAAAGGTTACCTGTTTTATATGTACTAGCAAATATATGCACCCTCTGGGTGCAAGTATTTAAGTTTTAATGTAATAAAATATATTAAATTAGAAAGGTTAATGAAACTAAATAAGAATGCAGATAAAAAGATTTGAAACACAGGGGGTATAATCGAAAAATAGAACAACTGAAACTTATCTTTCATCATTTCCATCTTTCTTTGATCAAGTTTCCTAATTCAACTATTTAGTTAAATCAGGAAGTAAAGAATAAATTTTTTAAGTTATTTCTTCTTGCTAATGGATTTCTTTTAAGATTTATCCCCGAGATTTTTGCTGATATTCATTAAGATAAAACCAAACAATTAGAAATCAATAATACTAAGCACATATTTATTAAAATCAAATTTAAAATATAATATGCAAATCGGCCTTTCCATTCATACTGTAAACTGTTTTCTTTGTATATATAAATACAATTGCATGTTTTTAGTATGTAGATAAGGCCAAGAGTATTAATAATGTAAAACAATTTTATTAATAATTGAGGTTTAGATAAAAATAAAATCATGGAGAATGTGACGTAAATAACTAAGAGAATTGTGACTCGAGTAGTGATATAGTTTCGGTTACAGACAGAAAACACACAATCTCCATTATAATAAGATATTGAATTTGTGAATTACGGAATATATTTCGGTAATTTTGATCATATGTCATTCTGTAGGGATGCTCAAAACATGCTCTTTTCATACGCGCGCAAATTGTTAAAAATATTTTAAGAGGTCATAAAAAATGGAAAATTAACTTTTTAATGTTTTTCTTTACGTTTAATATAAAGAACAATTCCAAGTTTATATGTTAAAAAAAATTTTTTTAAATTCTGTTACATATAACCTAAATTTTTGCATTTTAAATTTGATTGCCGTAAATTCTTAATCTTTGTTTGAGCTCTACAGTTGTCACGGATTTTAACTTATTTGAAATTATTCACAGCGAAGCAACAACAACAGTTTTCCCCAAAAAAAAGAATAGAATATTATGTCCCCTACATACTTCCATTAATAAAAATGACGACCATTTTTAATTCAAACATTATTTTCAATATTTTCTTTTATAAACATCTCTAAAGTAAATAAATACGTTATCTTTTGATATCACATTCCTTAAAAAATAAACTAACGATTAAAAAAAGCAAAAACGAAAAGGATATGAAAGGATAAAACCCTCTACCCAGGCGACGCCGGGTAGCTGCTGCTAGTTACTTATAAAGTATTAAAATAAAGTATTGATAAAATAAAATAAAAATAAAATAAAGTGACATTTTTTTTCATATAAGTTTAAAGATAAGGGGAGGTGGTGTCGTATCAAATTTTTGGCCATCTATAATATTATAAAGGGCAGTTATGTGTATGTCCGGAAGAAACTTCAAAAATAAAACCATTAACGACAAAGTAAATATATATACACATTAAATATCACAGGGTTTGGTTTTTGAACAAAAATAATGAAGATTTGATTTATTATTTGTGAAGATGATTAGAAAAAATAAAATCTAAATGATAATAGCATGGGATCTTTTGCATTTAGTATTTTAAATAGGAGACATTAGGTACCACATTTGACCCTGTGCAATTTACCCCCCCCCCCCACATTTAACACAATGAAACTTGCAGAAAAAATAATATTTTCTTGAAAAGATTTTTTCCATTCGAAAGAAAAAAACATTAACAAACTCCTGATGATTTTTTAAATTTTTTATCAGCTTACGAAAATAATGAAAATTATGATTGAAAAACAATGTTTTCATTTTTGCACTGTTAAATCAACTGAAATTTAACGTAGCTAAAAACAAGTTCCGATAAAGGGATTTTTTAAATTCTTGAAAAATCAATTAATAATCTGATTTTCTCGAAATTTCCATAAATGTTTCCATTGGATGTAAATACATCTGAATAGTTTTTTTCTAAAATATATTGGGGAAATATTTTTTACGAGGTCTATTCCCCCCCTATTTTATTTTATGAAATAAAAAAAATGACGCGTCAGAAAATTTTTTTTTCTTTTTTCTAAAAAGATAAGAGTCTGAATAACTATATCAATGCAATGTTATGAATGTACAACGTCTAGTTTTTTGAGGAAAAATTAATGAAATCGGAAAAAAAAGTGCAAAAAATGTCATAATATCAATATTTGAAAATTTTTTTTGCTTTTATAATTGGTATGTACTATATTCTATTAAACTGTCAACAAAAAAAATTTTTTGTTTAAGAAATTAATTTTTACGAGATTTTCAATCTTTTGTGTGATTAAATATTTTTATTTTCTGCGTGAAATAAATTAAATATTTTTTTTTTCCTGCGTCAAAAAATCGAATTTTTCACGGATATTTAAAAATATGAATTTTATAATTCAGGTGCACTAAACATTGGTCCGATACGAGCTCGATTAATATTTTTAAAAGAATTTGTAATTTTTGTTGTTGAATAGTAAGTATGATCCTTAGAATGTACGGAAGAGCATTGCTGACATTTGTTTTACAAAGAGATGAGACGCTTCTAAGTAACCAAAGTTTGTTCCTGTTAGGCTGACAGTGTTAGCGTGAAAAAATTTATTTTATTTAACTTTTTTCAATAATTAAAATAAAAAGTAAGTATAATAGATTATTTTATCATTTTTACTCTTAGAAAAAATATTCAAATTTTCATTCCATACTTTTACGGGTTATCGTAAAAGTGAAATAATTAGTAATTTTTCTGTCTATATTACGGTCTGAAAATTACCCTTTCGCATGTAATACGGGCAGGTTTGTTTATTTTTTAAGATAACGATGTAATTTCCCCAGTCGGATATTTGATCTTTGAATTAACTATTTTTCTTTGTAACAACCCTGTACGATCTTTTTTTTACGAGATTTTTGATAAACAAAGTTCGGAAATATCTATTTCCGTTTTATTCAAGATGGCATAAACGGTCTGGTGGTACCTAGGAGACATTCATTTTTCTTTTCAAATTGTCTGGATCAATGCAGTCTTTTTTTTACATAGGGATTTTAATGGGACATCTTGTGAGGATTGAACTCACAATTTAACAATAATGGATCTACGATACTACTCTTTTTATAATAGGATGTTTTTAATAATAGGATTTTTTTTATTATTATAATGTTTATTATAATGTTTATATTATATTATTATAACTTAGTACCACATAGTTTATATTATAAATAGTTTATATTTTTAACATAAATATTTATATTTTATAACATAGTTTATATTATATTATTATAATGTTTATTATTATAATGTTTTATAATAGGATGTTTTTATAATAGGATGTTTTTATAGGAGACATTAATTTTTCTTTCAAATTGTCTGGATCAATGCAACGTCTTTTTTTCATCGGGATTTTAATGGGACATCTTATGAGGATTGAACTCACGATTTAACAATAATGGATCTACGAGACTACCTTTTTTTATGCTACCTCTACCTAGGCGGCGCGGGGTAGGCGTTCTAGTACTAAATAATTTCAGTTTCCTTCTCTTGTGTTTTAATTGAGATTATAACAGTGTAACACAGTGGTGGTGGTGGTGGGGCGCGTAGTAAAGACAACATCGGTGAAAGAGTGTATTCTCGGTCTGGGGCCGGAATACGCCGAGTCCAAGATACCTCTATCCACGTTGAGATTATTGTTCTGAAGAAGTCTCCGGACTCAGCATCGAAGCGTCCGTGACTCGCCCTGCCAACTTGACAGGTGCCGACACAAATGGAAACAACGACAAAGAAGCTGAATGGATATTTAACAATAGCAACCGAGTGTTTTTTCATTTGTTGTTGTGAATTACAAATACACCTGCTCAAGCCGAATCTCCTACAGCATTGTACAGTAGGGTAGGTCGATTTTGAAACTGTAACGTCTTCCATGTGGCGAAAGTTGCAAATTAACAAAGAATTACCACACAAAATAAATTTCTTTAAAACTTTGCCTTCGTTTGAGGAAATAAATTTCAATCTTTTAAAATATTATCACTGTTTGGTTGGCATCCTTCCCTCTACTAGAGACGATGGCGTAGTGTTCACTTTTAAAAATCTGCAACTGCAGGAGTGGCTGAACAGACCAATTTTTGAATGGCAATCTCTGGTGCAGTGATTGCAAACAAACGGTGATGCTTGCTGCAGATGTTGTTGTATGTCTCCTTCTTTATAGCTCTCTTTTCTGCGGCGGTTTCTTTCCCCTTCGTTCCTTGTTTGACGAGTAGGCGTCAGGTCGTACAGTCTTCTGCATAAGCCTCCCATGTGTTTATGTCGATGTGGCGTGTCTTCCTCACTGTTAAAACCTAATTAATGAGGCAAAAAACCGCATGCTAGGTGTTAGTGGTGATGAGAGGATATTTAATTTGAATTCTTGTTATATTTTATTCGTTTCGTTTAAACTGACAACCCTTTCCGCTTTAAATATTGAAATTGCTAAATTTTCTAACCAATTTCTGGACCAAGTGTTACGAAAAAAAAGATTTAACTGACGATCTTCGAGCTATTTCCTCAAAGAATAGTGCAAGTAAGAGATCTAATTTTTGGTATCAGCATTCATTATACCAACTAGCAAATATATGCACCTCCGGGTGCAAGTATTTAAGTTTTAATGTAATGAAATATCTTATTAAATTAGAAAGTCTAGTAAGAAGGCAG